>CM041780.1:254693689-254724427 GCA_023374045.1 Limonium bicolor
CTCAAGAAATATGTTAAGGATGGACAATATTATTATTATTTGAGAGCAGTTAGTTTAGTAGTATGTGTGTATAAAGTGAAGCACCGAGCTAAATAACGTCGGTTTGAGACTCGAATGATCAATGCTCAAAGAGCATTCGGTAGTCATCCAAATGAATGACGAACCATAGTGTGAAAAATGTAAGTATATGTGTGGAAGTTAATGTGACAGTAAATACCATGTAAGTTAGTGTTATGTTATACAATGAGCACGGTGCGCAGTAAGCGACCGTTGTATAAGTATTGTTAAACGATAATGTAACAGATAAGACCAGTTATGAGTTAAACTTAGTAGAGATGCAAGGTAAGCGATGTTAAACAGACTGGGCAATAAGCCAGTGGTAGGTACTATGTGATGAGGAACTCAGTGTGAATTCCATGGCGAATCGCATAAGGGATTTACTGTCAAGAGTTTACGCCTCTGCACTCTGTATGACTGAGTGTTTTGGTATTGCACTTGCGCAGTAATGATCGAGTGGGATAGCTAGGAATTGGAAACATGTTAATTGTGGAGGAATAATGTTATAATGGCCGATGCATAGGAAATGCAAGGCCGCACCAATAAAAGAGTACTTGTACAAGACCAAATGTGGAGACATGATTAACAATAAGTGACTACAGTAGCACTAACTGCCAAATATCGGTATGGAATATACCCCAAATGTTGTAGGTAACTGAGAGAGCACTACACACTAGGTAGTAGCTCAATCTCAACCGACAGTAAGTCGGAAGGGAACAAGTCAATCATTGTGAAATACATAGTGTATATACAGTAATTGTTATAGAAGTGGATAGAAAGTTTATAACTCACCGAATTCGCTAACGGTAAGAGATACCATACGTCGGTTGAGAAACCATTGTTACCAAGATGAAAGTGACAATCGGGGATGTACAATACTGTAAGAATAACAAATGGGGCAACTAAGGTCTACAGTTATTAGAGTTTCACAGCAGAAACTAGTAAGCCAGTAATTCAAGTGTTGAATGTGCATGGTAAACATGAGTGAATGGCTAATTATTAATGCCTAGACGCCTCACAGGCCAGAATCGAAACCATCTAAGAGTTTAAACAAACTCCAATGAGAATTCTTGGTTTAGGAACTAAACCGCCAATATGGTTAAGATCCTCTAATCAGAATCCATTGTGTAATAGACCGCGTGGAAGTTAAAACACTTCACGACGGCATAACATTTTAAGCCAATGTTTAGTAATTGATTACGTGGGCGTAATCCCTTTTAAGGGGGGTAGAGCGCAAAACCACTTAGTGTGTATTACCATACAAGTGTACGTGATTTGTGTTGTGCATAGCACAAAATAATTTGTTTTGATGATTGGTGCGTGTGTTACATAAACATACGCATTCATTCATGGTTTATTTGTGGTAATTACGCACAGAAGATGCGAATACCATTGTGATAAGTGTGTTGATTTGTTAACAGTGGTGTGTGATAGTACAAGTGTGGGGAGTAGAGAAACTCCCGGGGAACAAAACCCCGACAGTGTATAAATGTGAAACTGTGTGTTGTATTTTGATAAAATATATGTGTATATATATATACTATATAGTGATTCATGAAAGGGTATGAAACCGACATAGAACCTAGTGAGAATAAGATTCCCTAGGTAACAACATTAAAGTGAATGGAAATAACTGATAAACGAAGTTCTATCCCTTGGAGATGTTATGATCATGACTAGAATGATTTAAAAGATAGAAAATTGGAAATGAGTGATTTATTTGATGCTTGAAAATGAAGTGGGAGGTGGAACTTGATTTGCATGTGATCAAGGGAAGCCGAACACAAATTGGAGTGGAAGGATAGTTCGACACTGATGCTGATCACATTAGGGTTGAATGATTCTTGAAGCTCCCCTTAAGTGGTCACAAATAACCACGCTAAGAAAAGAATCTAAGAGCATAAGTTGGACTTGGAGTTGTATGTGTTTTCAAAAGGATTTTGAATTGGCATTTATAAAACGTCAATAGATGCTTTACATAATTAAAGTTCTCTTACTTAACCTCACAAGGAAAATTTTAAATTTAAGTGATTGTTTTGATCTCCCAAAGGCACGGGGACGGAAGGTGTCCATCGCGACCGGGTTCTGCGGGATAACAGTGTATATCAAAGATATTTTTGATTGCTATACATGTTATGACATGTTGTGTGGTATGTGTAATAATATTATTTTGACCTTGAGTTCCTAAAGTGTATGTTATCAAGACCTATGAGTCTAAATGTTGTTGTGTTACATAGACCTATGTGTCTAAAGGCTGTTATGTTATCAAGACCTATGTGTCTAAATGTTATTATGTTACCTAAGACCAGTGAGTCAAGGGGTTGTTATGTATATGTAAGTGTTGGTTAAGATACCCACGGACCATTGAGTCCGAGGTTATCATGTGAATATGTTATGTTATGTAGGGATGTGAATGTGTTGCCCGGACCATTACGTCCGAGGTTGTGATGTAAAGTGTGTTTGGCTATGGAAGTTTTATTTCTATAAGTAATCCTCGTATTCTAATCCAAGATGTGAGGGAAGTGTAAACTTCGAGGACGAAGTTCTTTTAAGGGGGGTAGATTGAAATACCCCAAACCCTGATATATTGTTTAAATACTAAAATATGGTATGTAAAGGCTAAAAAGTGCCTTAGAAACATAAGTGAACAATTTAAAACATAGTAAAATGCAATAAAGCACTAAGATACAGTTTGAGCAAAAACATGCTCTAAGCTATGAGCAACTTGGTTACCCCAAGAGCCTACCAAGACTTAATAATATTCAATTATGATTTAATAGGGCTAATTAAGTCCTTAGGAAACCTTGGTAGACATTGGAACCAAACAGAACATAAATAAATACCTTAAGGTCAATATGGCTAAAAGTGCTCTAAGCTTGGGATAAATTTGTATAAGACCTAATGGTCATACCTATATCTTATAAATATGTTAATGAACTCCTTAAATCAATTACCAAAGAAAACCAAGCTTGAAAACAAGTTAAGACACAAAAGTGCTTTAAGGAGTCTTAAAGCACATTTTTGAAAAATTGTCTTGTAAATGAGTTTTGAGTGGCTAAATGTCCATCATTACTCTTAATATATTTGTACTATATAGTATCACATTTGGATGGCTATATCATAGGAAATCAAAATTTCACTTCTATGTGCCTTGTTTTTATGAATAGTGATTTTAATAAGCTATTTTGTAACATATGTTATCTTAAGTAATTTGACAAATAAAGACTAAAATACCATTATGTAATAAAGGGGGGCCGGTTTTCTTAAGTGTGGTGACTCACCACTCACTTGTTAACATGTTAAATAAATAAGGTACTAGTTTAGTTACTATTTACTTTTAAGAACAAATATCTTCTTAACGCAAATTCTATCTTCATTCTCATTTCCCTCCTCCATTTCACACAGTTCCAAACGCCATCTCCTTCCTTCTTGCTGCTCTCTCACGGTAATATTCACCACCACTATTAAAACTCTAGCTTTGACCCCTTGTAAAATCTAGCTCACTTGTCCAAATCAAAAACAAACACCACCAATCTTTTCCTCTCATCAAGCTCTTCATTTCTATCTTCTCAAAACTTCAAGAGCCCCATTTCGATGCCATGGAGTTCCACCATTGAAGGAGCTTGAGCTTGTCTTTCTACATATTATTGATCTCCTTTGCTTCTAGGTAAGGAATCTCAAAGAAAAATCAAGTTTCCTTCATGTTTTTGCCTTGACCGAAAATGTACATTGATGGAGCTCTTTGTGTGACTTTGTTCTAGCTTCATTCCAACCTTTCATGGACTAGGTGGAGTCCTCTCTTTATAGATTCAAACTCTCTTCAAAGATCAAGGTAAAACAACTACATTAATGTTTTTGAAACAATGTAAACCTAGGGTTTACAATGAGATGAAGCTTAAAGCTTGTATACTCATTTCAATGTTTGTATATTGTGTAGTAGTTGACAAAGAATCAAATACTTTACCGGTTTTGTAAGGAAACAAGAAAGAAGTTGTTTGGAAAAGAGGTAAATATACTAACCTAATGTTTTTGATGCCTTAGGAGAAATGAGCTTATAATGCTTGTTAAAACTACCTAAATAGCAAATGGTGAATTACTTAGTAAAGTGTTCTCAAGAGACAAGTAAAAGAACATATGTTTTGTTGTATGTATTTGCAGGTCAAAGGCATATATAATGTGGAAATTCAGTGTTTAAGGTTTAAGCAATTTAAGGGCCTAAGAGCCATGTTATTTAAGGGCCTAAGTGCCAAGCAATTTTAATTATGCACTATATTGTGATGTAGTGTAAATTTGGTGAAGTTTTGTGTGTGATAGTGTTCTTGATGGATTTAGGTGTCCTTGAATGTCTAATGGTGAAAACTATGAGTTTTGGAATGATGGTGTGCTAAGAGAACCCATGGCAAAATTTGTATAATGTATAAGGAGTTGTAAGTGCTTAAATGAACTTTGGTGAACTAGGATATGTTAGGAAAGGATAAATGTTTTACTAAGGAAGAAAACATGTTTTTAAGGTGTTCTAAAGTGCTACAAGGACTTTGGTATTGTCTTGGAAGTTATAGGAATTCAATGAGTGTTTTAGGATGTAATAAAGTCTTGGAGAAGTTTGTTTAAGGTTTAGGTAATGTTGATGAATAAGGAGGGAATGATGTTTAGGTAAGGTTTTGAGAAAGGAATTCAAGAAGTTGTGAAAAGAGGATTTGGTTAGTAAGAGGAGATGCTTGGGAGATGATGTTATGAAGGTGAGGAAGCATTTTATTGTAGTGGTCATTTAAGGTGAAACACCACTTGGAAAACCAAAAGGAAATGTTACAAGTGTTAAGAGATTTGATAAGAAGATTGAGTAACAAGTTGGACAATGTTTTAAGGTGAATCAAAGTGATATTCTAGTATTAGAATATGCCTAAGTTCATGTATGAAGCTTGGGTAGTCAATGGATGAAGAGAATAGATGAAACAAAACTTGGAAAGTGAAGTTCTTGGCTGTCCGAACTACCGTCCAAATGTGGACGTTCGGACGTGCCTGTGTGCGCGTGAATATTCTGATCTTCGAACAGCGTCCGAACTACCGTTCGAACATGGGAAGTTCGGACACACCTATTTATTTCTCTTGTTTGGCCTCGAACAGCGTCCGAACTTGGGAAGTCCGGACGCAAGTTCGGACATTCACCAGTTTGCACCCATAGAGTCTCGAACGGTGTCCGAACTTGGGAAGTCCGGACACAAGTTCGGACAGGCCACTGTATGGACCAAAATTGTTGTTTTAAGTGGGGAAATGATGTCTAAAAATGGTAACTACCTAGTAAAGATGTTATAAGGTTGTTTAAGACTTGTTAGGTGAGTTTTAATGACAATTAAGTAGGTGAAAAGTTGTAATAAAATGTGAAAGTAAATCAAGTTAAAAAATGCAAGTTATGTAACTAAACTAACGGGGAAAAATTATAAGCATTAGACATTAAATAATCATGCAACCCCGATGTTAATAAAAGTATATGTAATGTTATCAGTTGTTCGAGAATTGCTCGAGGAACATAAGTGGACGTGGTAAAGTGGACTCCGGTGACAAGTATGGCTTTCTTGCAACCTGTGTCCTACCGGATTACACCGGCTTGTATGCCAATGTGTTTTTCTGTGTTTTTGCCACGTTATAAGATAAATCATGAAACGAGTTTACAGTCGTTATTATTGTTGTATGTTTACGTGCCGATACCGGTAACCTCGAATGCGCTTGAAGGGCTAGTTAACCACTATTAGGTAACGTAAGAGAACGGTATCCGGTGATAACGTTTCCGACCTAAGGAACGTTCTAACCATGACTATGCGTGAGTTAGTTATGTGATGTTGTGTGTGATGTTTGTGTGTGAATGTATGACTCTCCTTCCCTTGTGTGTCTAACAAGACTTAACCCAATGTTGTGATTGTTTAACTAAGTTCAATGATGAACTTCTAACAAGTGCTAACGGGGGAAGTGAGGAGTCCGGTCTGTTCCGGCCACGCGTGTGAGTATGGGGGTCGTTGTCATATCAGGTTCGATCCTCTCTATATGTTATGGTTGTTTTCCAATTTGGTTTCCAACCTTCCCTTTAGCTTAACCAAGGCTATTACTGACTCACGTCGGGCCTCAGGGGCATACTATGTTATGTTTGTTCGGTGTGCTTGGATCACTATATCCGAGACACCTTGTGCTAAGTTATCCGTTCATTTAGCGAGACGGTAACGAGTTATGTAACGAGCTTATCATGAGACTGGCAACATTCTCTAGGCTCACTAGTGTATAAACAATGTTTGGGTCGGTTCCTAAGAGAACCATTCCCGTTATGTTATGTATTTTGGTTGTGATTCAATATCTATTGCGATGTTATGATGTGCACGTTGAAACGTGCAAAGTGTTGTTATGTGTTGTTATGAGTGTATGTTATGTTGTAAAATGTGGAGTATGTGGATCATGGATATGAATCCCAGTTTGTGATAAGAGGCGTTTAAGGATAACCCGATTTAAGGGTAAGTGTCGTCTATTATGGAAGTAGCTCCATTAGAGGAGGAACACTCTAGGGATAATGAATACCATGAGTGACTTATCAAGTAAGGATATATTATCCGTTTGTTGAGCCCGTTGAGGCGAAATGATTATGTGTGTGTGTTTAGAGTTGCATGCGTGATTTGAATATAATCAATCGCATGCTAAGACGACAATTAGTTGTGCGTGCCCGGTACATGTGGGCTGCGGGATTACCATACCAGCAAAGGTGTTGAGCCCCTTGGGGGCCACCCTTTCTCTTCTTTTCCTGTTTCAGGTATAGAGAGCTGGAAGCCGTCGAGAGTAGGACGGGGTAGACATTGTACATGGGTAATCATGTCAGTTAAATATATACAGTAGGTGTAGCAAGACCGAAGTTGTTATCGACATCAGTTTGTAAATACTCGGTACTGTTGGAAAGTGTGTGTATGTTTTGTTGTTAATGAAAGGATAATAATGTGTAGTCGCTTGGAAATCTAGTCCATCAGACCGGTACAATGTTTATGTAATAGCCTTGTTAGCCACGTGGGTGGTTAACGGCGTGTAACACCAACGAGTTAAGTTATTTGATGAGGTGTGTGTTCCGGTGCAGATTGTTGTTATGTGTTTGTTGTTGGATGGGGTGTTACAATAAACAAAGGAAGTATAATACCTTGTGAAGGATTAAGTATGAACTTGTGGGAAAGACTTGAGGAGTTTGTGAAAAGGAAGTGATGAGGATGCAAAATGATGCTTAGGAGTGGTTATCATATTAAGAAGAAACACCTTGGTTAGTCTAAGTTGAAGGTATGCATTACCACCTAGAAATCCAAAGGAAAAATGTTGTAAGTGTTAGGAATTTTTGTAAGAAATTGAGAAACAAGTTTGATGATGATTAAGGAAGGTTTGGTGCATGTTTTAAGGTGTTTAAACATGTGGGAAACATGTGGAAAGAGTGTGGAATAAGTGGGAAAAGATTGGGGTGAATTTGGAGTTCAAAATGTGGAGAAGAACACTTTTTAAAATGGGGTATGCTGTGGACCGCCCCTAGGGACCGCCCCTGTGGGGAGGTCCAACGCAGGAGAAGTAGTTTCTGTTGTGGACCGCCCCTGGACCTCCCCAGAGGGGCGGTCCAGACCAGAGAAGAAAAAAAAATGTGTTTAAGGCTTCTAATGATGGGGGATTGATGGTGGTGGTTTTAGATGATGTTTAGGCCTTGTTTGGTGACATGTAAAGGCCTTAAAATGTGTAAACAAGTGTTAGGAGGTTTGGCGAGTAAATGAGTGAGTGTTTAAGGACTTTATAAGTAAGCTTGTACATGGATTTGGAGGATGTTATGTGAAGGTTTAAGTGTGTTAAATGTGTTAAAGCATACTAGGATATGTAAGGTGAAGTTTGAAGTCAAATAAGTATTTTTAAACAAGGGTCTGGAGCAGACCGGCCTTGGGGACCGGACTTGCAAGGTCGGTCGGGCTTGAATTTTGTATACGGAATATGTCTCTGGAATAGACCGACCTTGTGGACCGGACTTGCAAGGTCGGTAGGGGTAGAATTTTTAAACGGTAAAAGTGTCTGGAATGGACCGACCTTGGGACCGGACTTGGCAAGGTCGGTCGAGGTGTAAATTTTCAAACCTGGATGTCACTGGAATGGACCGACCTTGGGTAAGGTCGGTCGGTAAGGTCGGTCGACCTAAAACTTGTAAAAAAAACAAACAAAGTGTGGCCTAGGTAGTTAACCCTAGGGGGGGTATAATGAAGGTAATCAAGGGTAAGTTTAAGCATAAAACATGTCATATAATCATGAAAAATGCTTAGTAAACTGGAAGCTAAATAAGGTAATTAACCGATGTTATTGATCATGTTTAGGAACTATGTTTGGCGGGACTCGAACGCAGCAGGGACCAAGGTATGGTTTTCTTGCAACCTGTGTCCTACCGGATTACACCGGCTTGTATGCCAATGGGCTTTTCTGTATGTTTGCCACGTTGTAAGATAAAACATGTAATGAGTTTATAGTAATTCATTTATGTGGCGTGTTCAATCCCGATATTGTTTAACCTCGAAAGTGTTATACCTTAGCCAACCAAATCTAGGATCACATTAGAGAACGGTATCGAGATTTAACGACCCAAACCATGGGAACGTTCTAACCACGGTGTTATATCCAAAATTTCAACCCCCTCGGAGTAGTCTCTAAGGTATACGTATTACAAAGGGCAAAATGGTCAAAATGCACCGATGCAGGATTTTCCAAGACATTCTCGGGATTTTCTATTTTCATATGACTTGTTCATTATCTCCAAACACTTCCAAATATCATAGTCATTATGAAAGGTATTTCATGATTTTCAGATAATATTTATTCTGGAAATTAAGCTTTTAATAAGCTAGTTTCTTTAATAATTAACACATGAAATAACCTCAAAATAGAAATAAAAGGCTTTTCAAAATTAAAATAAAATTGTCACATGGTTAGCATGACTACACACAGTCATAAACCTGAAATTATTTTATTTGGAACCTTATCCCAAAATTTAAAAGAGAAATTCAATCATTTTTGCAATTTTCTCTCTCCTCTGGAAAATACCGAAATCAAAACAAAATGTCATGAAATTTTAACACAGGGTAGAAGATGATTATTAGAGACTAATGCCGTTGGAATTTCGTAATTTCTAATTTCCAATAATAAGTTATGAATTTTGGTAGATTCCAGATTGTGAGATTTTTATCTAAACGGTTATTTATCAAAATAACCCGATTCCAACTCTCAAAATTCCTAAAAATCATTCTTTACCTTCAGTTAAATTTCCATAATTTTTATCGGCTTGCAACATATTTTAAAAAATCAGATTCTCTTAGAGCACAAAATCAAGGTTTTAGATAAAAATTTTGTTCTATCAACTTGGCCATGCTCTTTCTATAAAAGGCCTTCCAAAAAACGACCTAGGGCAAGGTAGATGATCCCCATAGTCAGAAGACACAGCCGTCTACTTGCCTCCCACTTTTCAACACTCCAATACCGAAACACTGTAGAAATCACTCCGAAATCACCAAAAACTCATCCTTCCTTCTCCTATTGAACTTCCAAGCACCAAAACACACAAAACCACCACAAAAACAGAAGAGAAACGTCCTTAACAGCATAAAGAAGGAGGAGTCAGAAGCACAATTCGAAGTCAATCCAAACCGGCATCAACGAAGCATCAAAAGATCCCCGCTGTGAAGAGTCTCATTAAATCGAAGGTAAAACAGGTTGAAGCCTTGTTTTTCTGACTTTGTTCAACTTTAACTACTCTGTGTTAAAATCTGGAGTCAAATTGAATTTTTATCGCTTCTGAATTAGCGTTTTGTTTTCGCTTCTGCCCAATAACTTGTTTGCTAAGTTTCGTGTTTAATTCAAATTCAAATTGTAAACTTTCAATCACTAACATGTTTAGAATCTTTCAGGCTACACACCCATAAAATTTGAGCCAAAAACACCTTCGGGAACAGCCTCAACGCCGCCGCCGTCCGAGGGTGGTCCGCACCCACGGACGCTATGTCCGGGGTCCCGGACGCCCTGTCCGAAAGCCGGACGCCCCCGGACGGTGGCGGGATATTTTATTTTCAAAATTTAGGGTTTCATAAAACAGTCCGGGCCCACGGATGTCTTGTCCGTGGCCCCAGACTTTTCAAAATCTCGTTCTGTTTAAATTGACTTTTCTGTGTAATTAAGTTAACTAGGGTCCGTGGGTTCGGACATTAGGTCCGTAGCCACGGACGAAAACAAAACTTGACCTAATTCTGCAATTCTGCCTCCGAAACCCTAGTTTAGGTATTTTAATTTCCACTTTAATTTTCTGTCAAAAAACGTTAAAAAATAAAAAAAAACAGAACGCGCACTTAGTTAAAACGACTCGTAATAAGCCGTAATTAAACTAAGTAGAGGAAAACGACTTCTAGGGGTAATGAAAGTAATTGAACCCTAATTAAGTCGAATATCAAGCCCCCGAACCCGAAACTCTCCTTTCCTAATTTGATCTAGGTTAAAATTAGGTGGCGACTCATAATAGGTTCCAGTGAGCTAGCTTAGGTTTTAATAATTATTGTTATGACATAGTTATAATCTTATGTTATAAGTGGACCTAAAACCCGACTAGATCCAATCAACTTAATCCACATAGGATAGGGTTTAAAATCGAGGCTCAGACTGACGACTCTGCTGGGACAACTTCTTAATTTTAACTTGTTTAATTTTAAGAAAGAGGGCTAACTCGAAAATTGTTTATTTATGGCTTTATTACTTTGTTTATTTACTTCTGTGCGCACTTTAATTTCGGCACCTTTGCATCATGTGAGAGCGAGGGCCCACACAAACAGTTTCACCCCGGGACCCATCTAGGGTCCCCTGTCAGGACTCACCCTTTTAGGTGATGTGAATAAGCGGGGGAAAAGGGAGGATGTCGTCTAACCACATCCCCTTAATACCTGGGCCTCAGCCCCAAGCGTTTCCTGGCAGTGTCCTTACCTAGCCCATTGTTTGGTCAGTCAAAGACCCGGCCGCAGACGCACACCTTCAGGTGATGTGAAAAAAGTGGGGAAGCCCAAAGAGAATAGCGTGCAAGCCCTATTCCTTTGAGGTGACCTGGGCCCATGCCCCAAGCACCTCTCCGATCGATCCATACCCAGTTTGATTTAAACGCCAAGTGAGGACATGTTGAATTTGTGTGGGCCTTGTTTGCTTGTATGATCGGCTCATTACCTAGCCTAGAGATTGATAGGAACTTCTCCTACATTAACCTAGTCCAACCGAATTGGCGCTCTACTTGTTTGCGGCCCAGAGGCCCTGTTTGGTTTAACATGTGAGTCGTTCGGGCTTCGGCCCAAAAGCTTAGACTTAGGTGATTTCTCTTCTGGCCCAATTTTAATTATCCAATTAGTTCTAGGCCCAAAAAAAAGAATCCACCTGAACTTGAAATAACCCACAAGTTCTGAAAAATAAAATGTTTTTCTGCTTAGCAACCATCTTCTCTGGCCCAAAGAAAGTTAGGCCCATTTGTGGTTTAGGGACCATTCCAGCCTATGTGCTTTACTCCAGGCCCAAACACATTCCGGCCCAAGGGCTCATTCTAAACTAGGTAAACTCCTTATTCGGGCCCTAGCCCCAAACCCTAGATCTAGGTGTCACCTCTCATGCCCAATCAAAGCCATCTGTCTAGGTTTCAGCCCAAGTTCGGTTCATAAGATACTCCAGCCCAAACACTCATTCTCTGGGTATCCTGGCCCACTTGCTTCAGCCTAAGTCTGTTTCGATCTATCTTGTGAAGCATCATGTTTCAGCCCACTTCCTTTGTTAGCTAATAATGGACACCTTGGAAATAGGGTAGACTCAAGTCCTAAGTACGGTCCAATCGACATGGAAGCCCAGCTCGCAATTTTGGAACAAAAGCACATGGCCACCATTGAAAGCCATGGAGCAGAGGCATAGTGCTGCCATGGACGTCGTGGAATCTAACTACGTTGCTGTTATCGAAGAGTTGAAAGCAAAGGCTCTTTCCCTCGAGTCCGAACGTCAAGCTCGGGATGAGTTAGTGGACAGGGCTTCTCACACCCTTTATGACTGCATTGAAGTTGGCTCCATTAGGGTCCGAGGATCGGAGGGGAATGTCAAAGAAATTGCTACAGAACTCAGGAAAGTGATCAGACAACCAGGAGCAGCAACTTGCATCCAAAGCTGCACCCGTAAGAGAACCAGGCAACATGAGGAAGACAGTGATCGACAGTCAAGAGGACTGGTTGGAGCGTTAGGACAGTAGACATCCCGCGGAGTTCTCGACAGAGAGAGTTTACAGACTCGGCCGAACACCAAGACAAGCACTTGAAGAGCTTCGAGGAAGATATCCGATGCAACCGCTTGCCCTGAGGACAGGAACTACTCATTTGGGGAAGGATCTTAATCAATTTTGTCACTTTCATCACGGCTGCCGTTCACGACACTGACCACTGCAGAGCCCCTACAACAACAGAATCCAGGATCTGATTGACCAAGGGTTCCAATTCTAAGAACATGGTGGAGAGCGCAGAGCACGCGTGCCCAGGCATCATCAGAAATGTGTTTTTTTTTAGTGTTTTTTCTCATAAATGCATTTTTTTCTTGATAGTTTTGTCTTTCAACTTTTGTAGTAGTTAGTTCCCTTGAATCATTTTCGGTAGTTTTCCTGAGTTTGTAATTTCCAACGTTATACTTTTGTTGAATAAACATAGTTCCTTTTCATAATTTTTGTACAAAGCATCATTCGTTATTCGGAAAAACTTAAAAAAAAAAGAGCACTCACGTCCTTCAAGGATCACTAAGTAATCATTTTCTGACTATGCAATGGAACGACTTGTCTCTTGTTCTAAAAAATTTGAACATGCCTAACCAAACACCTTCAACTCACCACGTAATATCCAAACAACCCAGAATGAGGTTCAAGGCCACATCTATCAAACTGTTGTCACAAACCCCAAAATACATACTGGGGGCATCTGAGTTTAGAATCATTGTCTTCGAATCGGTTTAAAACGTGTGAACTAGTCTCGGGTGAAATTCACGAGAGTGTCTTGAGCGGGAAAAACATGAGCGAACGAGCGTGTCATTTTACACGACTCTGTGAGACCACATTCAAAGGTGAGGTAAATGGCATAACTCTGACCGAAGGAGATAATTTGTGTTTACTCTTAGACCTGCGAAAAGTAACAAGCAACGGATACACAACTATCAGGAATGACGAAGCACCTAGGTACAGCACCACATAGCCAAAAGCTTGTGAACCCTATCATTAAACCCTAGGCACCCGTTGAGCCTCTCGTATATCCCTTTTCAATATTATGAGCCCACAAATAATCCAGCCAATGATGAATGTCCGACCCAGTGACCAAAGGAAGCGAGGAGCCCGACTCTCAGATAACATTTCATCAGTCCAAAGAAGCAATGCTACTATCAGCATGACGAAGCGATCCGCAAATGGTCCCAGAGTGGCACAAGATCAAAAGAGCTCACATCAAAATAGCTCTCGAAGCCCAAAGCCGGGAAACACAAGAACCCGAAGGCAAGTAAGAAAGGATAAAACAAAAAGGCAATCCGAAGTGCCTCGAAGAAATTCGAATGAAAAGAGAAAGAAAAGAAATGGTGTGAAGGACAAAGTCCAAGTCCAGAAGCTCGAAAACAACGTCAGCACAAAGCAGCTAGACGACTTCAAGACAAGGAAGATGAATCGAGAGAAGACGCAAGTTGCAGCTTAGGTCACCCACTTAAGCTCCACATACCTCAAATATCCCTCCATGGTCCTGTTGTCCTTCATCACACCCCATGGCCATGTATAAGCTTTAAAGACTTCCGACTTGATAGTTGTGTGTCCAATCAGTGAAAGTAACAGATCGAATGCGTAAATTCATCAAATATCAAATTCTGGTCAAGAAGTTGTGACCGTAGGTGAGAAACGAGTGCAAGAATCAAACACTTTGAGTGTAAAGCACCACATCAAGACACAATCCTGACCATGTGAGGATAAGACTTGTTCGCATGTTTAATCAAAGAAAATACTGGGGGCAATCGATCGTTCGATCGATTGCCATGAACTCTAGCTCAGATTGCCTTAAGGAACAATACTGGGGGCAATGGTTGGTTCCAACAATTGCCATGACAACACCAACGGAAACCCAAAGCGTGGGCACCACAAAACACACATGCAGGCCCACATAAGCCCTACCACGTAGGCCACATAAGCCCTTACCCTCACATCATACCACACATGCCCACATAAGCCTTAACCTCAACACAAACACTCTCAGAGCTGTCACTGGTCTTACCTCCACAAAACATCAGCTCATCTTAATCCAAATCCCATCCAAAATCACACCCCAACACCACAGGCTTGTATAAATCCTGAACACCAGCAAAAGCTTTCAGCACCACAATGAACACCACACATTTCTATTAGTATCGTGTTCATCCTCTGAGAAAAAAATTGCAGGTCTGGAACTCTTAGTCAGGAAATGATTATTTCGCTTTCCTTTCTTAACAGTGTTTTTCTCAAGCATTGCCATGTTTGGCACATTTTCAGCTATTTCTTGCTTTGTGCAAATTTTCGGTTTTCGCAAGCACTTCAATTTCACTTTGCAATACTCGGGTAAACCTTGTCATCTCCATGTTTGGAACCTTAACAATTTGATCACAATGACAATCATTTGCATAAAACGTGTTTTGCATCCTCACATCATCAAGCATACTGCATTTGCCTGGTCAAGTTTGAATGGATCTCGGTCTCCATAAGCAACCGAGTAGATTGGGTCTCGGTCTCCATAAGCAACCGAGTAGATTGGGTCTCGGTCTCCATAAGCAACCGAGTAGAATGGATCTCAGTCTCCATAAGCAACTGAGTTAGATGGATCTCGGTCTCCATAAGCAACCGAGTAGAATGGATCTCAGTCTCCATAAGCAACTGAGTTAGATGGATCTCGGTCTCCATAAGCAACCGAGTAGATTGGATCTCGGTCTCCATAAGCAACTGAGTAGATGGGTCTCGGTCTCCATAAGCAACCGAGTAGATTGGATCTCGGTCTCCATAAGCAACCGAGTAGATTGGGTCTCAGTCTCCATAAGCAACTGAGTTAGATGGGTCTCGGTCTCCATAAGCAACCGAGTAGAGTGGGTCTCGGTCTCCGTAAGCAACCGAGTAGGATGGATCTCAGTCTCCATAAGCAACTGAGTTAAGATGAGTCTCATCCCTAAACCTTAGGCACACATAAGACCTACCCTACATTCTATCCTTTTAGGCACACATAAGACCTACCCTACATTCAATCCTTTTAGGCACACGTAAGACCTACCCTACATTCTATCCTTTTAGGCACATAAGACCTACCCTACATTCAATCCTTTTAGGCACATGTAAGACCTACCCTACATTCAAATCCTTTCAGGCACCCATAAGGCCTACCCTACAGGCACCCATAAGACCTCCCTTATTCATTCACTTTAGGCTCGTCATAAGACCTAGCACCATCCTTAGGTTCGTCATAAGACCTGGAGTCATCCCTTTAGGCTCGTAGTAAGACCTAACACCACTCCTTAGCTTACCTGCTTCCATTAAACACATTGCATTCATTTCATTCATTATAGGTAGTCAACGCCTTAGAATAGCTTGACATTATTTCATTCATTATAGGTAGTCAACGCCTTAGAATAGCTTGACATCATTTCATTCATTATAGGTAGTCAACGCCTTAGAATAGCTTGACATCATTTCCACATTTTAGGTTGTCAACGCCTTAGAATCGCTTGACATTATATCATTTCCACATTTTAGGTTGTCAACGCCTTAGAATCGCTTGACATTATCTCATTTCCACATTTTAGGTTGTCAACGCCTTAGAATCGCTTGACATTATCTCATTTCCACATTTTAGGTTGTCAACGCCTTAGAACCGCTTGACATTGCTTCATTTCACTTTACTTGCAGGCAGTCAACATCTTAGAATAGTTTGACATCATATCATCATTATAGGTAGTCAGCGCCTTAGAATAGCTCGACACAATTTATCAGTTTTCGATAACATGCAGGGTCTTGGAAACATTTGAAATTTTGGGGTATCACTCAAGCATCAACTAGCCTTCTCACTTTCATTACAAAGTCCAGTTGACGGGGGGCAATCTGTTATACCCAAAATTTCAACCCCCCGGAGTAGTCTCTAAGGCATACGTGTTACAAAGGGCAAAATGGTCAAAATGCACCGATGCAGGATTTTCCAAGGACATTCTCGGGATTTTCTATTTTCATATGACTTGTTCATTATCTCCAAACACTTCCAAATATCATAGTCATTATGAAAGGTATTTCATGATTTTCTGATAATATTTATTCTGGAAATTAAGCTTTTAATAAAGTTTCTTTAATTAACACATGAAATAACCTCAAAATAGAAATAAAAGGGTTTTCAAAATTAAAATAAAATTGTCACATGGTTAGCATGACTACACACAGTCATAAACCTGAATTTATTTTATTTGGAACCTTATCCCAAAATTTAAAAGAGAAATTCAATCATTTTTGCAATTTTCTCTCTCCTCTGGAAAATACCGAAATCAAAACAAAATGTCATGAAATTTTAACACAGGGTAGAGGATGATTATTAGAGACTAATGCCGTTGGAATTTCGTAATTTCGACTTTCCAATAATAAGTTATGAATTTTGGGAGATTCCAGATTGTGAGATTTTTATCTAATCGGTTATTTATCAAAATAACCCGATTCCAACTCTCAAAATTCCTAAAAATCATTCTTTACCTTCAGTTAAATTTTCATAATTTTTATCGGCTTGCAACATATTTTAAAAAATCAGATTCTCTTAGAGCACAAAATCAAGGTTTTAGATAAAAATTCTGTTCTATCAACTTGGCCATGCTCTTTCTATAAAAGGCCTTCCAAAAAACGACCTAGGGCAAGGTAGATGATCCCCATAGTCAGAAGACACAGCCGTCTACTTGCCTCCCACGTTTTCAACACTCCCAATACCGAAACACTGCAGAAATCACTCCGAAATCACCAAAAACTCATCCTTCCTTCTCCTATTGAACTTCCAAGCACCAAAAACACACAAAACCACCACAAAAACAGAAGAGAAACGTCCTTAACAGCATAAAGAAGGAGGAGTCAGAAGCACAATTCGAAGTCAATCCAAAACCGGCATCAACGAAGCATCAAAAGATCCCCGTTGTGAAGAGTCTCATTAAATCCGAAGGTAAAACAGGTTGAAGCCTTGTTTTTCTGACTTTGTTCAACTTTAACTACTCTGTGTTAAAATCTGGAGTCGAATTGACTTTTTATCGCTTCTGAATTAGCGTTTGTTTTCGCTTCTGCCCAATAACTTGTTTGCTAAGTTTCGTGTTTAATTCGAATTCAAATTGTAAACTTTCAATCACTAACGTGTTTAGAATCTTTCAGGCTACACACCCATAAAATTTGAGCCAAAAACACCTTCGGGAACAGCCTCAACGCCGCCGTCCGAGGGTGGTCCGCACCCACGGACGCTATGTCCGGGGTCCCGGACGCCCTGTCCGAAAGCCGGACGCCCCCGGACGGTGGCGGGATATTTTTATTTTCAAAATTTAGGGTTTCATAAAACATGTCCGGGCCCACGGATGTCCTGTCCGTGGCCCCGGACTTTTCAAAATCTCGTTTCTGTTTAAATTTGACTTTTCTGTGTAATTAAGTTAACTAGGGTCCGTGGGTTCGGACATTAGGTCCGTAGCCACGGACGAAAACAAAACTTGACCTAATTCTGCCTCCGAAACCCTAGTTTAGGTATTTTAATTTCCACTTTAATTTTCTGTCAAAAAACGTTAAAAAATAAAAAAAAACAGAAGCGCGCACTTAGGTTAAAACGACTCGTAATAAGCCGTAATTAAACTAAGTAGAGGAGAAACGACTTCTAGGGGTAATGAAAGTAATTGAACCCTAATTAAGTCGAATATCAAGCCCCCGAACCCGAACTCTCCTTTCCTAATTTGATCTAGGTTAAAATTAGGTGGCGACTCATAATAGGTTCCAGTGAGCTAGCTTAGGTTTTAATAATTATTGTTTATGACATAGTTATAAATCTTAGGTTATAAGTGGACCTAAAACCCGATTAGATCCTAATCAACTTAATCCACATAGGATAGGGTTTAAAATCGAGGCTCACAAATACCAAAACACTCAGTCATACAGAGTGTAGAGGCGTAAACTCTCAGCAGCTAACATCTAATGAGTCAAACAGATAAGATGAGCGAATTATCATGTGAGTGGTACATTCCAAGTCCATTGTTATCATAACTTTGTTCCTTGCTTAAGGTATCTGCTAGTCTTTAGCTTGTCTCTCATCATTGAGTAGTCTCGCGTTTCTGTTCACATCATCTGGTAGATTTCCTCTAGATTGCAAGAATTTGCTCGATCCTTATGAGGATTCTACATATTATTCGTCCATAATGGGTTTTCATGTTCCTATCCTTAGTGTTCACGTCCTTGAAAGGTTTCCTTGTCATCACTATATACTGTCTACTGCTCTGTGTCGAAAGTTCTTGATTTCTCTAGCCCGTTGGTTTAACTGCGGCTCTCCTCGTCCATCTTCGAGGTAATCTACATCACTGTCCTTAGTATGGAGTTGACTACTTCTCGTGTTCCTAACACTACTTGTCTACCTACATGGGGTACCGTACTGATACATTACTACTTACCCGACTAACTCATAAATAAGTCTGTCAGGCCCACATGCTCCTATCGGAGTGCGGTCGTCCCATGTCTTGTTTAGTAAACTGGTAATGTCTGTCACACAGTTATTATGAAGTATTCTGTTTTCAATCTCCCTTTTGATGGATGTCCTTTAGTAATATTAGTTCCTGCTATCGGTTATCCTGTAATAAGTACTATTGCCCTAGTGGCATCGGTGGTAATTTGTGCCATAAGCCGGCGTTATTCAGCTCGGTGTAAGTAAAATCTGTGCTATATTTAGCAAAATTGGTTCTCTTATCTCGATCTCATTGAGTGTACACATATTCCTTTCCTCCCTGTTTATCATGATCACACTTCATCCATAGTTCATATTAGTTTCCTCATCCATTTAATTGGATATATTGTAGATTGCATAATAGCTTGAGCAACTTAGCTCTCCACTTCCTAACCATCCTCACTGATGGTGGTGCATCTACAAGGGTATCCTTGTCCATAAGGACTAAACATTCATCACTGGTAGTGATTAGCATTAAATGCGGGTATACACTGATGGTGCTTGGCTAATAAGCCCTGTCTGAAAATTTTCGAACAATTTAAATTGGTGTGGTTTATAATCATAGTGGTTGTATAATTTCTTCAGTTGTAGTGGTTGGACTAACGGTCTTCCCGAGATTTCATAGGTTTCTAATCTTAAGGTTTGTATGAAAAGTTGATATGGAAATTGGTATTTAAATTTTTGTATATAATAAGAGATTAAAATTAGTTGTAATTGTTGTTGCTGCACTTGCTGTAGCAAGTGCGCAAGGCAGATGGAAATTTTAGTGGTTTACTCGTCATAGCGCTTGCAATAGCAAGTGCGCCATGCAGGTGAAAATTTTGGTTCAGTAATTACCGGTCTCATTGACTTTGCGTCGTTGAGTATGGGCTACATGATAATGTAAGCATTAACATCCTGTTCATAATATATAATCCGTCAAGGTTCCAAGGTTACTTGCATCGAGTCCACACAACTAGTCTCAAAAGTCATACACAAAAGGGCGAGTGGTCGATGACACACTCCCACATATTTACAACATATCTCTGTCTAACATCCAAGGTAAGTAGATAACAAGGTAAGCAAAAGTCTTCCACCAGCGGTCTCATGGAGTTCAGGGTACTCATGCCCTATCTACTCCCTTGCCTCTTTGGGCTCCAGCAACAGTAGATGTCTGGCCATCCTGACCGCCTCGTGGTACTCCAGATCCTCCAACTGAGGTCTTCTGAGTATTCCTCGGTGGCCTATAGTTACGGCTCTCAGGGTTCATCCAACACTCGAACTCCCGGTGGCCTTCTTTCTTGCAGCACCAACACTCAACTTTGCGGCCATTGCAGTCGACCCCAGGATGATCCTTCCCACAACGCTTGCAATAGAAATGGCGTTGGGGCTGTCCGGTGCCTAATGGTAGTATTTAGTTTAAGTTAAAATCTGATGATATAAAGGTTAAGGTTGCAATTTAATTTAAGAGGTAGGTGTTCTCACCCTTAGGAGGCGCAGATCTCAAAGGCCGAGCAACTATAGCTGGGCCGGTGTAACACCCCAACTGCTAATCTCATCATTACCTCTTAAACTGTTACATTTTACCATTAAGCTCGCAGCGGAATTCAAATACAACGAGGGTGATACAACGCCGTTAGCCACCCTCGTGGCTAACCAGGCCTGACTCACATACAGTAACGGTCTGATGGACTGGAACAACCGAGTACTTCATACAAACACCATAATCATTTCACTTCTTTACTATACCGAGTCTACAATATACGGTTGCCGATAACATACTCGGACTTACACCTCATTCAAATGCATAAGTAATTACGATCTAACTACCCACGCTTCATAACTGTCCCCGTCCTATTCTCTCGAACGGTGGTCAGCTTCAAGTACCTGCACACTAAAAACGTTCCCCCTAGGGGGTCAGCTTACGCTGCGCATGAAATTCGCATATACCGCGTGCTAACCGCGGTACGCCGACTACTTTGGGTCGGATATACATGGAGTTCATTTTAATCCAACAACATGCATCATGGCAATACAATATATATGTATATCACACAAGGAATCTACATCCAATCACGGAACACGATTCCTAACTAACATAACAATGTTGTTAGTGGTAACTGGTTACTCTTAGGCATTGAGGGTTATTCCTCGCTATGCCTTGTTTACTTATTCAATACCTCACCCGCTCTCTCGGGTTACTTATTCATGTACACACCCATTCTCTTGGGCTACTTATTCTTATACTTACCCATTCTCTCGGGTTACTCATACATATACTCACCCCTTTCTCTCGGGTTATTTATACTCATTAACTCACCCACACTCTTGGGTTATTCATATTCAAGCTCTTGTAGATTCTCGAGACACTACAGGCCTCCTACGTCACGCTTGTTACTCTTATTACATACTTAAGCCAAAACTCATGGCACTCTAGCATAGTCTTACTTCCCCGGTTTCGACCCTACTCTGGGTCTAGCATGGTGGGAAGGTTCAACTAGCTCACGGAACTCTCTCTTAGTTCCTATCTCTTTTACTTAGGCCCGACTACTCTCGGACTACTCTCGTTCCCATCCACTCCTCTCTCGGAGTTATAATAAATCATGTATATTAGTCTAGAAGCAATCATTCTCGATGTTTCTAATGACTTTGGGAACTTTACTTAAATTCGGGTAATCTTAGGTTTAAGGGTTACCCTCACATCATATGCTTATACCTTCGGATATTTTCTTATACCGGGTAAATCCTCATATAAGAGGTCGACGTATCTCAAGGGAGCCACATAGTCCCTTAGGTCTCTTTACCTTTCTTATATGTTTACATTATTGGACTAACTTTAATCCTCTCGATGGAGATCATTTATCTCTCCACTCATATTTATTTCGTGGATTGTTTCAATAAGGTTCTCTAACCGTTATCGGGTATATACTCAACCCGTACATCTCCTCGCACTTTAGGGAGTTCATATGTTTGTGTTACGTTATACTTTAATCGATAGCTTGTGTGTGTTTGCATAATACCATTGGTTATGTGACTACCCGTTCAACGGGTTTCTAGTCAATCAGTACTCACTAAGAGTCGGTCTATGCACTAAGTTAGACCACACCACCGGCATACAAGTATGTTAGCTCATTCAACATACAACAATGCATGCATAATCAAACAAGGATTATTTTCATGCTTTAATCTTGATTAAGCCGGCACACAAACACACAAATCAGAGTAACTCGGTTAGCATACGGGGCATGAGAAAATCATACCTTTCACCGGGGTTTTTACTTTTACCGTGTCATCTCACCAAGCTCGGGTCACGCACGGTTCTCTGATAATGTTTCAACATTATTTAATACTACTATCATACGGTACATAATTAAATGCTACTCCCGTATTTACCCGTTATCCCGTTATCTTGGTTTCACTCTTGTTCGTTTGAGTTCTCACTTCTCAAACACTTCTAACACTTTATCACACTTCTAGGCCGCCTTACATGTCACCAAACAAGGCCTTAACATCTTATAACATCATTAACATTCAAACCCCCATCATTTACAACCTTTAAAACACTCACGGCATGATTCTGGGGGTGGTCCGGGACTTGGTCCTTACCCTAAGTCCCGGACCAATACTCGTCACTACTCTCGGGTGGAATTTCAACACTGGTCCGTGGACCTTGTCCTGGATATAGTCCCGGACCACAAGCATTTGCACTCTCGGCCTAAATAAATGGGGTGGTCCGGGTCCTTGTCCATGGACTAGGTCCCGGACCCTGCTAAAACCTGCAACATACATCATTTTTCAACCCCAATTCAATCCTTAATCCACACCCAATCTTTGCCTAATCTTCCACAAGATTCCTACATGATTAAACACCTTAAAACATGCTCTAAACCCCTTCAAATCATGGGTTAAACTCTTACTCGAATTCTTGCTCCAAGTCACAATTTCTTCATTCTCATTTCTACACTAATGCACACTTGTGCATTCTCAAACCTCTCTTGGCACTTGCATCTTGTTCTCTCTTAATTTGACCAACCCAAACTTCCAAGATAATGCACACCTCATACCAAGTTCCAAGACTCACTCTTAAAACCTAATATCTTCTCTGTTTTCTAAAAACTCCTAAGGCACTCACACCACCTGCTTTGCTACAGATTTTTGCACATCTCACCACAATCATCCTCTCATATTACTGGGTGATCATTTTCCCAATTCAAACTCCAACAACACCTAGCTAACCTAGTTATTCTCCACACAACACATCACTTAAAACCGCTCAAATTTCTACACAAATTTTGCCATAACTTGGCCACTTTTCTAACTTGCCCAAAACTCATTTCTTCACATAAATCATCCTAAAACTACCAAACCCACAAGGGTTCTACCAGCATACATACAAAACATAAAATTCATCACTCCACAAATGCATCACAATGCATAATCCAGAAAGTTCATAGCTCATTAACAAACACTTTATTTCACAAATGTTTTCTCACTGTATTATTTCTTTACAAGCACATTATCATCACAATTATCCTCATCTCAACAAATCACATTCCCACACATGTTTGGGTTCATTCCTTTATTATTTTCCCTTCCCAATGCTAAAACATTAAGTTAGGCTCCAAGGTAAATTTGTTTACCTTACTTCACAAGCCTTTACTTTTTCACTCCTCTTCTTTCTCTTCTCTTTTATCTTGCTTGGAAATCGCCAAAGGCCAAGAAATTGCCCATCTCCCATTCAATGTTCAAGGCAAGAAATGAGTTTAAGTAAAAACACTTAACCTCATTAATTAAAATGCTTAAGGGCTCTAAAATTAGTGATTACCTTGAAACCCTAAGATGGGGTTTTGATCAAGAATCAAAGAGTAACTCCCTCCAAGCTCTTATGGATTGAACAATGCTCATAAAAGAATAAACAAAGCTCCATTAGAGACCAAAATCGGCCAAGGCATAAAATGGAGAAAACAAGACTTTTTCATGGATATTTTTACCTTGATAGAAAGAGGAAGCTTCAAGCTACCTAATGGTGTGCTTTTCCTCTCAAATGGGCAACACCCACGAAAAGAAACTCACCATTTTCGAGTTTTGAAAAGAGAGGATGGTAGAGGGTGATGAGAGGATCACAAATATTACTTATTTTTGAATTCGGAGCAAGGATGAAGCTTGGGCATGGAGGAGAAGGTGGAGAAGCTTGCTTGGAGCTTCCATGTCGCACAGCACACAGAGAGGGAGGAAGGGAATCGTGGAGAAGAGAAAGAAGAAGGGAGTGAGAGGAAGAGAGTGAGAGAATGCTTTTATGTTTTACTTTTTACTTTTCTCTCTCCTCCTTTACCTTCTTTCTTTCTTATTTGCTAACTAATAAACATGAGAGGGGGAGGCTTCTTATTTAATAAAACCGGCCCCCACTATATTAGTGAGCTGGAGCGTTTTTTCGTTTTCTGACAGAAACGTTCGTTATTTTTTACCCGGTTTGGCACTATTCACTAACCGGGCCCGTTTTTCGGATTTTTCTCGTTTCTTTATTTTTAATGGCTATTAAGCTTCCATTAATACTTAATTATAGTTATATAATCAACTATAATTTTACGGGTCCATTTGACCACTTAAAGTCACGTTTTCGGGTTTTCTCGAAAAACGTGCTTTAAAACTCCGTTGGCGTTTTAATCCATTATTTGGATCTGTTTTCTTCGGGAATCATTCCCGTATAATAATTAGGCCTAACTAAGCCTCAGGAATCCATCTCGGACCCTCTCGAGATCATATATCTCTTATACTTATTTAACGCGCATTTAGCGTTTTTCGCTTTTCAAGCGTTTCCTTTTTTTGTTGGTTTTATTCTTTTTACCAATACTCTTTAGGCACCATTAGGCCCTTAATAATTTTATTAGAGTAATTAAATCACCATTTTTAGATCCGGGGTACTAAAGCCGGTCAAACCGATGGACGGGCTCTTCCCCTTAGCTCCCTGGTGACCCTACTGCCCTTTCTTCTAAAAGAATTTCCTGTTTAAGGTTTCGGGTCAGCATTCATAAGGTATTTAATATGGTAAACAATTTAGAATGGGATAAGCCCTTACTTTACCATTCTATATAACTGTCTGTTACTTAACCCATTTCCACTACAATTTCCCTTCTGTTACAGATTCTAGCTTCTTGTTTCTGTTGCCGTTTTCAATCTTCTTTTCCTTACCATTATAACTTCACTTATTAACACACTCAAGCCCATAGTTTCCTAGACAAAATTTGACATAGCTTGTCTACTTTCCTAAGTATTCTCACCACACTACAACAGCTCACAAAAACCTGTTTTTCATCCCTGTTATATAAGCCTTAATATCATGACAGCAGCACACTACTTCCACCTTGTTATCACTTATGCACCAGTTTAATCCCAAGACTTATTTCCCACATTAAAACCACATTAACAACATCTTTATTCATCATCCAATTGTAGTATCTTAACTGCACTAAAACAAGTTTTTAATTCAACAATAAAAATCTGTTTTGCTAGGTAACAAACCAACTCAGGGTAGCTCATTTACCTTGTTAGCTTTTCAGTTTTCTCTTCTTTTCTCCTTCCTTCTCTGGTTCTCCCTTTCTCCTCTTGTTTTCACACCAAATAGAGGGTATAGATTGCTATCTACAATCATACCCCCAAACCACACATAACAAGCTAGTTTAATTCTCACGTACCTCTCAAAACTAATATTTCAAGACTAGTTTTAGGGCTTTAACATAAAGATTACCTCAAGGTGTCCAAATGGAGGGTTTGGCAATCAAACTGATGGAATTTCCAACACTCCACAAAGAATGGAAGAACCGGCTGAAATGGGGGAAAAATCAACGTGGGCAAAAATTTGATTTTTGCAAATAAAAGCTAGAAATTATGAAGTCTTGCTTATATTTTTACCTTAAAGCATTAAGGAGATGATAGAGAGTCAAAAGCACCCCTTCAAGCTTCAAAAGGCTAAACTGCCATGGAGGTGAAGATGGAGTTTCCAAGATTTTGTTGGGTGGAAAACGAAGCCCTTGACGAGAGGAATCTAACGGTACTAATTTTGTGCGATTTGGTGAAGAATCGAGCAAGATAATGGAGAAGGAGAATGGTCTTGTTTGCTCTCTGTTGGAATCGCCATGGAACTCACAGAGGAAGAGGAAGGCTCTGTCTGAGAGGGGGGAAAACGTGACTGATAAGGGAAATCGAGGTGAGAGGGTGTAGAATACTTATTTCATTATTTCCCTTGTCACTTAGTGTATTAGGTAGTAAGAGAGGGCTGGTAGGAAATATAACGTGCCCCCTTGTATTTTTGTAAGTAACCTGCCATATATATTGCAAGGGGGGTTAATTTTTACTTATTACATTTACACCCCACAACTTCCTGATTTTTACACTATTCACAAACCGGGTCCGTTTTTTGGATTTTTTTCTCGTTTCTTTATTTGTAATGGTTATTAAACTTCCATTAATACTTAATTATATTTATTTAATCAACTATAATTTTTACGGGTCTATTTGACCACTTAAAGTCACGTTTCAGGTTTTCTCGAAAAACGTGCTTTAAACTCCATTAGTGTTTTTAATCCATTATTGGATCCGTTTTCTTCAGGAATTATTCCCACGTATTAATTAGGCATAATTAAGCCTTAGGAGTCCATCTCGGACCCTAACGAGATCGTATTTCTCCTTTATTCATGTAATGTGCGTTGTAGCGTTTTTCGCGTTTTACGCATTTTCTCTTTTCTTTTGGTTTATTCTCTTTACCAATACCTCTAGGCACTATTAGGCCTTTAATAATCGTGTTAGAATAATTTAATCACCACTTTAGGTCCAGGGTATTAAACCCCTGACTATTCTCTTTGTCTCGTAAGACGTCCATATAAAGGCCGTAGCCACTTGACCCACGTCCAAATAGGGCTAGTTGGGTATAAACCTGGGGCGGAACCCAATCGGGAACCCCTCAGTGATGACAAATGCGCAACCAGGTAGTTCGTAAACTACACTGGATTCCTCACGTCAACTCACACCATCTCTCTCTAAATGTTAAAGATCTGCTTAGTCTTATGGAGAATATATTTTATTAATCAGCTGTCCAATGGGTCACGCATACCTAGAAGTAATCTAGGTTATTTCATGTTCGAGATCCATGCTCTAGAGACCGACAATGTCGTGACTCGTTCCTAAGTGTTTTACTTAGGTTACCATATACTTAATATTAATACTATGGTATTATATCAAGTAACCGTCTTGCATCACAATAACGTATATGTATGTTTATATAAGTCGATCTATAGTCGACGTAGTGTTAGTCCCGTAGGATGCTCGTGCATAAATAATTAATGCAGTAACACCCATAATCACATACATGTATCAAAACACTTAACACAAGTGATATCAACCAAATCCGAGCCCAAGGATTTCTTAGGACAACCCGGATCAAACCCCTTTACATACCGTTCACCTAGACCAAGGATGCGCAGTGTAGACCACTAGCTCTTCAAGCGCCTTCGTCTGAAGTATGATCTAAAAGGTAATAAACTATAAGTGTAACACCCCTACCATTAATACAGTGCTTACCGTCCAATCTCCTTGCACATCAGATACACGCAGCGGATACATACTTACATAATGTGGGTGATACAATGCCGTTAGTCACCCACGTGACTAACAAAGCTACTGCTACTACATACAGCATCGGTCTGATGGACCGGAATCCCGAGCGTTACATATAATCCACATACCGAGTTTACTAAGATCCTTATACAAATTAATACCTCTTCCAAGTTCATACGTACTCACTAAGAGACTACTACTTACTACCTGTTCCTTACAAGCTACTTGCTTCTAAATACAAGGGTGTGCCTCCGGTCTTCCACCTTGACCATATTCGCTTCGGGTACTTGCACACTAAAAACGTTCCCCCTAGGGGGTCAGCTTTCGCTGCGCATGATAACCGCATACCCCGCGTACTAGTGAGGGTACACCGACCACTTGGTCAAATACATGCAGTTCATTTTCATTCAAACATACATGCATACAAGCTCTTATACACAGTACAATAATACTTACGCAAGCATACATACATACACTTCATTACATACAAGGAATACAATATAACCATCCAATACATACTTACCTTCTTCCGAATACACATACTCATTACATACACAATATACAATTCTTGTTAGCTTCATTGGTCCACCCGGGTTAATCGGGTGGAGATTACTCTTTTACTCGTTACTTCATACATACGCATACTTACTCATTCTCATACATACTTACGGATCCATTCTTACTTACTCTTACTCTTACTCATGTTAAGTCGTCGGGACCCTCCGGCCCGGGGACTACTCCGTCCCACCACCGGGATTTACTTGACTCACCAATCCGGGATGCTACCCATTTAAGGGATTTGGGCCGTGGACCAGTTTAAGAGTCAGGAATCGGATCCAACCTCTTGTGTCTCCTCATCCTCACGCGTGGCCGAAGCTATATCGAACTTCTACTCATTCCCAGTTTACTCACTTAAGTTAGGAGTTAGGTAGTTAGGAATTAGCAGAAGTCATTCATACAGGCCACATACACAATTACAATGCTTAATACACATTTATACGAAATACAATACAATGCTTAAGTACAATACAAGATTCGAATACAATTCATCATCATTCATATATTTCATGAATTATACAAACTATTGTTCAAGACAAACATCAAGAACAATATAACAAGCACAAGTAAGTGCAGTATAGTCCAATTCATGCATTTATCTTATTTAGGTGATCAAATAAGCAACAAATCGGGGTAACCAGATTAGGATACAGGGCAAGAAGAAATCATACCTTTCACCGTTGTACTTGTATCCCACGTTCCTCCGGTGTTCACAAATCAAATCCTATGATTTACATACAATCGAACAATTAATCTAACTATCATTAATTTAATTCGTTTATCCTTACACTTCTCAACTCTTACTTTCTAAGTCTTTACATTCCTATACTTACATTTTATTTACTTACTTTTAATCACTTAACAATGGTTTACTTACATATATATGTACATATGTATAGGTGGTATACATATATATATATTATATATATACTTATCATAATCTTATAGTTTTTTTTTGTAAGTTTTGACTCGACCGACCTTACCCAGGGTCGGTCCAAGGTCGTCGAAGTCAGCAGGATAATAAGCTAGAAAATTACAGGGCCGACCGACCTTGCAAGTCCGGTCCCAAGGTCGGTCCATTCCAGTTAGTTACCTGATGAATTTTTTTAGCCCGACCGACCATGCAAGTCCGGTCGCAAGGTCGGTCCATTCCAGTAGCTTACAAGACGGAAAATTTTGAGTCGACCGACCTTGCAAGTCCGGTCGCAAGGTCGGTCCATTCCAGTAGGTTACAGATGGGAGAATTTTTCTGGTCCGACTGAACTTGCAAGTCCGTCACAATTTCGGTCCATTCCAGAAGCTTTCCCGTCTTTGTAAATCTGGGGTCGACCGACCTTGCAAGTTCGGTCCTAAGGTCGGTCCGGCCCAGTAGTTTTGCATTTTAAATTCTTTTCTGTTTTCTCTCTTTCACCCATTTCTTCCCCAATCTTTCTACATGTAATCCCACATGTTTTAAATCACTACTTAGGCCCTAAAAGTTGCCTTAGTTCTCCCTCACATTCCTTACTCATTCCTATATTCACATACACAATTTTTCTCACTTCATCACAACACTTACAATCATTTTCATTCCTCTTATGCTACAGATTTTCAAACTAACTTCTACCATCCAATACTTCATCTACCAATGTCACTCCTAGCATCCCAAATACCTCCTCTTGCCATGCCAATTCATTTCCAGCAATTTTACCATCTATACCCAAGTCCAACATTCACTTTATTACTTCTTGCACACTAATCTTTCCTAACTTCTCCAATGCATATTAACACTCTGCTACAGATTTTGCACTTCTTACTTTCTCATACTAACCACTACCATTCCATTGCTACTAAACCTCTCTACTAACTCCAATACACACCTTGGGTTTCCCATTACCAAGCATCCTTGAATACATAATTCCTACCAAAAATTCGCCATAGTTCACCTACTTTTCTTACTTAGCCATACACATTCATTCTTCACCGAGTTCATACCTATTCTAGACACACCCTTACAAGGGTCCTACCAGCAATCATATAAATATACATCCATCCTAATACACCAATACTCATCAAACATCAATACTAATACTTATACACAACCGTTTGGCTCCAAGGCCTACAATTCACATACTATTGCACAATTACTCAAACTTCCACAATTGCATTACTAATACATTATTTGGGTTCTTTAATTGGTTTACCCATTTCCCATTACTCTAATGCACTAAATTTAATCATTAGTAAAGAGCTCTTTACCTTGAGCTTATAATTCCTTCTTTCTTTCTATTTCTTCCTCCTTCTCCTCCTCTTCCTTCTTGCCCAAATTGGCCATGTGGGGAATGGACTTGCCAAACTCCATTCCCATCACCCATGAACACAAACACTACAATTAATATACTAACCCTTAAATTAATGCCAATTCATGAAGTGTTTGAAATGAAATTTCTAGGGTTTCCTTTGGAGAGTTTTAGAAGGGGTTTTAGCCCTTGGTTCAAGAAGGTGAATCCACCACCATTGCAAGGTTGATATTGTGCTCAAAAGGAAGAGAGAACATTGAGTGTTACAATGGGGTAAAAATCGGTTACCAAAGGAGATGAAGAAAACTTAAGGTTTTCATGGAGATTTTTACCTTAATGGAGAGAGGAGACTCCAAGCTTTACATGGTGCCATTTTCTTCTCTTTAATGGGGAAAAACCCATGGAGATGACTTCCTCATTTTCGGATTTTGAAAGAGAGAAGTGTGAGGATGATGAGGGGATTACACAATATGTAA
>CM041780.1:255324927-255741150 GCA_023374045.1 Limonium bicolor
CTGTCACATTGCGATCGAGTTGGATCTTGTCAGGATAGATATACAGTTTCATGATTGAATTGCACCGGTTTTGTAGGATGTCCCTTTATAGCCTTCAGCCCACGTGTGGCACCTCTCTTCTTTTGCTTCTTGGCCTCTGGTGGGACAACTGACGGCTCTTCGGTCTGCTATGAAGGGCCAGCCTCAGTCTCATCGCGTACAGCTACCTAGTCTTTCTTTTCTTTCCTCCTCTAGTGACTCGCTTACTTGGTCTAGCCTGCTGTGGCTCAGCTTCTCCAGTCATGAGTAACTGCCCAACGGGGTCATCCATATTGTGATCATCCACTGTAAAAAAAAATAAAGTATTTTCATCAGATAAAGTCATTATATAAATTAATATAAATACTATGAAGCATATCAATAAAAGATAATATGACATTACAGTCTACATTCTACTAACAACATTACCTGACACGAAAACATAAATCATTTCATATTGTCTACCCAAACACCCTCATCATGGTCTGATCATGCGTAGAGCAAATCGTTTTCGGGAACATCAATCGAATCAGGTAATCCAGTAGGAAACAAGGATGTTTCCTCTACCATTTCATTATCATCGTTATCCTCATTCTTATTTTCGATTACAACCGGCCTTCTTCCTGGAAGAACAACAGACCATCTGCAGTCTTTCGGATCCTCAACATACCACACTTGTTCGCAATCCTTTCCCAGAACAAATTGATCTTTCGTATAACCGGCACGTGAAAGATCAACCAAGGTAAGCCCTCCATCATTTTGGTACATACATCGGTTGTCCACCTACTTGCACCAGAACAACAGAATGGAATCAATGTCGTAGTCTAGTTCGCAGATGTCCTCGATGACACCATAATACCAACTAGAGTTACTAACTGGTTGAGATCGGTTACCGCTGTGGTACACAGTGGCAGCAGCTTCAATTTTTACCCCACTATTCTGGTTTATCGATTTGGCATCTTGGCGTGTAGTGTAGTGTAGTATGTATACCCACTAATATCATACCCCTCAAATGATGTAATATTAGTTCCAGGTCCGATTGCTAAACATCTGATCTCTTCACTTACAGCTTCTGGATCTGATGATGCTAATGTCAACATATGATCTTTGAACCATTGGATAAAAACTCGGTTTTGTTCCTTTGTCAGCCAAATGTGGTCTTTCAAAGGATTTTGATGCCTTAACTCAACCATATAGGTTTCGAATTAAGGTTCAACAACCTCAAGATGTTGTAAGACAAACAAATGTGCTTGATGAATAAGTTGACGCGAAACTTGCACGATCTTTCTACCAATGCCACCTTTACCCTTAAACCTGCCATAGTGTCATGGTTTTGGGATACCAATAGACTCTGCCTCACTCAAATAATCGGTCGCAAATTCTGTGACTTCGTTAGTCACTATTGCTTCAACAATGCTCCCCTCTGGTCGATACCTATTCTTCATTCTACTTTTCAGAATACCCATGTACCGTTCAAAAGGGTACATGTACCGTAAGTATACCGGACCACAGAACTGTATCTCTCGATCGATGTGCACAATTAGATGCACCATTATGTCAAAGAAAGATGGTGGGAAATACATCTCAAGTTGACATAATGTGACAACAATTTCACGTTGTAGATCATCTAGAGAGGTTACGTCAATTGCCTTGGAGCAAACAGTGTTGAAAAAGAAACATAACCGAGTTAAAGCATTTCTGACATCAGATGGTAATATCCCTCGAAATGCGACCGGAAGAAGATGTAACATCAATACATGATAATCTTGAGATTTCATGCCTAAAAGTTTTAAATCCTTTATCGATACAATGTTTTTCCAGTTTGAAGAGTACCCAGACGGTACTTTTACCGAGTACAGACTTAGAAGGGAAGAAATGGTGTCAAGCCAAAACTGGTTACATAGAGCATCCGGCCGCTTTGGCCGGATGGAAGTGGAAGCGCATAGGGCATCCGGCCGTCTCCAGCCGGATGAGGATAAGACTTAGGCAAAGCAAAGTATTGTACGACTGACCGTCTGTGGTCAGTCAAAGATGCTAGGAGAGAGGTAGAACCGTATTTATACATGTAAGATACAGGCTGGCACTATAAAAACCAGGCCCAAAATACTATAAATAGGGGTGTACCCCCATGAAATAAGATACGCTACATTTGGCAATCAAACTCACACTCGATTCTAACTAAGGCTCTCTCTTTCTCTCTACTCTTGTGAAATTCTGTAATCAAGACCAGGTAACATGGAATAGATGATCAGATCGGATTGTATTAGGATAGCATATACTGTTTCATTTGGCGCCGTCTGTGGGAAACGAACAGCAAGAAGCAACCACGAGACCACCTAGAAACAGGGGAGTAATCTGCGACGATTTGTAGCGAAAGTTCTGAAATAACTAATGACATTTTTTGCAGGATCGGAACAAAAGATGGCTCCAAGATCGAAGAAAACACTGAAGAACGCTACCGAAGATAACAATCGCTCTGAAGATGGAATGAGTTCGGAGATGCCAGAAGCCATCTCCAAAAAAGATCTCGAGGACATGCTAAAGGGGCTAGTCAGATCCATCGACGAAAAAATTGTAGAAGGAAATGAGACTTTGCAGCAGGAACTAATGCAAAGGGACGAGGAGTATCAGAGAAAATGGGACGAAATGACTGAGGCCATTGAACAACTGAGAAACAGAGATTCCAAAGGCAGTAATGGCGAGGAAAGCAAGGACAGGAAGCGCAACTCAATCATTAGTGAAGAAGAGATGGAAGAAGATGACCAGATAGACATGAGCTTGTACCCCTTCTCAGAGCGGATAAGAAAAGCGAAGCTCCCGCCGCACTTTGTCGCCCCGACGATTGAGAAATATGATGGGACTGGAGATCCCGCCCAACATATTAAGAAGTTCATGTTTGCCATGAACACTCAGGGGATCAGCTCCCTCGCCCTCTGCAATTTGTTCCCCGGAACGCTTTCGAAAAGAGCGTTGGGATGGATCTCCACGAGACCGCCACAGTCCATCACTAGCTTCAAGCAGCTGACCGAGGATTTCCAGCAATACTTTGCTGCGAGTAAGAAGGTTAAAAAAGAAACAATAGAATTGATGGACGTTAAGCAGCGAAAAGGGGAAACCGTGAAGGAGTACAGCGATAGCTTTCATAAGAATGTGCGGAGATTGATGATGTCGACGAGAAAATCTTGATTAAGGCCTTTGGTAACGGCCTAGCTCAGCCGCGACTTGCTGGAAAGATCACAACGAAGGCGCCGAAAACTCATGGAGAATTAGCTGAAATGATCCATGATTTTCTGAAATCTGAGATAGCGGAAAAAAGGCTAAGGAGCTAGCGGACAGCTTCAAAATCGCAGGGGCGCCGGAAAAAAAGGAGGGGCATGGAGGAAATGCCGGAAGGGGAGGGTCAAGGTACAAGCCATATTATGGCAAGTCCACCGCCGGATCTTCCTCTCAGGGAGCACAACACCAGGGGGCAAGAACCATTGTCTACATTGACCCGGGGAAATATGCTGCCGCAGTAAGAGAAGGGTACCTTCCTCAGCCTAGAAGGCCGCCGCAGGGGAAATTCCGGTTGCATTCTGTGAGTACCACGGGAACCGCAGCCACTGGACTGTAAACTGTGCTACCTTGGCCAAAGAACTTCGAATCATCGAGGAAAATAAGAAGAAAGGAAAGCAGGCAGCTGGAACACAGAGGCAGTACAGCGGCCAACAGGGTAGTACCAGAATGCACCTCGAGGGCGACATGAGGAAGAGGTTCAACCCAGGCTTGATCCCAGCAAATCAGTGGGAATGATAACAGGTTTCTGAAGAAGGAAAGTAAAGTTTTTTCTCCTTTCATTCAGGATAATATTCGGAGTTACAATTTGTAGCCTGCTTTAAGATGAAAATTTTACATCACATAGATTGTCAAAAATCATGTTACCAAAGGAAGAAATAAAATTCCCATTCTTTTTGCATTTTTACTCTTAGTAACCCCCTTCTTTTCCCAATGGGAAGGCTAACAAAACTTTCTCTAAGGAAACTCACAGGACTTTTTTCAGAGGTAGGACCACTAACCCCTAATGAAAGAAAAAGGCACATTCATCAAGTACATCAAGAACTCCCGGAGAAGAAAATCGCCAAAAAAGAAAGTTTTCCTCCAATTTTCTTCTCCGACGAGGATGAAGATGGAGTGCTATACCCGCACAACGATCCACTTGTCATTCGTGCACAGGTAAACGATCGGATGATGGAGGGAATTTTAATCGATAGTGGGGCCGGAGCAAATGTTATATCAGCCGAAGCGGTTAGGAAGTTGGAGGTGCCTGAGGACCGGATCAAGCCCTATTCGGCGGTTCTAGGAGGATTTGTAGGAGGCGTCTCTACCACGTCTTCCGGCAGTATAGATTTCACAATGACCATGGGCCAAGGAGACGAAAGAAGGACAGAGAGACTCACGGCTTTTATTGTGCCAGGTCTTTCTGGATATAACATGTACCTTGGAAGGCCAGGAATCAATGCTTTCAAAGCCATCCACAGCACTCATCACTTAAAAATGAAATATTTAACCACACACGGAAGGTGGTTACAATAAGAGGAAGCCAAAAGATGGCCCGAATGTGTGAAGTCCACATTATGGACGGCCTTCCTAGTGAGGAGGTGGTTAAAACTGTGGGATCGGACAAGGAGTTCAAGGGAAAATTGCCTTCTTCCCTAGGGCCGAGTGAAGAAAAGGAAGGATGTCGGGCAGTCCAGGATCCCCCCAGAGGTACATTTAAAATCTGACCCTTCTAAATTTTTTAAAATAGGAACTGCGTTTGACAGTGGAGAGCAAACTCACTTAATGAGGTTCCTGGAAAAAGAAGGGCAACATTCGCTTGGAGCACGGAGGAGATGCCTGGTATAGACCCAAGCGTTATCCGGCATGAGCTCAGGGTAGACCCTAAACATCCGGCAGTCAGGCAAAGGAAAAGGGTAATTGGGGAAGAAAGAGATTAAGCCGCAAGAACCGAGGTCCAAAAACTCCTCAAGGCCGGATTCATCAGGGAGGTTGCGTACCCGCGATGGTTGGCTAATGTTGTTATGGTGAAAAAAGCAAATGGAAAATGGAGAATGTGTGTGGATTTCACAGACTTAAATAAGGCATGTCCTAAAGATTTCTATCCCCTACCATCAATAGATAGATTGGTGGTTTCAACTGCCCAGAGTTCTGTGTTAAGTTTTCTGGATGCTTTCTCCAGTTATAATCAAATAAAAATGAAAGAAGACGATTCGGAAAAGACATCCTTTATTACTTCAGCCGGAACATTCTGTTACAAGGTAATGCCCTTCGGCCTAAAGAATGCAGGGGCCACTTTTCAACAAATGATTGACAAAGTATTTTGTAGCAAATTGCTCGAAATGTGGAAGCTTACGTTGATGATATAGTTGTAAAAAGTCCATCAAAGGAGCAACACATGAAGGATTTAGAAGAAACATTCGACACTCTGGATAAATACCAAATCAAACTAATTCCAGAAAAGTGTGTGTTTGGTGTAACCAAAGGGAGGTTTCTTGGTTTCATTGTTGGGCAACGAGGTATTGAGGTCGATCCGGAAAAAAAGTCAGGCAATCCTCGACCTTTCTCCTCCAAAAATATCAAAGATGTCCAAGCTTTGAACGGAAGACTCACAACATTAAGTAGGTTTTGTTCTAAACTTCAAGAAAAGTCAATCCCGTTCTTCAATATTCTAAGGAAGAACAGCAAGTTCCAGTGGGACAAGAGTGCGTAGACGCATTTGAAAAGATCAACGAGATGCTTCGGGATCTACCTAAATTGGGTGTACTGCCTAGGGACAAGATCTATATCTTTACTTGTCTGCAACAGATTGGGTGGTTGCACCTGTTTTAATCATGGAGGAGAAAAGGGAGATACCAGTTTACTATACGGGCAAAATCTTAAGCCCGACAGAAGGACGGTACACTAACATAGAGAAAATCTTGTTTGCACTGGTGGTGGCGTCAAGAAAACTACGACCCTACTTCCAGTCACATCTAATCTTTGTCAGGACCAATTGGCCGCTCAAACAAATTACAAACAATCCGAATGCCTCCGGCCAGATGGTAAGCTGGACAGTAGAGCTGACACAATATGAAATTCACTTCTTGCCCAGAACGGCGATTAAAGCTCAGGCCTTAGCAGACTTCATAACGGAAACAAGCTTTGCAAAAGAAGAGAAGCAGGCTCAGAGTCCATATATCATCTTGGTTGATGGAGCTCGATGCAAAAGTGGGGCAGGTGCTGGGATAGTAGTACAGGCGCCGGATGGGCAAAGCTTGAATTATGCCTTCCGACTGGACTTTGATGTTACTAATAATGAAGCCGAATACGAAGCCCTTATCCAGGGTCTGGAAGTAGCTACAGCCCTCGGGGCGACAGAATTAGAGGTGTACTCGGATTCTATGTTGGTGGCGAGACAAAACGACAACATCTATGAAGTCAAAGAAGAAAAACTATGGAGGTACTTGGTCAAGGTCCAGGAGCTAAAAGCAAATTTCCAAAGATGCGAGCTAAAGCACCTTCCCCGCGAAGAGAATGTCGAAGCTGACGCCTTAGCCAAATTGGCAAGTATGGCCGAAAAGGTACCCAATGAGATATGGCTAGAAATCAGAACTTCCCCAAGTATAGAAGGAACTCAGGTGTTTGCGGTGGAGACAGGTGACAAAGAAGAATCCTGGATGACTCCAATCATAGATTACATACGACAAGGAAAGCTGCCGGAAGGAGAAAAGGAGGCCAGGATAATAAAAAGGCGGGCCGCATCATTCTTTATTGAAGATAACCAGCTGTATAAGCGATCTTTTGCAAGACCAGCACTAAAGTGTGTTACCATAGCTGAAGGAGCAAAATTAATAAGAGAGATACATGATGGGCTCTGTGGAAATAACCAGGGAGAAAGGACCACAACCCACAAAATCTTGAGACTCGGATATTTTTGGCGAAAATGATGGAGCATTGCAAGGAGTATATACAAAAATGTCGCAAGTGTCAAGATCATGGAAACAAGATACATACTCCTCCTGCGGAACAAAAGTCTATTCTCTGCCCAATTCCCTTTGCTATGTGGGGGTTGGACATTGTGGGCCCATTCCCGGAAGCTTCACCAGGGAGGTTCAAATTCATGTACGTTGCCATCGACTACTTCACAAAGTGGGTCGAAGCACTGCCTACTATCTCCATCACGGCTAGGAAGTCACAAGAATTCATTTGGAAATATGTGGTATGCAGGTTTGGCATACCAAAAGCAATAATAACTGATAATGGAGCACAGTTCAATTACGAAAGCTTCCGAGAATTCTGTGAAGAATGGAAGATCGACTTAAGATTTGCATCAGTAGCCCACCCTCAGGCAAATGGGCAGGTTGAGAATGCGAATGGGCAAATAGTAAGGGCGATAAAGAGGAAACTTGATGAGAAAAAAGGAAAGTGGGCAGAATTGTTACCCCAAGTCCTTTGGTCGTACAGAACGACAGAAAGGGGACCGACGGGAGAAACGCCTTACATATTGACATATGGTTTGGAAGTCGTTATTCCAGCTGAAATTGTGGTGCCATCCATAATATGGGAATCATATGACGAAGAGGTCAACAATCAGGGAGTACAGGATCACCTAGACCTCCTTGAAGAAACCAGGATGGCCGCCGCAGTAAGGATGGCGAAAGATAAATCCAAGGTAGAAAGATATTTCAACAGAAGGAAAAAGAACGAAGTTTTGCCCTGGGAGAATTAGTCCTCCGAGAGGTTAAACAACCCAAGAAGCTGGAACCCCAATGGGAAGGACCATACATCATACACCAGAAGAAGACGGGACGAGCTTCATACCGCTTGAAAAATAGTGAAGGGTACGAATTGCCGCATTCTTGGCATGGAGAATGTCTGAAAAAGTTCTATGTGTAAAATTTATAACTCTTCAATAAAAGGTTTATTTTTGGAAAAGTGAAAGAAAAAGTAAGCACCGGCCAATGAGCCGCAGGCTATCATGCCTTGAAAGTAAGCACCGGCCAACGAGCCGCACGCTATCATGCCTTGAAAGGAAAAGAAAGCACCGGCAAACGAGCCATAGGCTATCATGCCTTGAAAGAAAAACAAAGCACCGGCAACGAGCGGCAGGCTATCATGCCTTGAAAGAAAAAGAAAGCACCGGCCAACGAGCCGCAGGCTATCATGCGTTGAAAGAAACATCCGGCCAATGAGCCGCAGGCTATCATGCCTTGAAAGAAACATCCGGCCAACGAGCCGCAGGCTATCATGCCTTGAAAGAAACATCCGGCCAACGAGCCGCAGGCTATCATGCCTTGAAAGAAACATCCGGCCAACGAGCCGCAGGCTATCATGCCTTGAAAGAAACATCCGGCCAACGAGCCGCAGGCTATTATGCCTTGAAAGAAACATCCGGCCAACGAGCTGCAAGCTATCATGCCTTGAAAGAAACATCCGGCCAACGAGCCGCACTCCATATCCTAAAAAGTCTGGCTAAAAGCCATAAATGACCGTACTTTTAAAGAAAAAAGGTCCGGCCGGAACAAAAGTCCAAAACCGCAAGCCCCTTGTGTTATAAAAATGAGTACTACACTGGCATAACTCGCATAAGATAACCATATGTACACCATTAAAAAAAAAGAGAAATATCGCGGCAATAAAAAACTAAAGATGGTGAAAAATATAGCTTATATTTCTCCCAAGGTGTGGAGTAACAACAGTTACAAAATATATCATTCGGCAAACACAAAAAATACAGGCCGAAACAAAAACTCCTCTAAAGAAAAAAAACTACTATTCTACTTTCTTTGCAGCTTCTTTCTCTACGGCTTCTTTTTCGGCAGTTAATAATATATCGCCGCTACCATCCACACTCTCAGAAGACTTGGACCTCCTGGAAAGACGCTGCATCCCTCCGGCAGACGGCAGAATGTTGCTTCCGGCTGGAAGGAATGAGGCTTCGCCGGCGCCAAAACATGTCTCTCCAGGACTGCGGCAGAACCTCTCGAGCTCCAAGAAGAAGTTGGACTTCTGGGCAACAGCCTTGAATTCCAGCTTGTTGTACAGGTCATCGTCCAGTAACTCTCCTTTTTCAAGAGTGTGATCGGAGACAATCTGCTGGCAAATATCAACTATCCGGCGACATTGAGAAGCAAAGGACTCCTTTAGATGGGCGGATGGTGCCTTGCTTCTGTATTACCTCCTGGGATTGCCGGGAGAATGACTTGAGCCTGGCCACTTGAGATTCAAGGGTCAGGACTTGGGCTCGATACTTGTCACGTTCAGAGTTGGTAGAAGACAGCTCCTCCTTAGCACGGGCTATCCGACCACTCAACTGAGTGACGTGCTTCAGTAAGTTGGCAGAACTCAAGCCTAGCCGGAACAAAAAGAAGAAGAAAAAGAAAGGGCAAAAGGGGAAACAAAAGTTGAAGGCCTGAAGGTTTACCATGGCACGGTGGCTCAGTATTCTCGGCTTGAGAGCGAGACTTGGCTTCCTCCAGCTCTTTTACTTTCTCCTCCAGCCTGGTACTCTCTTCTATCAGGGCAGCTTTGTCCACAGCAAGAGTTTTCTTCTCCTCTTCCAAAAGAGAGCAATCTCAGAGCAGAGACTGCTTCTCTTGATCAAAGGAGGACCTCGACTGCTCTTCCAGCGCGGCTTTTCTTCCAACAAACGATCAAGCTCCTGCATAAGCTTTTCTTTTTCCTTCACAAGAGCTTCGTTCTCCCGTTGAAGAGTTTGCTTCTCCAGCTCGAGCGTTTCAGCCTTCTGCTTGAAAGAGTTACTCTCCTGATAGAAGAAGGTCTTCTCAGCCTGAAGATTGTTCAATTCGTTCCGGTGCATGGAACACACCTGATCCAGCATAATATCGAGATCAAAGAAGGACCAAACCAGCTTATCTTTGACGAGGGAAAAAGAGATGGTTTTATACCTCTATCAAAGTATTGTCAGCTTCCTTGATCCGGCCTCTTAGAGAAAAGTTCTCTTCCTGGAGTTTCTTCAGCTGCAGCTTGATAAGTGTCCAAATGAGCATGTTTTATAGGTGTATTTCATATATAATATTAGCACTTTTCTTGCTCATTTCTCCACTTCGGTTAGTTTTCTTCTAGTTTATATTTCATTGTTTATCTCACAAATTTATTGTTTAACATGAGGAAAACCAAGCTAGGAGAAAAGTAGACAAGGAGACGAACGCATAGGCACAAACGGCTCAGAAAACGGGGTCCAAACGAAGAATCTAGAGCGAGTCGAAGTTTGTAGAAGAAAAAAACGTCGAACACATGCAACCGCATGTATGCATGCGGACGTGGAGGCGGACATAACAACCGCCTGGGCTACCGCCCTATTGAAGGCGGACGTGAGTGAGGCGGAAAACAAGAGCAACCGCGCCTACTTGGGCGGACTCGCAGGCGGCCAAGGCAAATGCAACCGCCTGGTTGTGGGCGGACACCATGCGGACACGAGTAAAAATCCAGATCTGAAAATGACGCGAACAGTTTTCTTCTTCGCGCCGACTGTCTGCAACTCGCCCGCTGCAACTCGTCCACTGTCTCCAACTTGCAGGCGCCTACCTTAATTCACGCCTGTGTTCAGCTGTCTGTCCCCTGCAATAAATGAGAGCAATCAATGAGCTGCAATCAAACGCAATAAATGATCTTCCACCGCCTCAATCCATTCTTCAACTTGCTCACGCGTCTCTCTATCTTCAAACCTTCGCTTCTCTATATAAATGCACGTACCTTCTCCTTTCATTTACACATCCTCCACCCATACAATCCATCGACCACCCATCATCGCTCCACTTCACCACAAACATCATTCCATCTCATTTCTCTTCTCCCGCCTTCTCCATTTTATTTATTTCCACACTCCACCATATCCACCTCTAGTCCTACGTATACAAAATAGTAGAGCGAATCCAGGAGTGACTACAGATGATTTCTATTACTCTTGTTTCTGTTTATCTATTTAATATGTTAGGCTAGAATATTTATACTCTGGGAATGGTTATTTTGTGTTTGTATTAATTAGGCAATATTTTTACTGGTTTTATTTAAATACAGTTTGTTACGTTTTAAAGGGCATCTCGCCTTTTAATAAATCTCATGAATTTATTAAATTGCATTACTAAGTCTGTTTTTAATTTCATCGGTTAGAAGCAGATGGGTTAATTAAACCGTAAAACTGGGGGAAACTTATTTTCATCGTTTAAGTTAGTACTCAGTTGCAAATGTAATTCCTCAATACTCCTCTACCGTTTACAGGCATTTTGCTTGAGTTTTCATTGGACCTTGCATTACAGGTAAACGAGTTCTTATGAGTTTTCATCGGACCTTAAGAAAATAACAGGAACCTTGCCAAATTATTAAACCAGTAGATATGGCTTAATTAAGCAGATTATAATAACCTGACCCAGAGTTCCATTTAATTTATCTATTAACTTAGTTTATTTTATCTTTCCTTTTTATTTATAATACAAGTCAATTAATCCCCCCTTTGTGACACGCTTAGGTACTATAATATGCACATTAGTCCCACGGTTCGACATCCGGTCGCTTACAATTCACTATACTACCACAACCGGGATTTGTTTGCAGCCCGACGTTTATTTTGAGTTTTTAATTTCTTTTCTTTTATTTTTACACCAGTTTAACCACTCACGATATAAACATTCTGCAAAATGAAATAAAAATTGTTTTTATTTAAATAAAAGCATAATTAAAGAAACTGGTACTCCCCTGATATTATTTTTGCTAGTTTGTTAAAGGAGTTCCCCCATACTTGAGCTAAGCCTCAAGTAGCGTAGCTTGGTTGCAATGCGCGGATATGAAGGTGCATCTGCATAAGACACTAGAAGTAACCATACTACAAACGGGGTTAAAAGTTAGCAAAAATAAAATTTAAAGAGAACCTGAAAATTAAAAAGAGCATAAAAGCAAATAAAATAAAAGTACATCCGGGTTGCCTCCCAGGAAGCTGCCCTTCTTTAACGTCTTTGGCTAGACGCCTGCTTCGTTATCCTGGATCAAAACAAAACGTTACCTCGGCATATAAAATAAGAAAATTAATACTCCACAAAATCTGGTGTTTGAGGAGGTACTGCCGGGAACGTAGTTCTAACAGAAGACCCGGTGGTGATGATTTTTCTTCCTCAAATTGGAGGATGTGAACATCATCCTCTTGTAGGTGAGGCTCGTAGAAAGAACGCTGATTGATATCATCTTCAGAGAAAGTTAATTCTTTGAAGGTGATAGTGGCGTTCTGTTTGGATATATTGGCGGGAGGTGATGGCAATTCCTTCTTTTCATTTTCGAGGATGTAAATATCCTCATCTTCTGGATAGAGCACAGAGAAGGATGGAAACTGGCGGTAGGCGATCGTAGAGGGAAGAGAGTAACTTACATCCGTAGTGGGGTGTTCTACCTCATGAATTATTTCGCTCTTTGGTTGGTGTTCTTGTTGAGCGAGTCTCTCCAGGTAATCTGGTTGATCTTCAAACCAGAGTTGCTCTTGGAATATGAGACAATCCTCATAATCATGAGCTCCCCCACATACGGAGCAGTATAAATACTGCGAATAGCAGTACCCTTGGTCGAACAACTGTTCCATTTGTTGGAGTTGGACTGGAGTCACGCTGTGTTCTTCTCTTCGGTTTCGAACTGGAGAAATTTAATAGTTGGAAGAAGAACAGAGACTAAACGCGGCGTTTTTTTTTGAAGCGCTGGTGACGTCCGCTTGGACGTCCGCCTGGAATGGTGCGGACAGGTGGGCGGTCAGGTGTGTGGTGTGGGCGTCCGCATCTCCGTCCGCATGATGTTGGGCGGTTGTGCTCGCGGCTGCTTCTCTTTTTTTTTCCTACCAACGTATGTATATTAGAATACATACACACGAATAATATAAAAAAATAAAAAAAAAGATAATTAAAAAAACAACAACAAAATAATATAAACAAAATATTCTAATATAACAAGTGAATAATCCGGGGCTTAGGGACTAGAATAAATCTAGTCCCCGGCAACGGCGCCATTTTGCAGAATGTTTATATCGTGAGTGGTTAAACTGGTGTAAAAATAAAAGAAAAGAAATTAAAAACTCAAAATAAACGTCGGCCTGCAAACAAATCCCGGTTGTGGTAGTATAGTGAATTGTAAGCGACCGGATGTCGAACCGTGGGACTAATGTGCATATTATAGTACTTAAGCGTGTCACAAATGGGGGGATTAATTGACTTGTATTATAAATAAAAAGAAAGATAAAATAAACTAAGTTAATAGATAAATTAAATGGAACTCTGGGTCAGGTTATTATAATCTGCTTAATTAAGCCATCTCTACTGGTTTAATAATTTGGCAAGGTTCCTGTTATTTTCTTAAGGTCCGATGAAAACTCATAAGAACTCGTTTACCTGTAATGCAAGGTCCGATGAAAACTCAAGCAAAATGCCTGTAAACGGCAGAGGAGTATTGAGGAATTACATTTGCAACTGAGTACAAACTTAAACGATGAAAATAAGTTTCCCCCAGTTTTACGGTTTAATTAACCCATCTGCTTCTAACTGATGAAATTAAAAACAGACTTAGTAATGCAATTTAATAAATTCATGAGATTTATTAAAAAGGCGAAATGCCCTTTAAAACGTAACAAACTGTATTTAAATAAAACCAGTAAAAATATTGCATAATTAATACAAACACATAATAACCATTCCCAGAGTATAAATATTCTAGCCTAACATATTAAATAGATAAACAGAAACAAGAGTAATAGAAATCATCTGTAGTCTCCTGGATTCGCTCTGCTATTTTGTATACGTAGGACTAGAGGTGGATATGGTGGAGTGTGGAAATAAATAAATGGAGAAGGCGGGAGAAGAGAAATGAGATGGAATGATGTTTGTGGTGAAGTGGAGCGATGATGGGTGGTCGATGGATTGTATGGGTGGAGGATGTGTAAATGAAAGGAGAAGGTACGTGCGTTTATATAGAGGAAGCGAAGGTTTAAAGATAGACAGACGCGTGAGCAAGTTGAAAAATGGATTGAGGCGGTGGAAGATCATTTATTGCGTTTGATTGCAGCTCATTGATTGCTATCATTTATTGCAGGGGACAGACAGCTGAACACAGGCGTGAATTAAGGTAGGCGCCTGCAAGTTGGAGACAGCGGACGAGTTGCAGCGGGCGAGTTGCAGACAGTCGGCGCGAAGAAGAAAACTGTTCGCGTCATTTTAAGATCTGGATTTTTACTCGTGTCCGCATGGTGTCCGCCCACAACCAGGCGGTTGCATTTGCCTTGGCCGCCTGCGAGTCCGCCCAAGTAGGCGCGGTTGCTCTTGTTTTCCGCCTCACTCACGTCCGCCTTCAATAGGGCGGTAGCCCAGGCGGTTGTTACGTCCGCCTCCACGTTCGCATGCATACATGCGGTTGCATGTGTTCGACGTTTTTTTCTTCTACAAACTTCGACTCGCTCTAGATTCTTCGTTTGGACCCCGTTTTCTGAGCGTTAGCGCCTATGCGTTCTCTCCTTGTCTACTTTGCTCCTAGCTTGGTTTTCCTCATGTTAAACCAATAAATTTGTGAGATAAACAATGAAATATAAACTAGAAGAAAACTAACCGAAGTGGAGAAATGAGCAAGAAAAGTGCTAATATTATATATGAAATACACCTATAAAACATGCTCATTTGGACAGCACACCTATGCCACCAGCAGTTGATTTTTCACACTCCTCAATAAGTTAAAAAGATCATGTTTATCCTACCCTTCATAATAGTATTTGTTAGTATTGAGCATTCCTTACTTGGGTACGTGATTTTGCTTGAGGACAAGCAAAAAGATAAGTGTGGGGGTGTGATAAGTGTCCAAATGAATTTATAGGTGTATTTCATATATAATATTAGCACTTTTCTTGCTCATTTCCCCACTTCGGTTAGTTTTCTTCTAGTTTGTATTTCATTTTTATCTCTCAAATTTATTGGTTTAACATGAGGAAACCAAGCTAGGAGTAAAGTAGACAAGGAGACGAACGCATAGGCGCAAACGGCTCAGAAAACGGGGTCCAAACGAAGAATCTAGAGCGAGTCGAAGTTTGTAGAAGAAAAAAACGTCGAACACATGCAACCGCATGTATGCATGCGGACGTGGAGGCGGACGTAACAACCGCCTGGGCTACCGCCCTATTGAAGGCGGACGTGAGTGAGGCGGAAAACAAGAGCAACCGCGCCTACTTGGGCGGACTCGCAGGCGGCCAAGGCAAATGCAACCGCCTGGTTGTGGGCGGACACCATGCGGACACGAGTAAAAATCCAGATCTGAAAATGACGCGAACAGTTTTCTTCTTCGCGCCGACTGTCTGCAACTCGCCCGCTGCAACTCGTCCACTGTCTCCAACTTGCAGGCGCCTACCTTAATTCACGCCTGTGTTCAGCTGTCTGTCCCCTGCAATAAATGAGAGCAATCAATGAGCTGCAATCAAACGCAATAAATGATCTTCCACCGCCTCAATCCATTCTTCAACTTGCTCACTCGTCTCTCTATCTTCAAACCTTTGCTTCCTCTATATAAATGCACGTACCTTCTCCTTTCATTTACACATCCTCCACCCATACAATCCATCGACCACCCATCATCGCTCCACTTCACCACAAACATCATTCCATCTCATTTCTCTTCTCCCGCCTTCTCCATTTTATTTATTTCCACACTCCACCATATCCACCTCTAGTCCTACGTATACAAAATAGCAGAGCGAATCCAGGAGTGACTACAGATGATTTCTATTACTCTTGTTTCTGTTTATCTACTTAATATGTTAGGCTAGAATATTTATACTCTGGGAATGGTTATTATGTGTTTGTATTAATTATGCAATATTTTACTGGTTTTATTTAAATACAGTTTGTTACGTTTTAAAGGGCATCTCGCCTTTTTAATAAATCTCATGAATTTATTAAATTGCATTACTAAGTCTGTTTTTAATTTCATCGGTTAGAAGCAGATGGGTTAATTAAACCGTAAAACTGGGGGAAACTTATTTTCATCGTTTAAGTTAGTACTCAGTTGCAAATGTAATTCCTCAATACTCCTCTACCGTTTACAGGCATTTTGCTTGAGTTTTCATTGGACCTTGCATTACAGGTAAACGAGTTCTTATGATTTTCATCGGACCTTAAGAAAATAACAGGAACCTTGCCAAATTATTAAACCAGTAGAGATGGCTTAATTAAGCAGATTATAATAACCTGACCCAGAGTTCCATTTAATTTATCTATTAACTTAGTTTACTTTATCTTTCCTTTTTATTTATAATACAAGTCAATTAATCCCCATTTGTGACACGCTTAGGTACTATAATATGCACATTAGTCCCACGGTTCGACATCCGGTCGCTTACAATTCACTATACTACCACAACCGGGATTTGTTTGCAGCCCGACGTTTATTTTGAGTTTTTAATTTCTTTTCTTTTATTTTTACACCAGTTTAACCACTCACGATATAAACATTCTGCAAAATGAAATAAAAAATTGTTTTTATTTAAATAAAAGCATAATTAAAGAAACTGGTACTCCCCTGATATTATTTTGCTAGTTTGTTAAAGGAGTTCCCCCATACTTGAGCTAAGCCTCAAGTAGCGTAGCTTGGTTGCAATGCGGATATGAAGGTGCATCTGCATAAGACACTAGAAGTAACCATACTACAAACGGGGTTAAAAGTTAGCAAAAATAAAATTTAAAGAGAACCTGAAAATTAAAAAGAGCATAAAAGCAAATAAAATAAAAGTACATCCGGGTTGCCTCCCGGGAAGCTGCCCTTCTTTAACGTCTTTGGCTAGACGCCTGCTTCGTTATCCTGGATCAAAACAAAACGTTACCTCGGCATATAAAATAAGAAAATTAATACTCCACAAAATCTGGTGTTTGAGGAGGTACTGCCGGGAACGTAGTTCTAACAGAAGACCCGGTGGTGATGATTTTTCTTCCTCAAATTGGAGGATGTAAACATCATCCTCTTGTAGGTGAGGCTCGTAGAAAGAACGCTGATTGATATCATCTTCAGAGAAAGTTAATTCTTCGAAGGTGATAGTGGCGCTCTGTTTGGATATATTGGCGGGAGGTGATGGCAATTCCTTCTTTTCATTTTCGAGGATGTAAATATCCTCATCTTCTGGATAGAGCACAGAGAAGGATGGAAACTGGCGGTAGGCGATCGTAGAGGGGAAGAGAGTAACTTACATCCGTAGTGGGGTGTTCTACCTCATGAATTATTTCGCTCTTTGGTTGGTGTCTTGTTGAGCGAGTCTCTCCAGGTAATCTGGTTGATCTTCTAACCAGAGTTGCTCTTGGAATATGAGACAATCCTCATAATCATGAGCTCCCCCACATACGGAGCAGTATAAATACTGCGAATAGCAGTACCCTTGGTCGAACACCTGTTCCATTTGTTGGAGTTGGACTGGAGTCACGCTGTGTTCTTCTCTTCGGTTTCGAACTGGAGAATTTAATAGTTGGAAGAAGAACAGAGACTAAACGCGGCTTTTTTTTTTTTGAAGCGCTGGTGACGTCCGCTTGGACGTCCGCCTGGAATGGTGCGGACAGGTGGGGGCAGTCAGGTGTGTGGTGTGGGCGTCCGCATCTCCGTCCGCGCATGATGTTGGGCGGTTGTGCTCGCGGCTGCTTCTCCTTTTTTTTTCCTACCAACGTATGTATATTAGAATACATACACACGAATAATTTAACAAAATAAAAAAAAGATAATTAAAATAAACAACAACAAAATAATATAAACAAAATATTCTAATATAACAAGTGAATAATCCAGGGCTTAGGGACTAGAATAAATCTAGTCCCCGGCAACGGCGCCATTTTGCAGAATGTTTATATCGTGAGTGGTTAAACTGGTGTAAAAATAAAAGAAAAGAAATTAAAAACTCAAAATAAACGTCGGGCTGCAAACAAATCCCGGTTGTGGTAGTATAGTGAATTGTAAGCGACCGGATGTCGAAACGTGGGACTAATGTGCATATATAGTACTTAAGCGTGTCACAAATGCGAGGATTAATTGAGTATTATAAATAAAAAGGAAAGATAAAATAAACTAAGTTAATAGATAAATTAAATGGAACTCTGGGTCAGGTTATTATAATCTGCTTAATTAAGCCATCTCTACTGGTTTAATAATTGGCAAGGTTCCTGTTATTTTCTTAAGGTCCGATGAAAACTCATAAGAACTCGTTTACCTGTAATGCAAGGTCCGATGAAACTCAAGCAAAATGCCTGTAAACGGAAGAGGAGTATTGAGGAATTACATTTGCAACTGAGTGACAACTTAAACGATGAAAATAAGTTTCCCCCAGTTTTACGGTTTAATTAACCCATCTGCTTCTAACTGATGAAATTAAAAACAGACTTAGTAATGCAATTTATAAATTCATGAGATTTATTAAAAAGGCGAAATGCCCTTTAAAACGTAACAAACTGTATTAAATAAAACCAGTAAAAATATTGCATAATTAATACAAACACATAATAACCATTCCCAGAGTATAAATATTCTAGCCTAACATATTAAATAGATAAACAGAAACAAGAGTAATAGAAATCATCTGTAGTCACTCCTGGATCGCTCTGCTATTTTGTATACGTAGGACTAGAGGTGGATATGGTGGAGTGTGGAAATAAATAAAATGGAGAAGGCGGGAGAAGAGAAATGAGATGGAATGATGTTTGTGGTGAAGTGGAGCGATGATGGGTGGTCGATGGATTGTATGGGTGGAGGATGAGTAAATGAAAGGAGAAGGTACGTGCGTTTATATAGAGGAAGCGAAGGTTTGAAGATAGACAGACGCGTGAGCAAGTTGAAGAATGGATTGAGGCGGTGGAAGATCATTTATTGCGTTTGATTACAGCTCATTGATTGCTCTCATTTATTGCAGGGGACAGACACCTGAACACAGGCGTGAATTAAGGTAGGCGCCTGCAAGTTAGAGACAGTGGACGAGTTGCAGCGGGCGAGTTGCAGACAGTTGGCGCGAAGAAGAAAACTGTTCGCGTCATTTTCAGATCTGGATTTTTACTCGTGTCCGCATGGTGTCCGCCCACAACCAGGCGGTTGCATTTGCCTTGGCCGCCTGCGAGTCTGCCCAAGTAGGCGCGGTTGCTCTTGTTTTCCGCCCCACTCACGTCCGCTTCAATAGGGCGGTAGCCCAGGCGGTTGTTACGTCCGCCTCCACGTTCGCATGCATACATGCGGTTGCATGTGTTCGACGTTTTTTTCTTCTACAAACTTCGACTCGCTCTAGATTCTTCGTTTGGACCCCGTTTTCTGAGCCGTTAGCGCCTATGCGTTCGTCTCCTTGTCTACTTTGCTCCTAGCTTGGTTTTCCTCATGTTATACCAATAAATTTGTGAGATAAACAATGAAATATAAACTAGTAGAAAACTAACCGAAGTGGAGAAATGAGCAAGAAAAGTGCTAATATTATATATGAAATACACCTATAAAACATGCTCATTTGGACAGCACACCTATGCCACCAGCAGTTGATTTTTCACACTCCTCAATAAGTTAAAAAGATCATGTTTATCCTACCCTTCATAATAGTATTTGTTAGTATTGAGCATTCCTTACTTGGGTATGTGATTTTGCTTGAGGACAAGCAAAAATATAAGTGTGGGGGTGTGATAAGTGTCCAAATGAATTTATAGGTGTATTTCATATATAATATTAGCACTTTTCTTGCTCATTTCTCCACTTCGGTTAGTTTTCTTCTAGTTTGTATTTCATTGTTTATCTCACAAATTTATTGGTTTAACATGAGGAAAACCAAGCTAGGAGCAAAGTAGACAAGGAGACGAACGCATAGGCGCAAACGGCTCAGAAAACGGGGTCCAAACGAAGAATCTAGAGCGAGTCGAAGTTTGTAGAAGAAAAAAACGTCGAACACATGCAACCGCATGTATGCATGCGGACGTGGAGGCGGACATAACAACCGCCTGGGCTACCGCCCTATTGAAGGCGGACGTGAGTGAGGCGGAAAACAAGAGCAACCGCACCTACTTGGGCGGACTCGCAGGCGGCCAAGGCAAATGCAACCGCCTGGTTGTGGGCGGACACCATGCGGACACGAGTAAAAATCCAGATCTGAAAATGACGCGAACAGTTTTCTTCTTCGCGCCGACTGTCTGCAACTCGCCCGCTGTAACTCGTCCACTGTCTCCAACTTGCAGGCGCCTACCTTAATTCACGCCTGTGTTCAGCTGTCTGTCCCCTGCAATAAATGAGAGCAATCAATGAGCTGCAATCAAACGCAATAAATGATCTTCCACCGCCTCAATCCATTCTTCAACTTGCTCACGCGTCTCTCTATCTTCAAACCTTCGCTTCCTCTATATAAACGCACGTACCTTCTCCTTTCATTTACACATCCTCCACCCATAAAATCCATCGACCACCCATCATCGCTCCACTTCACCACAAACATCATTCCATCTCATTTCTCTTCTCCCGCCTTCTCCATTTTATTTATTTCCACACTCCACCATATCCACCTCTAGTCCTACGTATACAAAATAGCAGAGCGAATCCAGGAGTGACTACAGATGATTTCTATTACTCTTGTTTCTATTTATCTATTTAATATGTTAGGCTAGAATATTTATACTCTGGGAATGGTTATTATGTGTTTGTATTAATTATGCAATATTTTTACTGGTTTTATTTAAATACAGTTTGTTACGTTTTAAAGGGCATCTCGCCTTTTTAATAAATCTCATGAATTTATTAAATTGCATTACTAAGTCTGTTTTTAATTTCATCGGTTAGAAGCAGATGGGTTAATTAAACCGTAAAACTGGGGGAAACTTATTTTCATCGTTTAAGTTAGTACTCAGTTGCAAATGTAATTCCTCAATACTCCTCTACCGTTTACAGGCATTTTGCTTGAGTTTTCATCGGACCTTGCATTACAGGTAAACGAGTTCTTATGAGTTTTCATCGGACCTTAAGAAAATAACAGGAACCTTGCCAAATTATTAAACCAGTAGAGATGGCTTAATTAAGCAGATTATAATAACCTGACCCAGAGTTCCATTTAATTTATCTATTAACTTAGTTTATTTTATCTCTCCTTTTTATTTATAATGCAAGTCAATTAATCCCCCCTTTTGTGACACGCTTAGGTACTATAATATGCACATTAGTCCCACGGTTCGACATCCGGTCGCTTACAATTCACTATACTACCACAACCGAGATTTGTTTGCAGCCCGACGTTTATTTTGAGTTTTTAATTTCTTTTCTTTCATTTTTACACCAGTTTAACCACCCACGATATAAACATTCTGCACAGCTCATACTCATCACGCTGACGCTCGCATTCCCGCCGGGACAACTGCAGGTCTTTGTTTATTGCCTCAGTTCTCTCCTTTGTTTTACGGTCAATCTCATACTCAACCTGGTCATTGTAAGCGTCATGAGAAGAGCGGGACAGCTTCAGTTCCTCTTCAACATTATTGGCTCGGCTTTCCTCATAGCGAAGCCTAGATTGGAGGTTGCCAAAGTGAACCTCAGCACTTTGGGCCATGGACATCACCTAAAAAACAACACAATTCATAAAATCAAGGAAAAAGGCCAAGCCAAAACAAAAGAGAAATACAAAAGAAATACCCATGCCAACCTGAAAAATTCCCCCCCCCCCACATCATGTCAAACACTTCGTTTGCTGGGAGGGAATGCCGCATGATAGCATCTGCCCCCCCATCTCCAAGCCGCAGCCTTTTTTTGGTAGCAGTAAAGGTGGCCGGAGGAGCAAAGATTCCGTCTGGATGACCAGATCTCTTTATCGCCTCCTTGCAGACGGAGGAGTACTTGGCAGTGTCGCAGGATATTAAAGGAAGAGGTTGCGCGCAATGGTAAAACCACCCTTCCATTTGGGAGGGTCCAGTGTAGGACTCCTGAGCGGGAGGAGGAGGGGAGGAAGAGGGAGAAGCTATGTAGTCCTCCCTCTGCTTACTCCGGAGCTCAGGATCCTCCGGCACCTGACGATACTCCGTTGCTCTATCCCTTGCCGCGTCCGTGGCCGCAGCAACATCAATGAAGAATGATCCTGAAACTTCGGGATCACCGGAGGTTTGCCCTAATACCTCTGGCTCTGTGACCTTCGGTTTTGATGTGGTTTTCTTTTTTAGTCTTTTCTTGGCAGGAGCAGGGACTGCCGCAGTAATAAAAACAGTTAGGACCAGAAGGATGAACCTGGAAATGAAAGGATACTAAAAAAGGGAAGATGAGTAAGGAACAAGAAAAGAAACGGAGCAACCAAAACCTTCTTCAGCCGAAGGACCAGCGCGGAAGCCTGTGGCCTCCAGGGTATTTTCCTAAGCAGGATCTGAGAAAAAGTAACTTGTCAAATCAGGAAATTGCTCGCAAATAGGAGTCGGATGACCAGACTCCCGCCCCAGGCGAGAACTAAGGTCTAAACCCGAACCAGGGGTGAGGGGAAGGAAGACACGGCGCCCAGACTTGGGGCTTGCGTGCCATGTACCTGACAGCCCGGCGTTAGCACGTTCAGGAGACTCTAGCCTCTTCTTTTTCTTTGAGAGACCGGCTTGGTCATCCCCGGCTTCTTGCCTGGAGCGCTTTGCCGGAGGAGCACTCTCCAAAAGCTGCTCGGCCGCATTAGTAGCAGCATCCAGCGTGTCGTAGTAATTGATTTTTCCGTCCCCACTCTTGAAGGTGACGAAGTTCCAGCTATGAAAGGGGCCGATCTTGTCCCCCTTCTGGAAGAAATCTACATACAGCATGTCAAACAATAAGAAGACCGATAGGAATGACAAAATTTTGTGCTAAGAGTTAAAGACGCTTACTGTGATATGTCTTCAGAGAAGACAAACGTGCCTTTGTAAAAAACGCCTCGACAGTCGGCGGTTCCTTGCTGAATGCCCTCAGAATCTTCGAAATGGGCAGCTCAGCCGGAGGGGTTTGGGGACTGATTAGCTGGCCTTTGATAACCTCAGCACAGTATGGGACGCCCAATACTCGGCCGGATGGAGGAACAATGACGAACCACCGTGACCCCCACTCGTGAGCCTTCTTGTAGTCGAAGAGGGTGTATCCGGCCTTCGCGATGAGGGTTAAGCTATCCGGGTAGACCCTAACAGTGAAGAATCAGACGAAATCAGTACCCTCCGGCCGGATTTTGCTTCCCTCGCAAAGAGAGACAAAGCATGGAGGTGCGAAATGGCCTTTGGGTGGAGGTGAGCGAGAGTGCAGCAGCGGCGAAGGAGGAAGCCCAGCACAAAAGGGTGCAGGGGATTTGTCAGACCGGAGCGGAAAAAATCAGCAAAAACTACGTACCCACGGCCAAAGTCGTCGTTGGGGTGAGAGTCGGAGGATGGCAGGAAAATCTGTGTTCCAAGCGGGGCTTCGACATCCCTGAGGCAATCGCAAAGGGAAGAATAATTGAGAGAGGAAGGAGAAGGTTGACGCCCAGATAGGAAGGGTCTTGTGGATTTCAGATACGAGGGGCGAAAGCCGTTAGAAGAGCGAGAGCCCTGAATTGCCTCGATGGCAGGCGGAAATTTGGCAGCGAGTTTACTCTGTTTTGCGGAGGAAGAAGACATTGTCAAGATTGACGAAGGATCAGAGGGCGGCAACGGCAACGAAAGACGAGGTAGCGCACGACGACAGGGAGGCGAGAGAAGAAGAACAGTCGAAGCAAAGGGGCAGTAGAAGAAAGAAGAGGAAGCTCAAAATTCGGGCTTTAAGGAAAGTTTTTTCCCGCTCAAATAAATAATATATATACTTGTGCGAACAGAAAGTATCCTTTCTTTGCAGGGGAAGAGAAAGAGCCACACGCTTCCTAAAGACGCTTCCGATGTTTTAGTCGAAAGAAAGACCTTGCATATTCTACACCGAGAACAGGCGGAGCAAATTCAAAAAAAGAGTACGAAGCAGGTTCGAATCACGACCTATGCACGTGACCGATAAGAAGTTCCTTTTCTCCAAGTATAAAGAAAAAGAACTTGTGGGACTGGGATAAGGAAAAGACGAAGCATAGACGAACCAAAAAACCTCAGTCGCAAAATTTTTCGTCAAAATACAAGACACAGAAGTTCTATTTTCTTCACCAAAATTCAGAAAGATAGAACTTGTGGGACTGATGAGAAGGAAAGCAATGGTGTCAAGCCAAAATGGGTTACATAGAGCATCCGGCCGCTTTGGCCGGTTGGAATGGAAGCGCATAGGGCATCCGGCCGTCTCCAGCCGGATGAGGATAGGACTTAGGCAAAGCAAAGTATTGTACGACTGAACGTCTGTGGTCAGTCAAAGATGCTAGGAGAGGGTAGAACCGTATTTATACATGTAAGATACAGGCTGGCACCATAAAAACCAGGCCCAAAATACTATAAATAGGGGTGTACCCCCATGAAATAAGATACGCTACATTTGGCAATCAAACTCACACTCGATTCTAACTAAGGCTCTCTCTTTCTCTCTACTCTTGTGGAATTCTGTAATCAAGACCAGGTAACATGGAATAGATGATCAGATCGGATTGTATTAGGATAGCATATACTGTTTCACAGACATTTGTAGAAACTAATATTTTCAGCCTTTGAGAGCGTGTAGCATGCAGGAGGTAGGTAGATTCGTTTCCCATTCTCTTGTGGGCGTAACTCCTTTCGTATACTCGTGGTTTGCATGTCCATTCTGACTTTCAATCCGCCTTTTGTTGTGCCGGGTATATTGAGTAAAGTCCCACTCACTGCCTCACCAACGTTCTTCACAATGTGCATGATGTCTAAGCAGTGTCTCACAGGAAGATGACGCCAATAAGGTAGATCCCAAATGACAAAACACTTTTTCCAAATGTTTTTCGCCGGTTTTGATGCGTTTCCAAATACATTTGTAATGTCCTTAACCTCTTCGTACACTTCCTCAGAGCTCAGAGGTAGACGGGCGGCACGAGTTTTGGCTTGACCATTGAACAACTTTCTCTTCGTTACTCGATAAGGGTGATCTTCGGGGAGAAGACGTCGATGACACATATTAAAATTCTTCCCACAATGTTTGAAACGGTCCGAACAAGTGTCTTCCTCACATATGGGACATGCAAATGTTCCTTTAACCGTGTAACCGGACAAGTTCCCATACACTTGAAAGTCATTAACGGTACAGAACAATAAAGCCTTGACCGTGAAATTCTCTCTTGCATAAGCATCATATACCAAGGTCCCCTCATTCCACAATAGCTTCAAATCGTCGATCAGAGGGGCAAGGTACACATCAATGCTATTACCTGGCTGCTTGGGACCATATATCAGGAAAGATAACATGATGTACTTTCATTTCATACACAACCATGAGGGAAAATTGTAGATCACTAGCAGAACAGGCCATGTACTATGTTGACTACTCAATGTGTCGTACGGGTTCATTCCATCAGTACATAACCCAAGCCTCAGATTCCTATCTTTATGTCCGAAATGTTCTTTGTACCGTCTGTTGATGTTTCTCCACTGAGGCCCATCTGCTAGATGTCTTAATTTCTCATCACTCTTTCTACCCTCCGCATGCCATCGTAAGTTCTTTGCATCTTTCGGATACGCAAACAACCGTTTGAATCTGGGTATAATCGGCAAATACCAAAGTAGTTTTGCTGGAGCGCTTTTTTTCTGAACGGAGGAGTACTCACCATCTTTATGCTTATACCGGGACAACAAACATTTCGGGCAATTGTCCAGATGTTCGTATTCACCCCTGTACAACACACAGTTGTTTGGACATGTGTGAATTTTTTTGTACTCTACTCCCATTGGACACACCCATTTCTTTGCCTCATACGTGGTGGTAGGGAGACCGTTCTCATCCGGTAGCATATCATGAATCAGCTCGAGGAATGTCGTGAAACCTTTGTCACTGAATCCATATCTTCCCTTCAGGTTGAACAAATTCAATATAGCTGTCAATTTCGTGTACTTAGTGCAAGTAGGATACAACGCCGTCTTGGATGCGTCCAACAACCTTTGATACTCACCCGGCTGGCCGACAAAATTATCCTCAACATTATCATGCATCTCGTCCATTTGTTCATCATGATATGTCGACTCACTATCAACATTGACTCCGGAAACGCTTGGGAGTTCTGACTCGTTAGTAGTATCGAATGTCTGCTCGGTTCTTGAGTTACACCGATCGTAATTGTAGGAAGCTGAAGCATTATCTAAAGCAGGTTCTCCATGAAAAGTCCATATCTATAATGTGGCATGAAACCACGGGTCTTCAGATGGAATTGTACGACGTTGATGCTTGAATATTGTCTAACCACACCACAATCAACACAAGGACATGGAATTTTCTCCGTCGTTGTCCTGTCCTTGTGTTGCACTGCAGCTTTGTAAAACTCTTTCAGCATCTTGACAAAATGTTCCCCTCTATCACCATACATCCAGTCACGCTCCATACTATATGTGCAACAGATCACAGGTTTGAGTTATAGCCTTTGTGAAACTAAAATGTTTATAGAATATGGTCTGTATTAAGTTGCACATGTTTATTTCTTAATGGAGCATGACTGGGATGATTGTCAAGTAGTCTAGCCTAACTCTAAGGTAGCAAACACAAAATAAAGTAGCATTTTAAATTTAACAAATTGTTGCACTTCTAAAACAGAAACTGGTGTTTAAAACAATATTACGAATACTTTTTCTACAAAAAATTCGGCATGACCTTTGCATAATTGTACACATCCCGTGCTTATTATTCAACACTCACCAAAGTCATCACAACCACAAACATTCCAACAATGGCAGCAACCAACAATTAAAATAAATCAATTCTTTACTAGCTAACTGAAAACCAATTGCAAATTCAGATCATCAAACCAACATTTTCAATTCTCCACTGTATAAGTTCAAACCGGTTTAGAGATTAAAACAGAATCCAGAGTTAAAATACGTACTTGTTTTTTAAGGATTTATGGAGAGGGGAGACTGGTGCCTGAGAGGTAGGCTTCTGTGCGAGAGATGCAGCAATACCACTTCTGATATGTCTCTGCAAGGGAGCAACAAAAAATAAATTAAAAAGAAATGAATCAACAAATATGGAATGAAGCTAAATTATGTACTAGCACTTATATTTAAATAAATAATTGCATTCATTAAACAAAAAATAAGGTTTAGTTACTTACTTGTGCACAAAAGAGGAAAGTGCAACAGTAATGGAAGAAGGCGGGAAACAAGAAAGGTGATTCACGGACTTGAATGTAGTGAGACCTGATAAAAAAAATTAGATATTGTTAGACATATAGACATACATCAAACAATATTAATTACGAAGAGATTTTGTTAAAAAAAATCGGCATGACTTTTGTATAATTTTACCTATCCCATGCTTATTATTAAGCATTCCCCCACCATTCATCAACACAAATTTCCATCACAAATCAAACTAATAACAAATTTATCCATCAAACCAAAATTTAATAATTTGTGAAGATCAAATACAAAGTAAAAAACGAAAGAGATAAGTTAGATTGTATTACTGGTTCTTCCAACTCCGCTTTCAATCTACCGTGCAATGACTGAGGAGAGTTTCTTAACCACTTCTCTGTAGACACAATAGAAACTCATTATTTTATGTATGATAATTGTTTGTAATTAGGATTGCAAAATTACACATAATGAGCTTAAAAGATGAAAATGTAGGTTGAGTATATTACGGGTTCACAAATGAAATGTATTCAGCCCCGTACGACTTCAATACGGTGAACCCATTTAGTGATTTCCCTCTACAAGGACACAACCATGCTTATTATTAAGCATTCACCAATCATTCAACAACACAAAATTCTATCATAAACCAAACTAATATATACCATATTTATTCATCAAACCAAATTTCAATAATTTGTGGAAATCAAATACAAAGTACAAAAGAGAAAAATGATAAGTTAGATTATATTACCGGTTCGTAAATGAATTGTTCTCCGCTCCGCTTTCAATCTACCATGAAATGGTTAAGAAGCTTCTTAAGTATGTATCTGTAGAGACACAAATACATATTGATACCAGAGAAACTCAGTAGTTGTGTATGTTCCTTGTTCGTAATTATAGGATTGTAATTATAATGGACTGTAAAATGAAGACATAAGTTGACTATATTACATGTTCACAAGTGAACTGTTTTCAGCCCCGTACGAGTTCAATCTACAACAGCAGCTTAGTAATTACTCCCTACAAAGGCACAAACACACAAAATGAGTCAAAAAAATCAAAATTTTCATTTAAACATTTCATCGAACACCTTATGAGCACATGTATTTTCACTTATTTTAAACTGGATATATACAGAAATCTTATACACACCACAAACTTACACATCCACATACACATTTACAATCTTAATATCAACATACAACACAACAAATACATGATTGAAACCCTAAAAATCGAGTTACCTCTCCCTCTCTAATTTGTAACTATTGCTGCTGCTGGTGTGGGACTCGAACTTGGAGGCAGCTACGGCAAAGACCACGGCGGCACCCACGGGCGGCGAGGCGGCGAAGACGGTGGCACCCACGGGCGGCGAGGTCGATGGTTGCGAGGCTAGCGTTCGCTGTTCGCAACAGAAAGGAGGGGAGCAGTGAAATCGGTGAGAAAATACGATGAATTGGGTTCAGGGGGGTTTTAAAAGGACTTATTTCGGTGGTTCTTAGTTAGGAACCGCCGAAATAGGTGATAAAATAAAAAAATAAAAACACCTATTTTGGCGGTTCCTTACTACTATTTTATTTTTTTATTAAAGAGGACCTATTTCGGCGGTTCCTGACTAGGAACCGCCGAAATAGGTTCCCGACCTTTTCAGAAACCAACCTATTTCGGCGGTTTGTTAACAACCGCCGAAATAGGGGCGCCGAAACTGGCCATTTTTGTATTAGTGAAAGGAAGAACTCCAAGAACCAACAACTCAAGGGTGGAATGAAACCAATTGGAAGAGATGGCTCCGCTGCCAATTACGTCCCTTATGGGACAGAGGATATACAGCCCCTCGCTGTTAACTACGTTCGATAGGACAAGGGATATACAGCCCCTCGCTGTTTACAATGTCCGATTGGACAGGGGATATACAGCCCCTCGCTGTTTACCGATGAAGATGTGCACACATTACAACAAAGACTCAGCTGATGGTTGGTATGGTATCCAGAGTCAAAAGAAGAGTTTACCAAGTTTGACATTCCCATATTCCCACTAGATTAATAACTGCACAAGTGCAATACCAAAACACTCATTCCTACAGAGTGTAGAGGCGTAAACCCTCAGTAGTTATTATCTAATGAGGTAACCAGATAAGAGGAACCAATGATCATGTGAATTGTGCATTCAAGGCTTAGTTAGTCACATCAAGCTGAGTTAGTCACACAACAGTTTCCTTTCGAGATTCGTTCAAGCTCAGTTAACGTTTCTCAAAACATTCCATAGAGTTTGGCAAAAGTATCTGAGTACGAGAAATCGTACCTGGTATGTGTAGAAGCAGTAACCAAACTTGAAAATGCGAACTACTTCCACTAATCACCTATAATTAAAGTATTCCAAGCATTGATTAGTTAAGGAACTATAATGCTACACATCTTTCATTCTTACTAGTCTATAGTTTTAGTTTACAATTACTCTCTCTTAAGGATCTGGCTTGATCTCGCAATTAAATCTTTAATGTACATTTTAACTTATTCCATTTACCTACTCTTGATTATAGGTTTAGCTTAATTAAACTCTTTTGTTACACTTGGCTAACTTACTTTAATACCTATTTAAGGTTTAGGATATGTATTTCCCCCTAATAGTCCACCTAGATGTCACATTAGCATTTAATATTTTAATTGTCAAGCATGAGTTAGGTTTATCCTAATTTTTCCCTCTTATTATGTTTCCCATAAGGTACATTACTTCTTTTATTTACTTCTAATGTATTTATATATACATATATATTTTCCTTAGGATTTACCAAAACATTCTTTAAGAAATTCTTATTGTATTTAATTATCTTTAATAACCTTTACACCTATCCACTCCTGGTATATAATTTATAAAATAAAGTATTCCCCTTAGTTTAATTTAAGTACATTACCCTCCACATTATCTAGTTGGTATACACATAGATTGACTAAATTCCTTGATTTAACATATTACTATTCTATTTCTTATATATATATATATATTCACTTCACTTAAAAGCTTGTACTCGAAATGTTTCTTAACATTCTGTATTAAATTTTAGTTTAGTATTATTTTATTATTCTCTACCTACAAAGTTTATTGATCATCTATACTTTAATTTTTGTTACATTCAAAACCTTATATTATAATATACCTTAGGAAAAATTCAAAATTACAATTTTTAGACCTATTTCTTCTTGTCTAAAAATCCCCAAATTTAATATATAGCAACTATAACATTTTAGACATATTATAAAAAATTTATTTCATAAAAAAATCTTTTTTATTATCCAAACAATTCCAAAATTCACAAAAAATACAAAAATTATAATTTACGTTTAAAAACTCAAAACCCATATTAATTTACATGAAAATAAACAACATTTTATAAGGAATCTATGGTTAAAATTTTGTCTCAAAATACATTAGGGAAGGTCATTAAATAAATCTAGCAAGTTAGGACTTAATTCTGGAAAACATATTAAACTATTACAACTTAAACCCCCACGTTCTAATCTCGGCCGTCCATTTCTATTTACCACAATCGGACGGCCTACATCGCGCGAGTTCATCAGAAATTCCCAAATCACACCCGAGTACTAATCCATCAATATCTCTCAATCTACAGAACGAAATTCGACGATTCCGGTTCTAATGGTACCGATTTCCCTAATTATCATGCAGAATTGAAGATTTTTGAATCTGGGTTCGAAGTTAGGGTTTATAGGTTGGTTTCGGTTTGAATTAGACAAATTCTCCTATTGTAATGCTTAATTGACTAAATTGGTATGTGGGTTTGACCGGAAATGAAATTACGATTGGCAACAACGGAACAATTTGATCAGAAACTCACCGGAATTGCATTAACGAGGAGAATCAAATCGGAAATTCTGGAAACTTGTTATTTTATGTGCAGTTCAGGTAGGCAACTTCTCGAATCAACATGCGCCAACTGAGAGGGATTTGATTCACGAAACCTATCACAATCCAAACTAGACATATAACTCTAGACGTTAGTGGAAGAATCATTAAATTTGATTAACTAGGGAGAAAGTTACAAATCTCACAAGATCTGTGTTTACCTAGTCGGTTTCAGGATAATCTGGGCAGAAATACCACCGTGATCGCATAGGCAATTTTAGACAGCTTTATCTCTCAAACCAGCAGGAATCAGCCTTGGCCATTAACATGAAAGTTGTAGAGGGATTAGAGATCTACACAACGAGCTATAGAAGATAGATTTTCACCCACAGACGAAGAAGTTATGGTCAGACGAAGTTTACCTGATTAACTGGATTTCTAGAAATCAGGGTTACGGTTTCGCAGGGAGGCAACTTTGGATCAATTTTCCGGTCATTGTAGAAGGAGTTAGATGGTGTGTGAGTAATGGTTGGAAAGAGGAATGATAGGAGAATCGAATGAAACAGACGGCATACCAAATGGTGGAGTAGAGAAAAAGATATAGGCGTCTAAAGATCGACCCATGACATGCCAAAACTGAAGGAAACTTAACCGATTAAGTTAACTTTGGTGCTGACTGGGCGTGGCACGTGTCCCGAGGCGCACGACTGAGTCAGCTAGCCCTGGACACGTCAGTAACCTCCTAAATTTTGGCTCTAAACTTGAATTTATCATAACTTTGGCTAAGATGATCCGTTTTTAACGTTCTTTTTATCAATCTTCTTGGTTTTCCATAACCTTTTTATTGGTATAGTTTTCATGGCCTGATTGGACCATTCTCAAAAAGTCAATCCTAACAAGGGTTTTGAAGCTTTAAGGTTTCTATGATTTTATTTTGACTTTTAAGCCTTAAATCAATGTTCCAAATATTTCTTAAATATTTATAATATAATTGGAGTGTCTTGAAATTTTCCCAAGATTTATTTACTTATAAATCACACTATTAAATTCATAATACCAAGTAATAAATTAATATTTAATAGTATTATTTAGGGTTTACTAGAAGAAATCCCCTAAATTAATTTAAATTAATTTATGGGGTATTTCATTAGATTCCATACTTGATTTGAGAACCATTCTTTACTCATTACTTCTTGAACTTACTTTCTTACTTGTGTACTTTCTCTCTTACCATTTTTATTCCATTAATGGTGTGTTATCAAGCCCCCTTAGACATGTATGTATACATATACATATATAGATATATGATTACCTTTTTTTTTGGGCTCGACCGACCCAGGTGTGACCCGACCGAACTAAACCCCTCTGGGTCGGTCGAAGTCAGAACGAAATCGGCTTCTGGATTCCCTCTAGACCGACCCACGACCGACCCACGACCGACCCAACCTCCTGGGTCGGTTGAAGTCAGAAACTTGAACTTTAGAAATTCTTTACTCGACCGATCCATGACCAACTCACCCGTCTGGGTCAGTCGAAGTCAGAAAGTTTACGCTCCATTGATTCTAGTCTGACCGATCCACGACTGACTCAACCCTCTGGGTCGGTCGAGGTCAGAACTGCTCTTTTCCATTTGTTTCAACTTCAGTCTTCTACCCATTTCTTCCCCAATCGTCCTACATGTATTCTAACATGTTCTAGTACTATTTAGACTCTCTAAATTACCTTGATCCATCCCTCAAATCATTACTTAACTCCTTTCTCATTTCTATGTTAATCTACACATTTCTCTTGTTTTCATTCCAGCACTTATATCAGTTTTTGTTTGTTTTTTTTTTGCTACAGATTTTTAAACTAACTCCTACCATTCAATACTATCTCTACCAATGCTACTCCTAGCATTCTAAATACATTACCTTACATCCTAGTTCTTCCCCTTACCTTGCTCCTCTCCAAATCTGTTACAAAGTGTTAAACTACTCACATTAAGCTCTTCAAATAGACCTAGTTAGTACCTAGGATCCTCCCTCTTCTTACCCAACTAAGTCTCCTCTTTTCTAGGTAAAATTTGATAGAGTTTCCCTATATTTTCAACATTGCCCACACCTTGTTTCAGCTCACATTCATTTATAATTCCCACATCAATATAAGCATTAACAACACAATACATTTTCCTGCGCAAACACATTTCATTCCCCAACGTTTTCCCAAGCTTTTAAACATCTTTTAAAAGTTCCCAAACAGCTATATTACCTTCCTCATTATACTACAACATATCTACTACCCATTACCATGTACATTACTCATTTTAGGTACTAAAAATCTGTTACACTACACAATACAACTAGCCCAAGGTAAGAGCATTTACCTTGTTGTTTCCAGTTTTTGATTTTTTCTTGCATTCTCCTTCTTCTTCCTTGTTCTTGGTTCCCCAATTGCATAACGCTACAGCCCTTTCAGAACAACAATACAACCTCAATGCTAACCCTTAATTTACTTAGAACATAGAACATATTTTTTGGGTTTAGGAAAAGGCATTACCTTCCAGCCAATGAGTGAAGTTCTTGGTTAGCAAGAGAGCAAGATTTCTAGCCCAAGGAAGAAGCCAAAACCGGCTGGAATACAAAGGAACATGGAGTTCAAAATGTGGAAAGTTTTATAACGCAAATGAGAGCTAGAAATGATGGATTTTCGAATTTCTTTTTACCTCAAAACATCAAGGTGTAGGAGGAGCTTCTAATGGTGGTCTTCATATTCAAAAACAAGAACACCTATGGAGATTAAAATGGGTATTTTTGAATTCTGAAAAGAGGGAGATGTTCTCCTTGATGAGACGAATCCAACGGTACAATTTTTGTAATTTTTGGTGAAGATTTGAGTGCTCAAAAAGAGGAGAGAATATGGAGTTTTGGAGGGATGTTTGAAATCGCCATTGTTGGCATGGGGAAGAAGAAGAAATCAGAGAGGGAGAGAGAATTCGCTGAGAGAGTGAGAGAAATGAGGGGGAGAGAGAGTAGTCCCACCTTTTTGCTTTTTCTACTTATTTTATTTGTCATTTAGCAAATATGGAAGAATTAAGAGAGTGAGAGAGAGGGGCACAACCGGCCACATACACACACACTCACAGCTTTTGATTTTTATTTTCAAAAATGGACACATTAGTTTTGCTTTATTAAAGTTTACACCCCACAACTTCTCGTTTTACAGTTTTTACAAACCAGATTCCAGAATTTTCTCGTTTAATTAATTATGTTGGTTCTAAACCTTCATTAATGTTTATTAATGACTATTTGGTTGACCAAAATTATTATGAGTCTGTTTGACCCGCTTAAAGTCCTGTTTTCCCGGTTTCCTCGAAAACGCGCTTTAAAGTTCGTTTGTGCTTTTAATCCATTTTAAGTATCCGTTTTCTTCGGGATTTGTTCCCTCATGTTTATCCCTCATGTTTATTTAGATTTAATTAAGCCTCTAAAATACTTATTAGCCTAATTAAATAATATTTATAATTATGGGGTATTTCAAAATGTCTAGGAATACACCTCTCCTAAAACTACCGATGTAGTGGAGCTTGAGCATATAGACATTGCCAAGCAATGTGGAAATAAGCTGTTATAGCAATTGTTTGAAACCAAAGAGTAACCGGTTCAGAAGAAACACGGAACGTGGGGAATGTGAAGTATAAGTAAATAACGCTCAAGGAGCTTAGAAATATAAATGGTGAACCATGGTATAAATGCTGGAAATGCATGAGCGCAAGCTAATGAAATAGAAGATGCCATGGAAACCAAGGTCGTAAGCAAACACAAACATGGTTTGCGGCAAGCGACCAATACATGTGAATAAATTACACGACGGTATGGAGTTGATGAATAAAGATGGTAGACAGACCAGGCAATAAGGAAACAATGTTCATTCCTATTGCAATCTCATAAGAGATTTACTGCTAAGGGTTTAAGCCTCTACACTCTGTAGGACTGACTGTTTTGGTATTGCACTTGTGCAGTAATGATCTAGTGGGATAGCTAGGAATTTGGGAAATTTCAATTGTGGTAAAAGTATAAGGAAACTTATGAAGTCATAAGGACAGATGCATAGAAAATGCAAGGTTATACAAGTAAAAAACACTTGTACAGAATCAGATAAGTGGGCATAACTCATAAACCACTGACAATAGAGGAAACACTACATACTAAGTAGTGGCTCAACCTCAACCGACAACGGGTCAGAGGATTAAGTGAATAATCATGGAAATACACAATATTATACACATAGATTCCAAAGAGCTTGATAAAAAACCTGTAACTCATTGAGTTCGCGTACGGTAAAAGAATACCACGCTTGATTAGATAAACCTTAATCCCAAGATAAAAAGGAATAAAAGGGTGTTGTAAAGCACATTGAACATAACGAGATGGGCGAACAAACCCTAGTTTATCAGGGTTGCACAGCAGAAGCTAGTGGGCCCAGAATTCTCTAGTGAATGAATGGCTCAATGCCTTGAAGCCTCTAAGGCTAGAACCGAACCCGGTTGAGAGTTAAACACACTCTGATGAGAATTCTTGGTGCAGGGACGAACCAACAATATGGTTACGACCCATTGACCAGAATAGATTGTGTAATAGGCCGCATGGAAGTTGAACCACTCCGTGACGGCTAAACTCCTTAGACCTTTGTCCAATGTTGACACATGGTAGATTACGTGGGCGTAATTCCTTTTTAAGGGGGGTAGGTCGAAAACCGCGAAATGTGTGTTTTATGTGATAGTGCGTAAACTACAATGCGCATAGCACAAAAGAATTTGTTTTGATGATTGGTACTTACGTTACATAAACATATGTATACCATTCATAGAGTAATTATGGTTTATTGTGAGATTTGAAGTGGAAAGGAGTATTGATTGTGAGACTAGAAGTGGAAAGGAGTAGGGAAACTCTAGGGGAATGAGAACCCCGATTGGTAATAATTTGGGAAATGAGTATGTTTGAGTAATTTGATGAGTATAAATCGGTATGAAACCGATGTTGAACCTAGTGGGAAGTGAGTCCGCTAGGTAATTTGATTTGATTGAATTGGTGAATAATTGGAGGATAGAAATTGATTTTATTGGTGAAGGATTGGAGGATAGAAAAATTTTAATTGGGCATATAATATGTTTTAAATTCTTAGGTGAAGTACTTGGAGATAACTTGAGCAATAATTGATGAGATGACTAGTAAGTGAGTAAATGGATTCTAGAAATTGGTAAATGTATTGATGGGTGATTATGACTAGAAAGATTAAAAAGGTAGGTAATGAGATTAATGTTTGACTATTTGATTGTGTGAATTGAGGTGGGAGGTGGAACTTGATTTGCTTGCAATCAAGGGAAACCGAACACAAATTGGGGTGGATGAATAGTTCAACACCAATGCTGATCACATTGGGGTTGAATGACTCTTGAAGCTCCCTATAAGTGGTCATGAGCAATAACGCTAGTAATATGTATAACTAACATAAATTAGAATTTGGAGTTGCATTGACGTTTTCAAAATGAATTTCCAAACTGATTTTGGCACAATAATTTTTCTTCAAACTTGAGAATGAGGATCGGTTTTGAAACTGCTCCCACAGGCGCTAGTTGGACCTTTTCAAGGCTATGCACCACTATCGGGTCGAACCTAGGAAGTAAGGCAAGTTGTGAGCCGGTGGAGTGATGATTAGTTTTGAAACCATTACAACGGTGGAGCAACGGTACTAAGTGACCGGTAGGACATTTGTAGTGTGTGTTCTATATTTGTCCATGGGCCGCCGGATATGAGTAATCCGGTCAGGGAAGAGACCCTCATTGAAAGATTGGACAATGATATTTTTGGTTGTTATGCATGCGGTGACATGTTGTGTGAATGTGTGGTATGTATTCAGTCAGACATTGGAGTCTGATAGGTTATAGAGAGATTATAACCTTAGCGATGAGTACCTTGGTGACTAACATTTTTAGACTCACTAACTTTATGGGCAAAGTTCTTTAAGGAGGGTAGATTGAAATACCCCAAACTTAATTAGGGTGATTAAATTACTCTAATATGATATTTTAGGGCCTCTTAGTGGCTAATGAACCTTGGTAAAGAAAATAAATCCAAAAGAAAAGTGAAAACGCTTAAAAAGTGGAAAACGCTAAAAAGAGCGTTATGTGACCATAGGTGGAATACAACCTTGACAAGGGTCTTAGAGTGATTTCCAAGGCTTAATAATGCCTAAATAATATATGGGAACAACTTCCGAAGAAAACAAATCCATAAAACGAATTTAAAACGCTAATAAAGCTTTAGCGCACGTTTTTCGAGAAAACCCGAAAACGTGACTTTGAGTGGTCAAATGAACCCGTAAAAATTATAGTTCATCAAATAACTACAAATGATCATTAATGGAAGCTTATGAGCAAAAAAATTAAAGAAAAGAGGAAAATTCAGAAAACAGGCCCGGTTAGAGAATTGTGCTAAAACCGGGTAAATTAACGAGCGTTTTATGTAAAAGATGAAAAATGCCCCAGCTAGTATAATATGTGGGGGCCGGTTTTTAAGACTTAAAGAAGCCTCTCACACACACTAGACTAGTTAGCTAATTTAAAAAGTCATAAAGTAAAAAGTAACATATAACCCCCACCCACACTCTCTCTCCTCTCATTCTTTCCTTTACCTACGTGAAGCCCCCTCTCCTTCCTCTCTTTTCTGATTCTTTTTCTTCCTCACCGTAATATGAAGCTCCTCAAGAACTCCCATGGCTACTCCACTCTCTCTTCATGCCCAAGCTCCAAATCAAAAATAAATTATATATTTGAACTCCTCTCATCATCCTCTATCGTTTTCTCTTTTTAAAATTCAAAAAGGATGAACTTCATCCCCATTGGTTTTGCCCATTTAAAGAGAAAATGGAACCATCTTGTATCCTGGGGTCTCCTCTTCCTCTGAAGGTAAAAACTTCAAAAGAAAACTCATTCTCTCTCCACTTCCTAGGCTGGCCGATTTTTGCTCTCTCTCTTACCTTGTTTTCCTCTTGTTTTAAAGCTTTGTTTCAACCCTACAATGGTGGTAGAACCCCCTTCTAGACTCAAGGGGTAAAACCCCTCTTAAAAGCTTCAAAGGTAAACTCTAACTCACGGTATTCTAAGCCTTCCATTGAATTAGTGTATTCCAAGGTTTAGGATTTTAATTATGTTAAATTTTGTGTTTCTTAGGTGTAGGGATAGAGTTAGGCAACTCCATTGCCATTTGGTCGATTTTGAGCAAGAATGAAAGAAGGGGGAGAATGGGAAAGAAAAGAAGATATTTTGAGCTTAAGGTAAGAAACTCACCTCAATGCCTATTTTAATTGTTTTAGAATATGGGATGGGTAATTTAATGAATGAACCCAATGAGGAAAAGGTGTTTGATTGTGGTTGGTAAGAGTTTGTGAAATTCTGTTTGAATTAAGGGCCTTAGAGCCATGCACTTTATACTTAGTGCTTATATTGTTGTTGATGGGATTTTGAGGAAATTGGGTGTGCTGGTAGGACCCTTTGAGGGTGTGGCTAGATTAGGGTTGAATTGGATGAGAATAGAAGAATGTGGATATGTTAGGTTTATGGGGAGGTTATGGCAAAAATTTTGGTAGAAAATGAGTGTTTTAGGTGGCTTGGTAAGTGTTTAGTTGGGTTGAGTAGAGATGTTTAGTAACCTTGAAATGGTATTTGGAGGACTAGGGAGAGAAAGATAAAAATCTGTAGCAATTTGCATATTAGGAACTTAAATGCTAGAAAAGAGTTAGTGCTTATAGTTATGGAAATGGAGGACGAACTTGGGTTTTAGAAGTGCAATTATTTAGGAATGATTTGGGATGGTCAAAATGAGAGAGACCAAAGTGTAAGATTCCAAGAGATAGTTTATGAATGCACTAGTTTCTAACACGCAAAAATGTGAATGGAAGTTTGTTGAATTTGGGCAAGAAGTTGAGAGTGGATTTGACCAATGATTTGGAAAGGTTTAGAGCATGTTTGGAGGTGTTTAATTGTGTAGGAAACTTGTGAAAAGATTATGGAATGATTAGATGTGGATTAAGGGTTGATTTGGGGTTGAAAAATCATCATAATAGCAGTTTTTAGCAGGGTCCGGGACCTAGGATAGGAACCAAGTCCTGGACCCCATCAGAAAACAAGCCGAGAGTAAAAACTGGGATTGGTACGGGACCTAGGTCCAGGACCATGTCCCGGACCAGGGTAGAAAATGTGGCCGAGAGTACATAAGAGAATTGGTCCGGGACTTAGGGTCCGGACGAAGTCCCGGACCACCCCCAGAATCCTCCCGAATGTGTTTTTAAGGGTTTAAATGAAACACCCCAAACCTAATTATGTTAATTAAACATCAAGTTATGATTTTATAAGGCTAAAACATGCATAGGAAGATTGGTAGACAATCTAAACCAAGGAAAACACAAGAAAACACCATAAGGGAAATTTAAGTAAAAATGTGCTCTAAGCTTGGAGTGACTTTGATTGTGGACATGTTGAATCAATTACCAAAGAAAACCAAGCTCAAAAACAAGCTTAAGTACAAAATGTGCTTTAAGACTCCTTAAAGCACCTTTTTGAGAAATTGTCTTAGAAATGAATTTTGAGTGGCTAAATGCCCATTAATACACCTCAATCAACATGTGTACTAATTAGTAGCACATTAGGAAGCCTAAATCAATGGGAAACGAAAAATTTCACCAATTTGTGCACTAATTTGTGAATAGTGCCAAATCGTACCTAGTTTAAGCTTTAGTCAACATAAGTCAATAAGTTGGTCAACCAAGACCATAAATATCTTGTCTATAAAGGGGGGGGGGTGGTTTTAAGGCTGGTGACTCGCCCCATGTGCCAACAACTAAAGGAAAAGAAGAGGAAATGAGAGAATACTACTATTTGCTTTTAAAGACAAATATCCTTACTTTAGCCTACCTCTCTCCTCTTTTCTTCATTTCACTTCTTCCCCACCGGTTTTTCTTCCTCTTCTCTGCTCCAAAATCGTGAGAGCATCATCCATGGCACCTCCACCTTCAATTGTCCACCAAATATACAATATTGCTCCAAATCAAAAAGTAAGCATATATTTCTCTTAGTTAGAGCAAGGCCTTCATTTATGTCTTTTCAAATCATTCAAAGCTCAAGCTTGGTGCCCTGAGAAAACTCCATTGATGGAGTAAAATCAAGTTTGAAGAGCTCTTTTGGTTCTCCATTCTTCCAACGTTATGAAAGTGGAAGAAAAATCAACTTTCCTCCATTTTTCATATATGGCCAAAAATTTGCCTCTTAAGATGACTTGTTTATCCCTTGTTCTAGCTTGTTTCTATTTTCCAAGGGCTAGAGGAGGTCCTTCTTGATTCATATCCAAGCTTAATTTAAGACTTCGAAGGTAAACACTCATTTTAATACCTTAAAACACATTTTTGACCTAGGAATGATTCCTTAAGGTTAGTGTATTATTAAGCACTCATGAGAGTCATTGTATATTGATTAGAAAATTGGCAAGGGAAATTAAGTTGGTGGCCGAGATTGTCCATGGAAAAAGACTAAGGAGAAAGTTAAGAGGAACTTGAAAAAACAAGGTAAATAACTTACCTTAAGGTGTCTTGTTTAAGGGGTGGTATTTAGATAAGTGCTAAATGTAGCTTAAATCTTACATTGAGTAATGGGTTATATAACCTAGGAAAAAGAATTTAAACAAGCTTATGAACTTGTAACTAAGGAGCCAATGGAAATAGGTTAGTAAGATAAGTATAAGGTGAATTATGAGAACACTTATATTGCTATGGAAGCATTATTGTGTGTATTTGGAGGTTGAAAGCTTTTATATGTAGGAAATTCAGTGTTTAATTTTAAGTCATTTAAGGGCCTAGGAGCCATGTCATTTAAGAGCCTTAGTTCTATGCAATTTAAGATTATTGCACTATATTGAGTTTGTTGTGAATGTGTAGATTTGTGTGAGAAAATATGATGAGAAAGGATTTGATGTGTGTGAGATGATTGAATCAGAAAAACAATGCATATGGGCATGATAATATACTATAGGAGCTATGGCGAAATTTGAGTAGAAAACAAAGTGTTTAAGTGGTTGTTGTGAATTAAAATGACCTAGGATGTACTAGGAATCATTACAAGGAATTTAAGTGGAAATGAGTTAACAAAGGTGTTCTTGAGGTTTAGAATGGCCTAGATCATGGTATGAAGAGTGTTAAGACTTGAGCAAAAATCTAGAGGAAATGATGTATAATAATTTGAGATGAGTTAAGTATAAACAAGAGAATATAAATGGTATACCCACAATTTTGACCCCCCTGGTTAGGGTCTACGAGGTTTTGGTGTTGTGAGGGGCATTTAATCGAGTAATGAGAGATTCTGGCTTGTTCGGCGCATTCCAAGGCATGAGGAGCAGTTTCGTCATTGTCAGGGGTGTTTTCGTAATTCTTAAGGCTCCCGAGACCTCCTATAGGCTTTCTCTCTCCTCCAAAAGATGCCCAAATCATCTTGAAATGCTTTGATATTTTAACCCATGATAGAGGATGACATTCTAAGCATAATGGAATTTTGATTTTTCGAATTTCTAATAATTTCTTAGCAATTTCTGACTGAATCTGACGAGAAATTCACAGGTGCAAAAATTAAAAGCAATGAATACCGGACCCTAAAATTTACCCCGGGACCCGCTTGAGGGTCCCCTGTCAAGGACTCACACCTTTTAGATTATGTGAATAAGTGGGGGAAAAGAGGAGGGTGTCGTCTAACCACACCCCCTTAATACCTGGGCTTTAGACCCAAGCATTTTCCTGGCAGTGCCCTTACCTAGCCCTTTGTTTGGTCAGTCAAAGACCCGACCGTAGACGCACACCTTTAGGTGATGTGAAAAAGTGGGGAAGCCCAAAGAGAATAGCGTGCAAGCCCTATTCCTTTGTGGTGACCTGGGCCCGCGCCCCAAGCACCTCTGCGGATAGATCCGTACCCGTTGGACTGAGTCATTTTGTGAGGTCATTTGCATCACCTCCTTATGAAACACTTCTGTGCATATGTTCTTTTTCTCCTGGGCCTCAGGCCCAGTATCTGTATCAGTCCTTCAGTCTCTTTTAGCCCAGACGAAACATTTAAAGGGTTCTGATAGTCCAAATACTTCTATCACACCAAGATCAAAAAAATCCTTTAGGCTGATTCTTGTTACAAGCCGGATTCTTGTAATACCCACTCGTAAGGCCAACGAACCCTGCAACCCAAAAGTATAGTCCAGGGCAGACTCTTTCAAAATTTTAGGGTCCGGTATTCATTGCAGCGCACTAATTTTTGGCCTATGTTTCTAAGTTTAGTCCCAGTCTCACTCTCGCAATGCTGACTTATCTTCTTGTTTAAAACAAGCAGCACCCTTCGCAGCTAGGATGTCATCTGGAGTTAATGATTGAAGTACTCAGCTCTCTGAGCTTGTGGACTTGATAGGGAAACTAGCCGAATTAGAATTTATCCACAGGAGTGCTGTTGGGATAAAACTACACTATAATTAATATAGAATTATAACAAACTAATAGGCAAGTGTACCTATTCGTAGTAGTAAAACAAGTGTCGTATCCACAAGGAGATTGTTCAATTATCCTAGTTTAGGTAGTTATTAAAAACTGTAAAAAGGGGGTTTAGCCGGAGGCAAGCTTGATTTGTTGTTGGATTATTAAAGAAGTAATAAAAACAGTAAAAACAGTTGTGAATTAAGTGGATGGTAAATGTGCTAAGGAAGGTGACATCGCCCAATTATAGCTCAGATAATAATTATAATCCTAGTTTGCTCTTATTTGTCTGTTAAGAATTTTATCTTGTGGCCTTTCTAAATCATAGATAAGGACAGCTCTTAATTAATTGATTAAACTTCTTACAATCAGAAAAAGTCTAAAATCATTAATTAGCTTTAAGTGAGAATTCTTTTATAACAGCGATGGATTTTATCTGCTAATCAAGGAGATAATATCTAACGTTTGTCTCTCTTTGTGGTCTATTCTCTAATTTTACAAAATCATTGAAATTAGAGAAACCGTAAATGAGTAAAAATGATCAGTTCTTAAACATTTAATAATAGAGAGAGACAAAATAAATATTTATAAGCAAACTCGGTATTATAAATACGCTGAGTTATTTTGGGTTAAACACCCATCCTAAGCACAATTAAGAGATTACTCAGACATTGACAGAAATAAAAACAGAGTAGAGACTGAAATATTCATTATACACGAACTGCCTGCGAATAACGGGTCTGCAATCGCCTGCCTCTTTTCTCTCTTTGTAATTTACTGCTTCTGTTTGAGTACGTACATGAATGAGGTGAAATGGTAAAAATAAATAAAAGATGGAGAAGTGTGGTGATACGGGAGGAATTAAATGGAAGAGAATGGAGTGTGGTGTTGTTTGATTTCTTCAGCCTGTGGATGTACGTAGTGTGTGGTCTCTTTTTGCAGTATTGGTGTTGGGTTTATATAGAGAATTAGCAGAGGCAGATCCGTACGTGATTGAGCATTGATTGCTCTCATTGATTTAGTTCATTGATTGCAGGGGACAGAGAGCTGGATGCGTGAGAGATTTATGGTAGGCGGTGCGGAGTAGATAGATAACGGAATCAAGTTGAAGACGACGACTGCGCGAAGAAGAAACTGGTCGCGACTGTAATCAGCCTTGAGTCCGCCTGCATAACCGCCCATTAAGTGGCGGTTTGGTTCTTCACGTCCGCCTCCTTCACCGCCCATTAAGTGGCGGTCTCCTCTTGTTTGTCCGCCTGTACAACCGCAAGATAAGTGGCGGTTGCGTGTTCCTTGTCCGCCTCCTTCACCGCCCATTAAGTGGCGGTCTGAGTGTGAGACGTCCGCCTCGTGTACCGCCTAATAAGTGGCGGTCGCTTGTGTCCTGTCCGCCAGGCGGTTGCACGTGAGACGTCCGCCTGATATCGCGATGTCCGGGTCGATGTACAAGCTTATTCTTCTACTAGCTCTAGATTCTTCGTTTGGGCTCCGTTTTCTGAGCCGTCTGCGCCTACGCGTTCGTCTCTTTGTCTACTTCACTCCCGGCTTGGTTTTCCTCATGTTAAACCAATAATTTTGTGAGATAAACAATAAAACATAAACTAGAGGAAAACTAACCGAAGTGGAGAAATGAGCAAGAAAAGTGCTAATATTATACATGAAATACACCTAAAAACATGCTCATTTGGACACTTATCACACCCCCACACTTATTTTTGCTTGTCCTCAAGCAAAACCATGTACCCAAAAGTAGGGAATGCTCAATATTAACAAATACTATTATGAAGGGTAGGATAAAGAAGTCAATAGTACATGATCTTTAAACTTTTTAGAGGAGTGTGATCCATCACCTACTGGTGGCATAGGTGTACTCAGGGCAAAAATAAAAATTAGAGTTCCGGGGTATGATCCGGAGTACTTCAATGCTTCTTGATTTAAGGTGACTTTGAGAACTTTTACCATGGCCAACTTCTCTCAAGAATGGGCATTGAGGAGAAAACAAAAGGAAAAATAGATTTATGCATTTGTTTCACTTTTGCATAAGAGATGAGAAGATAATATGTAGGCATCAAGCCTTTGTATTTAAGAACACTCAACTCTCTTGTTGGTTACCAATGGTGTCTCACAAGTCCCTTATTTATTTTTTCCTTTTGACAGAGAAGCACCCCTTAGCAATCCCTAAGAAGAAGACAGAAAGAACCCCTGAGTAATAAAAATCCAACCATTTCAGATCATTTGGTCACACGCATAAAAATGCTCCTCAAAAGTAATCAAAATTTTAAAATTTTTGAATTTGTACCATTTACCATTATCCCACAATTCATAACAATATTTATTCTAAAGAGAACAACCCACATAAAGGGTCATGATATTAATTTGACAAACGCAAGATAAGCAGAGAGATTAAGCATTTAAGCACAAAATGTCACCGAAAAGGGCCACTCCCCCACACTTAATTTGAACAATGTCCTCATTGTTCACGAAAAACAAGGGAAGTTTCAGAAGGCCTTTTCGGTAAGTAGATAAAATAGAGAGAACACGAAGCTCACGAATATTCATTTAAGCACATAAACTCCCTCTGCATATTTTATTTAAATAAAAGCATAATTAAAGAAACTGGTACTCCCCTGATTATTTTTGCTAGCGTGTATTGGACTTCCCCCACACTTGAGCTTCAGCCTCAAGTAGCGTAGCTTGGTTGCGGTGTAGACATGAAATTGCACCTGCATAAGACACTAGAAGCAACCATACTACAAACGGGGTTAAGTTAGCAAAAAAAATTGAAAGGGACTGAAAATTAAAACAGCATAAAAGCATATAAAGATAAGTTCGTCCGGGTTGCCTCCCGGAAAGCTGCCCTTCTTTAACGTCTTTGGCTAGACGCTTTGAAGCGTACTCAAATCTGAGTATCATGTAGGTTTATTGTACGAGCATCAACTGTCTCGAGATTACCACCCTGGTAATGCTTTAGTCTAGATCCATTGACCATGAAAGTGTGTTTTTTAGAATCCACCAACTCAACGGATCCATATGGGGTGACCTTGGAGACAGTAAATGGTCCAGCCCAATAGGATTTAGTTTACCAGGAAACAACTTCAACCTGGAGTTGTACAACAGAACCAAATCTCCCTCATGAACTCCCGCTTAAGGATCATCTTGTCATGCCACTTCTTGGCTTTCTCTTGTAGATTCGGTTATTTTCATAGGCATCCTCTCGAAATTCTTCTAATTCAGTGAGCTGGAATTTCCTTTTGTCACCTGCTCTCAGTAGATCAAAGTTGAGGGCTTTCACGGCCCAGAATGATTTGTGCAGAGCTCGACTGGTAAATGACAAGCTTTGCCGAAGACTAGTCGATATGGGGACATGCCGATGGGCGTCTTGTAAGCTGTTCTATACGCCCAGAGTGCATCATCCAGCTTCAGGGACCAATCTTTTCGGAAGAATTAACCGTCTTTTGTAGGATCCACTTCAATTCTCGGTTAGAGACTTCAGCCTGGCCATTCGTTTGAGGGTGATAAGGCAAGGCTACCTTATGTCTCACTCCATATTTGGTCATCAAGGCTGTGAACTGCTTATTGCAGAAGTGGGATCCTTGGTCACTGATGATAGCACGTGGGACTCCAAATCGTGTAAAGATGTTCCTCTTCAAGAACCTGAGTACTACCTTTGCATCATTTGTGGGAGAGGCGATAGCTTCCACCCACTTAGTGACATAGTCGACTGCCACCAAGATGAAAAGGTTTGAACAAGACGAAGGAAAGGGACCCATGAAGTCAATGCCCCACACGTCGAAAGGTTCCACCTCGAGTATGATGTTGAGAGGCATTTCGTGTTTTCTGGAGGTGTTCCCAAGTCTTTGGCATTCATCGCAGGAGGCTACAAAGGAATGACAGTCTTTATGTAAGGTTTTCCAGAAAAAACCCGATTGAAGTACCTTAGCCGCTGTTCGAGCTGGCCCATGATGTCCTCCTGCTTCAAGAGAGTGACAATGACGGAGAATGTTCTGGATTTCATCGTGGGGCACACATCGTCTCACCATCCCGTCTGCACAGACCTTGAAAAGGAGAGGGTCCTCCCAGTAGTAATGCTTTACATCTGAAAAGAACTTCTTTTTCTGTTGGTAGGTTAGCCCATGTGGTATTACTCCTCGTGCGAGGTAGTTGGCCATGTCAGCGTACCATGGTTCACCGGTGTCACCAATCATAAAGACGCACTCATCTGGAAAGAATTCATTGATGGAAGTGCCATCACTTGGTGCCTCTATGCGAGATAGGTGGTCTGCTACTACATTCTGCACTCCTGGCTTGTCTCTGATTTCAATCTCAAATTCTTGTAGTAGGAGTATCCACCGGAGGAGTCGGGGTTTGGCATCTTCTTTGGCAAATAGATACCTCAGAGCAGAGTGATCGGTGTGAATTATGACTTTGCTTCCCAAGAGATATGATCGGAATTTATCCAGAGCAAAGACTACTGCTAGAAGTTCCTTCTCAGTAGTTGAATAATTCTTCTGAGCGTCGTTGAGGGTTCTACTTGCATAGTAGATGGTTCTCAAGATCTTCTCCTTCTTTTGACATAAAGCGGCACCCACTGCATAGTCGCTGGCGTCGCACATAATTTCAATGGAAGGCTCCAGTCTGGTGATATCACAATGGGGGCGGAGATGAGGCATTCTTTAGTGTGTTGAAGGCTTGTAGGCATTTTCAGTAAAGTCGAACTTGACGTCTTTAGCTAGGAGTTCACATAGAGGTTTTGAAATTTTGGAGAAATCCTTGATAAACCTTCTATAGAACCCAGCATGGCCAAGGAAACTCTGATGTCTTTTACCGTCGATGGTGGTGGTAATTTTTCAATAACTTCGACCTTGGCTCTGTCGACTTCAATGCCTTTGAAGATATTTTATGCCCAAGAACTATTCCTTCTTTAACCATGAAATGGCATTTTTCCCAGTTAAGCACAAGGTTAGTTTCTTCACATCGGGCGAGGATATCCAGATTATTCAGACAGGATTCGAAAGTGGGACCAAAGACAGAGAAGTCGTCCATGAAGACTTCGATGCTCTTTCTCAAGATAGTCGCTGAAGATTGCCATCATGCATCTTTGGAATGTTGCTGGGGCATTGCATAGACCAAAAGGCATCCGATTGTATGCAAATGTCCCGTACGGGCATGTGAATGTGGTTTTGTCTTGGTCTTCAGAAGCAATGGGTATTTGAAAGTATCCTGAATAACCATCCAGGAAGCAGTAGTAATCTTGCCCAGCCAATCTTTCAAGCATCTGATCGATGAAGGGTAAGGGGAAGTGGTCCTTCCGCGTTGCGCTGTTCAGTTTCCTGTAATCGATGCAGACTCTCCATCCCGTCGTGGTTCTCTGAGGAATTAGATCACCTTTGTCGTTGGGGACCACAGTGAGACCTCCTTTTTTCGGGACCACTTGAACGGGGCTCACCCATTTGCTGTCGGAAATGGAGTAGATTATCCCGGCATCGAGAAGTTTGAGCACTTCTTTCTTTACTACGTCTTTCATGTTGGGATTCAGCCTTCTCTGTGGTTGGACTAAAGGCTTGTAGGTATCTTCCATGTATATGTGATGTGTGCAGAAATGGGGATTGATACCTTTAATGTCCGAAATGGACCAGCCTATTGCCTTCTTGTGGCTCTGAAGGATCTTCACAAGCTGTTCTTCCTGTGTACTTGTTAGAGATGAAGAAATAATAACAGGCAAAGTACAAAAATCAGAAAGATAAACATACTTCAGATGTGATGGCAATTGTTTCAGATCTACGAGAGGGGGTTGTTCAATGGATGGTGGTAACTTCTGAGTGGAGAGCTCTAATGGTTCTGGTGGTGGGTAGCGTGGTTTCTTGTATGATTTTATCTTATCCAGAGCTGCTACCATTTGGATTGTGTCAGGGTATACTAATCGGTTATCACAGATTTCAGACAAAGCATTTTCAAGAGCGTCATTACAAATAATAGCAGATGAATTATCCTGCACAATAGAGTCGACAATATCTATGGAAAAAGTATCTTCTAAATGAGCGGGTTTCTTATAACCTTGGACATGTCGTATTCTAGTTCGTTATGCAGCCTTAAAATGATTTTTCCTTTTTCAACATCGATTAGTGCTCTTGCAGTTCTCATGAAAGGTCGTCCTAAGATTAAGGGCACCCTAGTGTCTTCTTCCATGTCAATTACAATAAAGTCAGCGGGGAACACAAAGGTTCCTACAGTAACAATCAAATCTTCTATTATTCCTTTTGGGAATACTAAAGATCTATCTGCTAATTGTAATTGAATAGAAGTTGGTTCGCATTTACCAATTTTAAGTTTGTTGAAAGTTGACAGTGGCATTAAATTGATACTAGCTCCTAGATCACATAACCCACTACCACAATCAACATTATCAATTGAACATGGAATAATTGGCAAACCTGGGTCTCCAAGTTTCGGAGGGAGACTCTTGAGAAGTACTGCTGACACTTCCTGTGTAAGGTGTACAGTTTCCACTTCCTGCAACGATCTTTTGTTGGTGATGATATCCTTCATGAACTTTGCGTATATTGGCATTTGTTTTAAAGCATCGGCAAAAGGAATATTGATCGTCAGTTTCTTGAAGTGAGATAGAAACTTTCCAAACTGTTCATCTAAATTTTTCTTTCTGATTCTGTTTGGAAAAGGAAGTGGGGGAAGAATTTTTGTGAGAGGGGAAGGAGTAGATTCAGGAGACTCCTTCTCCTTGGAATATTTTTTGTAGGAGGAGGGGCTTCTTCAGCATCTTCCTGTTCTTCCTCTGAATTTTCTTGAGGTTCATGAGCTTGCTGCTCTTGATTATCAGTATCATCTCGGGGAGGAGATGAGTTGAGCGGCCTACCACTTCTTAATGTTACTGCCTTGGCCTGTTCCCTTGGATTTGGATTTGGCTGACTAGGGAAGGCACCAGGTGGCCTTTGTGCAAGCTGTTGGCTGATTTGTTCCAACTGTTGGTTGGTTTGTTGTATCTGGGCTTCAACCCTTCTGTTAGTGGCTTCTTGATCCACGAGTCGGGTATGTCGTAGTCATGAATCCTTTCATTAAGTTCCTGAATTCCTCATTTGGATCAGAAGAGGCTGACGATGGTTGTTGTTGTTGCTGCTGGAAACCTGGAGGGGCACCTTGTGCTCGATAACCTATATTAGAATTTGGTTGGGGTCTGTTCCCCTGATAGGTATTTGAATTGTTGTTCTGCCCTCCTTGGTTTTGATCATTATTCTTCCATGAGAAATTCGGGTGATTTCTCCATGGATAGTTGTTGTTGAAGTTGTTGTTGTAGGAATTACCGGGACGGTTTCCTATGAAGTTTGCATCCTCGTACTGTCCTTTACCTTCGCACTGAGGGGTTTCATGAGGACCGGCGCATATGGCACATCCTTCTGTAGGTGGAACTGACGATGAACTTGTAGGTGGGGAAGCTATTGTTTTTACAATTTCGTTTTGTGATGTCGTTAGCTTTTCCACCATCTTTGTAAGGGACGAGATCTGAGCCGATAAATGATCTGTAGGCTCAACATGGAGTAGGCCTGCTGCTCGTGGCGTTCTTCCTTTGGATCTCGTCCACTGTCTCGTATTGCTCGTCATGGTTTCGAGAAGGTCCATTCCTTCTTTAGGAGATTTCATCATGAAACTCCCTCCTGCAGAGGAATTGACGAGTAGTCGGTTCCCATCATCCAGACCGTTGAAGAATGACAGGCAGAGGGATTGATCGTCAAGACCATGGTGAACACTTCATAAGCATATCTTTAAATCTGTCCCATGCGTCGTACAACGTTTCTCCCGGCTCCTGACAGAAAGTATTGATTTCACCGATCAATTGCCTCGTTCTACTGGTTGGGTAGTATTTGGCAAGGAATTTTTGGGCCATTTGAGCCATGTGGTGATTGATCGGGAGGGAAGACTTCGATACCACCGTTTGCTGAATCCGACAACGAGTGAGGAAATAGTTGTAGACGGATTCTTTCTTTGACGTTGCCGGTTTGACCAAAGGAATTGCAGAAGTCTAGGAAGAGACTCAGATGATTTGGGGCTTCATCTGGGTTCGCTCCACTAAACTTGCCTAAATCCCGGACGGCGGTGATGTAGTGGGTTTTGAAAACCCATCGTCCGGCTTCTTCTGGTGTTAGTTCAGGGAGAACTATAGCTGATGCTCTTCCTTCGGTATTCGGTTGGTGGTAGTCAGAGAGAGCACGGTGTTCTGGTTGATTGCATGGTCATTTCATTTATAACTTCGTTATTGGCCATGGCTTGGTTTCTCAGGTTTCTCTGTGCTTGTAATAAAGTACGCTCGGGTTCGGGGCTCGGACTGATTGGTGGAGAGCCTCGGGTTCGAGTATTTGGCATGCACAGAAGATAACTTGTGGTTTGTGAGAAACTGCAAAATTAGTTAGTAAATAAAATAAGAAAGACAGAAATATTGGTTAGGCTGATAAACGTTAGGAGTTAGTATACAGAAATTATAAGTTAGTATACTGGGGAAATGAAAAGTTAAGGACAATGGAAATGAAAGTTAAGGACAATGGAAATGAAAAGTTAAGGACAATGGAAAAAAGTTAAGGACAATGGAACGAAATGAAGGACAATGGAACGAAATGACAGAAATTTAAGTTAGTAGTTAGGGACAATGGAAAGAAAGGACAATGGAACGAAATGACAATGGAACGAAATGACAATAATATTAAGATGTTAGAAATTAGTTGTCCAAAGTCCGAAGTCAAATGTCCAAGTCAGGTCCGAAGTCCGATGTCCAATTCAGATGTCCAAGATTAACAATTTAATAGTATTAACAGATTATTTAATATAGCGAGTGAACTACCGGAAACTAGGGAAATTGATGGAATCAATCTCCCCGGCAACGGCGCCAAAAACTTGTTGGGATAAAACTACACTATAATTAATATAGAATTATAACAAACTATTAGGCAAGTGTACCTATTCGTAGTAGTAAAACAAGTGTCGTATCCACAAGGAGATTGTTCAATTATCCTAGTTTAGGTAGTTAAAAACTGTAAAAGGGGTTTAGCCGGAGGCAAGCTTGATTTGTTGTTGGATTATTAAAGAATAATAAAAACAGTAAAAACAGTTGTGAATTAAGTGGATGGTAAATGTGCTAAGGAAGGTGACATCGCCCAATTATAACTCAGATAATAATTATAATCCTAGTTTGCTCTTATTTGTCTGTTAAGAATTTTATCTTGTGGCCTTTCTAAATCATAGATAAGGACAGCTCTTAATTAATTCATTAAACTTCTTACAATCAGAAAAAGTCTAAAATCATTAATTAGCTTTAAGTGAGAATTTTTTATAACAGCGATGGATTTTATCTGCTAATCAAGGAGATAATATCTAACGTTTGTCTCTCTTTGTGGTCTATTCTCTAATTTTACAAAATCATTGAAATTAGAGAAACCGTAAATGAGTAAAAATGATCAGTTCTTAAACATTTAATAATAGAGAGAGACAAAACAAATATTTATAAGCAAACTCGGTATTATAAATACGCTGAGTTATTTTGGGTTAAACACCCATCCTAAGCACAATTAGAGATTACTCAGACATTGACAGAAATAAAAACAGAGTAGAGACTGAAATATTCATTATACACGAACTGCCTGCGAATAACGGGTCTGCAATCGCCTGCCTCTTTTCTCTCTTTGTAATTTACTGCTTCTGTTTGAGTACGTACATGAATGAGGTGAAATGGTAAAAATAAATAAAAGATGGAGAAGTGTGGTGATACGGGAGGAATTAAATGGAAGAGAATGGAGTGTGGTGTTGTTTGATTTCTTCAGCCTGTGGACGTACGTAGTGTGTGGTCTCTTTTTGCAGTATTGGTGCTGGGTTTATATAGAGAATTAGCAGAGGCAGATCCGTACGTGATTGAGCATTGATTGCTCTCATTGATTTAGTTCATTGATTGCAGGGGACAGAGAGCTGGATGCGTGAGAGATTTATGGTAGGCGGTGCGGAGTAGATAGATAACGGAATCAAGTTGAAGACGACGACTGCGCGAAGAAGAAACTGGTCGCGACTGTAATCAGCCTTGAGTCCGCCTGCATAACCGCCCATTAAGTGGCGGTTTGGTTCTTCACGTCCGCCTCCTTCACCGCCCATTAAGTGGCGGTCTCCTCTTGTTTGTCCGCCTGTACAACCGCAAGATAAGTGGCGGTTGCGTGTTCCTTGTCCGCCTCCTTCACCGCCCATTAAGTGGCGGTCTGAGTGTGAGACGTCCGCCTCGTGTACCGCCTAATAAGTGGCGGTCGCTTGTGTCCTGTCCGCCAGGCGGTTGCACGTGAGACGTCCGCCTGATATCGCGATGTCCGGGTCGATGTACAAGCTTATTCTTCTACTAGCTCTAGATTCTTCGTTTGGGCTCCGTTTTCTGAGCCGTCTGCGCCTACGCGTTCGTCTCTTTGTCTACTTCACTCATGGCTTGGTTTTCCTCATGTTAAACCAATAATTTTGTGAGATAAACAATAAAACATAAACTAGAGGAAAACTAACCGAAGTGGAGAAATGAGCAAGAAAAGTGCTAATATTATACATGAAATACACCTAAATAACATGCTCATTTGGACACTTATCAAGTGCCTAGGAAGAGCTAAGCTCAGGATTTGTGTCGGTTGCAAGGGAAGCAAGAGCTCTCATTCATACTATCGGGGAAATCATCCCTTTAGATCTGGCCCCCAATGAAGACGGGGTCAAGTCACTGGAGAACCAAGAACCAAGAACCGCAACAAGAGCAGGCCGCACAGGTGCCCATTGTAGATCTGCAGCAGCCGCAGAGTCAGATTCTGAGAGTACTTCTAGGGCGGAGGTTAGTCTAACTCAAAGCCCCGCGGTTCCGTGGGCGGCATCTAGGGGCATATCCCGAGCAGTTCTGTCGTTTCCACCTACTCCCGGGCCACTCCACGGATAATTGTCGTAATTTGAAGTCTAAAATTTTGTTATTGGCCCAAGAAGGAAAAATCCAGATTGCAACCCCAGTACCGGAGCGTCCCCATAAAGCCGAAAGGGAATTCACACCCATCGGTTGTCCCTTAAGCCAGGCCTTTGAGGAGCTGCAGGACGAAGGGCTAATACGACTGCTCATTCCTCGCCATGGAAAGACACGAAAGGGGAGTAGGCTTAGTCAATTTTGTAGGTACCATCAGCTAGCGGGGCATGATACCAATGATTGCAAAGTGTTGAGTCACCGGATCCAGGACCTCATCGATCAGGGATATTAGTGTTTGGATGACCTCGAGACTTCAGAATCCGACGTTCAGTGTGCTGCCTTTACTGTTTTCTAGGATGACAAAAAGCCGGCACAAGGGGCAGGATGGAAGCCCACATCCACGGTTAGCTTTGTTCCAGCAAATGCTCACATTACCCGGTCGGGCAGGCACTATGGATCACCTGAAAAGCCGTCGCAAGGGGAAGAGCGAATGTTGTCTCCCCCGGTGGCTGAAGAAATCCCAGGTGAACGAGAATTGCTTCAAAAGCTGAAGGCAACAACCATCCCTATGGCAATCTGGTCTTTGCTTACGATCTCACCAGAGCACCGACGGGCCATTGCCAAACATTTGGGCGGGCCAGAGAAAAGCTTAGCCCCGGAAAGGATGGTCATGGCTCTTTGGCAAAAGCAGGAAGAGGAGATCAGTTTTCACGATAGCGAGATCTACGAACACTCGGGAAAAGCATTGTATATTACTATTTGGTGCGGGGCCTTCAAGGTGCCAAAGGTCCTCATTGACACAGGAGCGGACGTCAACATCTGTCCTCTGAAAGTGGCAGAGGTTATGGGTTACGACAAGTTTGAGTCTTGCCAAATAGTGTTACGAGGGTATGATGACAACCCAAGGCATGTCTTCGGCCTACTGGATCTTCCACTCAAGTTTGGGACGGTTATTCATCCAGTGAATTTCTTGGTTCTGCGAATTCCCCATTCTTTCAATCTGATTCTGGGACGGGATTTCCTTCAAGATTTGAAGGCCGTCCCTTCTACGGTGCATCAGTGTTTGAAGTTCAAAAGAGACGGGAAGGTTCATGTCGTTAGGGGGGAACCGCATCAGAAGGAGTTGCCTGTTTGCATAGTTGAAGAGGAGGGTTCGTCCGATCTAAATAGGTTCAGCGTTGTACCAGAGCAATCCGACCCAACTTCTCTTCAGAAACTTAAAGTTGGGCTAGGGAAGGTTATCATGGAGAAGTATGGTTATCAAGAGGGTAAGGGTCTTGGCAAGGATCTTCAGGGAATCCCGGACGTCCTGTCTCCGGCAGCGAATCCTGGTCGCCAAGGACTCGGTGCGTTAATGGACCCATCTTTCATTTCAGCAATTGAACTATCATCTTTGCTCATATGCTCATGTTCTCCATGTTTACAGGATACGGTAAGAGTGGTAGAGGAGGAAGCGATGCCCGATTGGATGTTCCTTGAAGAATAGGTCATAGGTTATGGGTAGTTAGCCATTTACTTCCCGCTTTGGGGTCATTGGGAGCCATTGTTATTTTCCTTTGGTTGTTTTACATAGTTTCTTTCTTACCATAGTTAGTTTAGTTGTTCTTTTCCATTTGGTTGGTACTCAATGTCATTGTTACTTCTTTTGGTTATCAATAAAATTTCTTTTCTGTTCATGTTTTAGTGTTTATACATTCGTTCATGTGCTAAAAGACCAAAAAAATAAATCATTCAGCAATCACCCCATCACCACTCACCACCATCGTCTACCGTCACACATGCAATCACCCTCCCTAAATAACTTGGGCATTAAGAGATTTGTTAAATAAACCCCACAACAATACTGGGGGCAATCTGAGTTTAAGACCAAAGATGATTATTTCTTTAAGCGCGTGAACATGTCTTTGAGCGAACATTGCGTGAGGGCGTCTTGAGAGGTAAAACCAAGAAAGAAAGAGCATGTCATTTTTACACGACTCCAGGGAGGTCACATTCAAAGGTAAGGTAAACGGCATGACTCCAACCGAAGGAGATAATTTGTAAATTTACGCTTAAACCTATGAAAAGTAACAAAGAACGGATACACAACTATTAGGGATGATGAAGCACCTAGGTACAGCACCACACAGCCAAAAGCCTGTGAACCCAGACATTACACCATAGGCACCCCCGCTGAGCTTTTCGTGTACATCCTCTTTTACAACACTACAAACTCCACAAACGAGCAAGCCAATGATGAATAACCGACCCAGTGACCAAAGGAAGCAAGGAGCCCGACGTCCGAACAGCAACTGCACAAGTCCAAAGAAGCGAAATTACTATCAGCATGACGAAACGATCCGTAAATGGCCCCAACGCGGCACAGGATCCAAATGAGCTAGCATCAAAAATAGCTCTCAAAGTTCAAAACCGGGAAACACAAGAACCCCAAAGGAAAAGAGAAAGGCAAACCTGAAAAGCCTCGAAGTAATCCAAAATCAGAAAAAAGAGAGAAGGTGCAACTCGAAAATCCAGAGTTCCAAGCTCATAAGCGAAGTCATCGCAAAGTAGCCAAACGACTTCAAGACAAAGAAAGCAAGTCCGGGAGAAGGTGCAAGTTGCAGCTTTGGTCACCCTTATAGCCCCACATATCCTAAACATTCCTCCATCGTCCCATTGTCTTTCATTACACCCCATAGCCACGTAATAAGTTTAAAAGACTTCCGATTTAGTCGTTGTGTATCCAATCACGTGAAAGTAACAGGTTGAATGCGTAAATCTAACAAGTGTCAAATTCAATGGTTAAGAAGTTGTGACTGTAAGTGAGAAACGAGTGCAAACACCAAACACGTCGAGTGTAGGTTAGGACGCACCACATCAAAACATAAGCCTTGACCATGAGAGGACGAGACTTGTTCGCATGTTTAATCAAAGAAGATACTAGGGGCAATCGGTCGTTCCGTTCGATTGCCATAAAGCCCTAAAAACTCAGATCACCTCAAGGAAAAATACTAGGGCAATTGTTGGTCCCAACAATTGCAACAACGGCACCGATGGAGGCCCAAAAACCAAAGGTTTTAAAACCCTCTCACATCCCTCAGGCCCGTCCTAAGCCCTTCCTCCACTTTCGAACATCCTCAGGCCCGACCTAAGCCCTTCCTTCACATTTAAACACCCACAGGCCCGTCATGAGCCCTACCATCTCCAGGTTTGCCATAAGCCTTAGTCCTTCTACATTCATCATGCACCTAACATATTTTCGCTCAGATCCTTCCCTAGGCTCGTCATAAGACCTAGATCCTTCCTTAGGCTCATCATAAGACCTAGATCCTTCCTTAGGCTCGTCATAAGACCTGGAACCATCCTTAGTCCCGTCATAAGACCTAGATCCTTCCTTAGGCTCATCATAAGACCTAGAACTGTTCTTTAGGCTCGTCATAAGACCTAGTTGCATTTTCTTAGGCTCGCAGTAAGACCTAGCACTACTTTTTAGCTTACCCACTCTTATCAAACACATTGCATTCATCTCATTCATATAGGCTCGTCATAACACCTAGTTGCATTATGTAACACCCCAACTACAACCATACGCTTAACAACAAACTGCAGCGGAAAACTTAACTCATCACATTACTTAACTCAATGGTGTTACACGTCGTTAACCACCCACGTGGCTAACAAGGCTAATACATATACATTGTATCGGTCTGATGGACTAGATTCCCGAGCAACTACACATTACCATCCCTTTCTATTAACAACAACCAATATACATATACATTCCAACTGTACCGAGTATTTACAAACTAATGCCGACAACAATTTCGGTCTTACTACACCTACAATACATACTCAATTAGATTGGCTCCCATGTACAAACAACTACCCCGTCCTACTCTCGAACGGCTTCCAGCTCCTTGTACCTGAAAAAGGAAAGAGAAGAAATGGTGGCCCCCCAGGGGGCTCAACACCTTTGCTGGTATGGTAATCCCGCAGCCCGCATGCTACCGGGCCATACACAACTAATTGTTGTCTAAGCATGCGGTTGATTATATTTAAATCATGCATGTAAACTATAAACACATAACACATTACATACCCACGACAATGGGCTCAGCAAAACAGTCAACAATCTGTACTCCTTACAGCACTCATTGTGTTCTTTATCCCTGGAGGGTTTCTCCCCTAATGGAGCTATTTCCTTAATAGATGACACATACCCACTAGTCGGGTTATACTCCAAATCATCTTATAATAACCTGGATTCATATCCATGATCCGCATACGCCCCACAACAACTCGTTTCACGTTTCAACGTACATACAACATAACATCGCAATAAGAATTGCAGTACAAGAATAACACATAACAAAACGGGAACGGTTCTCTTTAGGAACCAACCCAAACATATTGTAGAGCCTAGAAAATGTTGCCAAACTAATGATAAGCTCGTTGCATAACTCGTTACCGTCCTGATAGATGAACGGATAACTTAATCCCAAGGTGCGTCGAATATAGTAATCCAAGCACACCGAACAAACATAGTATGCCCCTGTGGCCCGACTTGAGTCAGTAAAATAGCCTTGGTTAAGCTAAAGGGAAGGTTGGAAACCAAACAGGAAAACAACCATAACATACAGGGAGGATCGAACCTGATATGACAACGACCCCCATACTCACACGCGTGCCCGGAAAAGACTAGACTCCTCACTCCCCGGTTAGCACTTGTTAGGAGTCCCATTATTGGACTTAGTACATTAATTCACAAATAGGTGGTTAGGTCTAGTTAGACACACACAAGGGTAGTGAACATACTTACACACACAATCAACATACAACTAGCTCACGCATAGCCGTGGTTAGAACGTTCCCATGGTTTGGGTCATTAGATCCGAATACCAATCTAATATGTAATCCTAGAGTCGGTTAGTTAAGTTTAGCACATATTTAAAGCTAAACGGTATCAGAACTACGCGCGCTACATAATTAAACAACTGTTAACCCTTTACATGTTTTTATCTTAAAAGGTGGCAAACATACAGAAAAGCACATTGGCATACAAGCCGGTGTAATCCGGTAGGACACAAGTTGTAAGAAAACCATACCTTGGTCCCTGCTTCGATTGGTTTCCACCGTAGGCAACTCCTATACATAATTAATAATGTTGGTTAATTAACTTACTCAACTTATAATTTACTAAGTGTTTACATGTTTTCATGACATGTTTTATCCTTAATCTTACATTCATTTATCTTATTATACATACTAGGGTCCACTACATAACCCTCATACTCTTTCTTAAATTTAATGATTTTTTTATATATATTCTGGTCCGGACCGCCCCACTGGGGAGGTCCCAGGGGCGGTCCACAACAGAAACTCCAACGCCTGCAGCAAACAACAGGACCTCCCCACAGGGGCGGTCCACTGCAGAACCAATTTTCTAAACTGTTTTTCTCCTCTTTTTGAACTCCAAATTCATCCCAATTTTTTCCTATGCTTTACACATGTTTTCCCACATGTTTTAACATCTTTTGGGCACACTAAAACCCACTCTAACCATCCCAAAAATCCTAAAACTTTTACTCGACTTTTACTAAGTCTTTAACACTTAGAACATTTTTTTCTTACACTAGTAACTTGTATTCTTGCCTAAAACTTCACCTAACCGAAGTGTACCCTCACCACCTTATAACCACCATTTTTAAACATCATTTGCACTACAACCATCCCCTTTACACAAACTTCCTAGGTCCTTCCCACAAGATCTTGTTTTAAACATTCACAAGGCATTACTCTTCCATTGCTCACCAAACTTTGCACAAGACTAAAGCATACACTCACCACTACTTTGGTATGCTTACAATCACCCATTTGATTATCTAAACTTCCTTGAACAATGCCCAAGTCATTCTCATACTTATGAACACCTAAATTCCCTTTCTTTCACCAAATCAACCCTTAACAATTCCTAGTGAATCCTAGGTCACCAAACTTCATTAAAACACCTAAACTTCTTATATTCTACTCAAATTTTGACATAGCTCACTTAGTATTTCCTTACACATCAAACACAAGGTTTCTCACCTTTGAACACTCAAGAACACTTATTCACACAAAAATGTTCTTTACACACAACTAAGCCTTAAACTACACTACATAACAATATAGTGCATAATTTAAATTGCTTGGCACTTAGGCCCTTAAATTGCATGGATCTTAGGCTGTAACACCCCAACCGTTAATCTCATCATTACCTCATAATCCGTTACTAATTACACTTACTCACGCAGCGGAACTCTAATTACAACGAGGGGTGAAACAACGCCGTTAGCCACCCATGTGGCTAACCAGGCTAAACTTACATACCGTAACGGTCTGATGAACTGGAACAACCGAGTACTTCATACAAATTCAATACTCAATTCATACCTTTACTATACCGAGTCTACAATATACGGATGCCGATAACATACTCGGACTTACACCTCATTCAAACGCATAAGTAATTACAAACTAACTACCCATGCTCACTGCAGTCCCCGTCCTACTCTCTCGAACGGTGGTCAGCTTCAAGTACCTGCACACTAAAAACGTTCCCCCTAGGGGGTCAGCTTACGCTGCGCATGAAATTCGCATATACCACGTGCTAACCGCGGTACACCGACTACTTTGGGTCGGATATACATGGAGTTCATTTTAATCAAACAACATGCATCATGACAATACAATATATATGTATATCACACAAGGAATCTACATCCAATCACGGAACACGATTCCTAACTAACATAACAATGTTGTTAGTGGTAACTGGTTACTCTTAGGCATTGAGGGTTATTCCTCACTATGCCTTGTTTACTTATTCAATACCTCACCCGCTCTCTCGGGTTACTTATTCGTATACACACCCATTCTCTTGGGCTACTCATTCTTATACTTACCCATTCTCTCGGGTTACTCATACATATACTCACCCCTTTCTCTCGGGTTATTTATACTCGTTATCTCACCCACACTCTTGGGTTATTCATACTCAAGCTCTTGTAGATTCTCGAGACACTACAGGTCTCCTACGTCACGCTTGTTACTCTTATTACATACTTAAGCCAAAACTCATGGCTCTCTAGCATAGTCTTACTTCCCCGGTTTCGACCCTACTCTGGGTCTAGCATGGTGGGAAGGTTCAACTAGCTCACGGAACTCTCTCTTAGTTCCTATCTCTTTTACTTGGGTCCGACTACTCTCGGACTACTCTCGTTCCCATACACTCCCCTCTCGGAGTTATAATAATATCATGTATATTAGTCTAGAAGCATCATTCTCGATGTTTCTAATGACTTTGGGAACTTTACTTAAATTCGGGTAATCTTAGGTTTAAGTGATACCCTCACAATCATGTGCTTGTACATTCGGATATTTTCTTATACCGGGTAAAATCCTCATATAAGAGGTCGACCGTATCTCAAGGGAGTCACATAGTCCCTTAGGTCTCTTTTACCTTTCTTATATGTTCACATCATTGGACTAACTTCAATCCTCTCGATGGAGGTTCATTTATCTCTCCACTCATATCTATTTCGTGGATCGTTTCAATAAGGTTTTCTAACCGTTATCGGGTATTTACTCAACCCGCACATCTCCTCACATTCTAGGGAGTTCATATGTTTACGATATCGTTATACTTTAATCGATAGTTTATGTGTGTTTGCATATTTCCATTGCTTATGTGACTACCCGTTCAACGGGTTTCTAGTCAATCAATACTCGCTATGAGTCGGTCTAGGCACTCTGTTAGACCACATCGGCATACAAGTATGTTAGCTCATCCAACATACATCAAGGCATACATAATCAAACAAGGGATTATTTTTCATGCTTTAATCTTGATTAAGCCGGCACACAAACACACAAATCAGAGTAACTCGGTTAGCATACGGGGCATGAGAAAATCATACCTTTCACCGGGGTTTTTACTTTACCGTGGCATCTCACCATGCTCGGGTCACGCACGACTCTCTGATAATGTTTCAAACATTATTGTTAACACTAAACTCATACGGTACATAATAAAATGCTATTCCCGTATTTACCCCGTTATCCCATTAACTCGGTTTTACTCTTGTCAATTTGAGTTCTCACTTCTCAATCACTTCTAACACTTTATCACACTTCCTAGGGCCTTTACATGTCACCAAACAAGGCCTTAACATCTTATGACATCATTAACATTCAAACCGCCATCATTTAAACCCTTTAAAACACTCTCTGTAGGTTTCTCGGGGTGGTCCGGGACTTGGTCCTTACCCTAAGTCCCGGACCAATTCATTAAATAACTCTCGGGTGAAAAACAACACCTGGTCCGGGACTTTGTCCTGGAGTATAGTCCCGGACCAACATAGCACTTGCACTCTCGGCCTTAATTTAGGTGTGGTCCGGGACTTTGTCCAAGGACCAAGTCCCGGACCCTGCTAAAACCTGCTCCAAACTTGATTTTTCCACTCCAAATCAATCCTTAAACCACCCTTAATCTTTCCATAAACTTTCCACAAGTTTTCCACATATTTAATCACCTTAAAACATGCTCTAAAACTCTTCAAATCATAGGCTCAAACCTTACTCAAACTCTTGCTCAAATTCACACATTTTTCATTCTCATTTTACACTAATGCACACTTGTGCATTTCTAACTTCTCCTCAGCCCTTTGCATTATGCTCTCTTTCATTTTGACCATTCCACATCTTCCAGGATAATGCACAACCCATACCAAGGTTCATATCTCTCTTAAAACCTTAAATCTTCTTTGTTTTTCTACAACTCTTCAAGCATTAAACAACCTCTTTTGCTACAGATTTTTGCACAATCTCTCATCCTTGAACAAGCATTCCTATGGTGGTTTACTAACTCATTTCAATATCTAAACATACCTAGCTTCTCTAGGTCATTCCTCACTCACAACGATGCTCAAACCACTCAAATTTCTATAGAAATTTTGCCATAACTTGGCTACTTCTCTAACATTGCCCAAATCTCATACCACCATTTAAATCATCCTAAAACTAGCCAAACCACAAGGGTTCTATCAGCACTCAATATTTTCCTCATTAATCAAGCAAAACTCATTAAGCACCATAAAGCATAATTCATCATATACATAGCTCCCAAAACAAGCATTAACTCACAAAGGCTTTCTCACTTGCATTATTTCTAAGCAAGCACCTTATCACCACAACTCAAGTGGGGTTCATTCATTTTATTAATCCTTCCCAAATCCTAATACATATAGGATACCACTAAGATAGGTTTCTTACCTTAAATTTTCTTAAGTTTCCTTTTTATTTCTCTTCTCCTCTTCTCCCCTCTTCTTCCTTCAAAATCGGCCAAGGCAATTCATTTGCCCATTTCTCTAGCCACATTCAAATTGCAAAATAAGCACCAAGGAGCTCCCTTAGTGTGAGCCTCGATTTTAAACCCTATCCTATGTTGAATAAAGTTGATTGGGATCTGATTGGGTTTTAGGTCCACTTATAACCTAAGGTTAATAACTATGTCATATAACAATAATTATTAAATCCTACGCTAGCTCACTGGAACCTATTGCGAGTCGCCACCTAATTTTAACCTAGAGTAAATTAGGAAAGGTAGAGTTCGGGTCCGGGGGCTTGATATTCGACTTAGTTAGGGTTCAATTACTTTCATTACCCCTAGAAGTCGTTTTTCCTCTACTTAGTTTAATTACGGCTTATTACGAGTCGTTTTAACCTAAGTGCGCGAGCTTCTGTTTTTTTTTGTTTTTAGCATTTTTTGGCAGAGAATTAAAGTGAAACTAAAAGCTACCTAAACTAGGGTTTCGGAGGCAGAATTAGGTCAAATTTTGCTTACGTCCGTAGCCACGGACCAAACGTCCGAGACCACGGACCCCAGTTAACCTAAATATACAGAAAAGTCGAAATTAAAGGAAAACAAAAATTTGCAAAGTCCGGGGCCACGGACAGGATGTCCGTGGGCCCGGACATTATTAGAAAAACCTAAATTTTGAATTTTTTAAAATCCCGCCGCCGTCCGTGGGTGTCCGAGCTTACGGACAGGGAGTCCGGGACCCCGGACACGACGTCCGTGGGTGCGGACAGCCCTCGGACGGCGGCTTTGAGGCTGTTCCCGAAGGTGTTTTGAGCTCAAATTTTATGGGTGTGTAGCCTGAAAGATTTACAAGTCGTTAGTGATCGAAAGTTCTCAATTTGATTTCGAATTAAGCACGAAACTTTGTAAACAAGTTATTGGACAGAAGCTTAAACAAACGTCAATACAGAAGCGTAAACAGGTTGGTTTGAACCCAAACTTTGACAGAGAGTTAACAAGGTCGTGGGGAATCAGAAAAGTTGGATTGTAACCTGTTTTACCTTCGAATTCAAGATGATCCTTCACGTTGGGATTCTTCGGAGGCTCCGATGATGCCGGTTCCGGATTGAGTTCGACCCGGGCTTCTGGTTGTTGATTGTTGATGATGTTCTTCACGTTTTGGAGGTGGTTTGGTTGATGTTTGATGATTGTTGATGTGTTAGGAGTTGAAAAGTGTGTTTAGGTGGTGATTTCGAGAGATTTTTGATGTGATTTTGGTGCTTGGATGTGTAAAAACGTGAGGAGAGAGACGGCTGCCTTCTTTGAGAGGCTAGGGTTCTTGAAGTTCTTCTTTGATCATGGGATAAGGTTCCTTATATAGACCTCTTTAAAGATAGAAAAATCCGGTAAAAACCGAGATTTACCGACGTTTTAGCTCAAGGGCTTCCAAAAGGAATTTGATTATGAAATTTCACACATGGGTAAAGGATGATATTTCTGATTTTCCTAAAGTGGAATCGAATTTTTTGGATATTGGAATATTTTTAAATTCAATTTCTCGTCAGATTCAATCAGAAATTACTAGAAAATTATTGGAAATTTGAAAAATCAAAATTCCAACGCCATTATGCTTAAAATGTCATCCTCTATCATCGGGTTAAAATTTCACAGCATTTTGAATTGATTTGACCCTTATTTGGAGGAGAGAGAAAGCCTATAGGGGGCTTAGGAGCCTTGAAAAATTACGAAAATGCCCCTGGAGATGACTAAGCTGTCCCTAGTACTCTGAAATGTGCCGATCGAATTGGGAACCCTCGCTAGCCTATTAGTAGAGACTCTCTTCCGGGGGGGGGTTGAAATTTTGGGTATAACAGATTGCCCCCCGTCAACTAGACTTTGTAATGGAAATGAAAAGGCTAGTTGATGCTTGAGTGATACCCCAAAATTATGGATCTTAAAAGACCACACGTGCAATCCGACAAGTTGCGTCGAGCTATTCTAAGGCGCTGACTACCTATGAGTAAAGTGGAAGGGTGTCGAGCGGTTCTAAGGCGTCGACCACCTAAAGGTGATAATGAAGTAATGTCAGACTGTTCTAAGGCGCCGACTACCTATAAGGATGATATGACGTCAAGCTATTCTAAGGCGTTGACCACCTATAATGAATGAGATGATGTCAAGCTATTCTTAGGCGTTGACTACCTATAATGAATGAGATGATGCCAAGCTATTCTGAGGCGTTGACTACCTATAATGAATGAGATGATGTCAAGCTATTCTGAGGCGTTGACTACCTATCAGTGATTGAAAATTGGTGTTGGGTCGAGTTCTTCTATTCGGGTGAGTTCTGCTGCTCTAGTGAGTTCTGCTGCTCTGGTGAATCTGAATCTTTGGCTGAGAATCTGTATCTCTGAAGAGTCTGTTCCTTCGGCTAAGAATCTGTATCTTTGAAGAATCTGTATCTTCAACTGAGAATCTGTATCTCTGATTGGGTGAGAATCTGTATCTCTGAAGAATCTGTATCTTCGGCTGAGAATCTGTATCTCTGAAGAATCTGTATCTTCGGCTGAGAATCTGTATCTCTGAAGAATCTGTATCTTCGGGGCGAGAATCTGTATCTCTGAAGAATCTGTATCTTCGGGGCGAGAATCTGTATCTCTGAAGAATCTGTATCTTCGGGGTGAGAATCTGTATCTCTGGTCTATGATGAGGAGTTTCGTACGGACGGATTCAAGGTGAACTTTATGCAAATGATCATGTTGAAAGTGATGCAAATGATATGGATGATATAAAAATGACATTCGGATGCTTCTGGGGACCGAAACCCGTTCCAATGCTCCTTGTTGGTATACTATGGGGACTTATTGCCTCTGCCCACCAACTGGGTGCTGGGATAACTTCTAGATTACCAAGGGGACTTATTGCCACTGCCCACTAGTTGTTTCTCCCAAGAAGTTGACATGAAGATTGGGACTTATTGCCTCTGCCCCGCCAACTTAGATCGCGCTCTGTCTCGTACCTGTCTCGCACTGAAGATGATACTAGGTCTCGTACTGGTCTCGCACTAGATGATGACGCTCGGTCTCGCACTGAAGAAGGTGATGGGTCTCGCACTGACGAATATGATGGTCTCGCACTGATGAAGATGCATGGTCTCGCACTGAAGTCTCATACTAAATGGATGAAGAAAAAGTCGGATTTCGCATTGATTCTGGGTCTCGCGCTGAATGAAGATGCCGGGTCTCGTACTAAAGTCTTGAAAATGATGGGTCTCGAACTAAAAACGAATCGGAATGATAATGGTCTCGTGCAAATGATGAAAACTGATTACTGGAGTGCCAAACACGGCAATGATGATAAGGTGTATGCAATCAAAATATTTGAAGGATACTCGTTCAAAACAGGAAACTGTTGGAAAAGGTGCCAAACTTGGCGATGTTGAGGTGTTATGCAAAAGTTGTAAAATGCAACTAAAGTGTTTGTTGGAAGCTTGCCAAAACAAGGAACTGTTGAAAAATGTGCCAAACATGGCAATGCTTGAGAAAAACTCTGCTGAAAAGGAAAGTGAAATGATCATTTCCTGACTAAAAATTTCATATCTACAATTTGTTTCTTAAGAAAATGAACATGCCGCTGGTGAAAGTGTGTGGTGTTTGTTGTGTGTTAAAGGCTTTTCCGGTGTTCAGGATTTGCGATAGACCTGGGATCAGGCTATGATTTTGGATGGTGGTCTGAGTTATGACGGGCCTGATGTTTTTGTGGAGGTAAGGCCAATGACAGGCTTGAGGTGGAATGGTGGTGGTGATGTTTGAGCTCTGGGTTCGAATTGGTGTTGTCATAGCAATTGTTGGAGCCAACAATGCCCCCAGTATTTTTCCTTTAAGACAATCTGAGCTAGAGTTCATGGCGATCGATCGGAACGATCGATTGCCCCCAGTATTTTCTTTGGCCAAACGTGCGAACAAGTCTCGCCCTCACATGGTCAAGGATTATGTTTTGATGTGGTGCTTCTTAACCTACACTCGACGTGTTTGGTATTTGCACTCGTTTCTCACTTACGGTCATAACTTCTCAACCATTGAATTTGACATTTGTTAGATTTACGTGTTCAACCTGTTACTTTCACTCGATTGGATACACAACTACTAAGTCGGAAGTCTTTTGAGCTTATAACGTGGCCATGGGTGTGATGAATGACAATAGGATAATGGCGGAATGTTTAGGATATGTGGAGCTTTAAGGGTGACCAAAGCTGCAACTTGCACCACCCCTCGGACTTATCCTCTTTGCCTTGAAGTTGTTTGGCTACTTTATGATGGCTTCGCTTATGGACTTGGGGCTTGGAACTTTTGGATTGTTCCTTGCTCTTCTTTCTTTTTTCCGATTTTGGATATCTTCGAGGCTTTTCAGGTTTGCCTTTCTTTGAATTTCCTTTTCTTCGGGGTTCTTGTGTTTCCCGGCTTTGAACTTTGAGAGCTATTTTTGATATTAGCTCGTTTGGATCCTGTATCACTTTGGGACCATTTGCGGATCGTTTTCGTCATGCTGGTAGCGGTTTTGCTTCTTTGGACTTGTGAAGTTGTTGCTCAAAAGACGGGCTCCTTGCTTCCTTTGGTCACCGGGTCGGTTATTCATCATTGGTTGGCTTGTTTGTGGAGCTTGTAGTGTTGTAAAATGGGTCATACATGAAAAGCTCAGCGGGGGTGCCTAGGGTGTAATGTCAGGGTTCACAAGCTTTTTGGCTGTGTGGTGTTGTACCTAGGTGCTTCGTCATTCCTGATAGTTGTGTATCCCGTTCTTTGTTACTTTTTACAGGTTTAAACGTAAATTACAACAATCATCTCCCGGCGGTCGGAGTTATGCTGTTTTACCTCACCTTTGAATGTGGTCTCACCAGAATCGTGTAAAAATGACACGCTTGTTCACTCATGGTTTTTCCACTCAGGACACTCTCGTGAATTTCACTCAGAGACTAGTTCGCACGCGTAAACGAAAGATTAAAGATGACGATCCTGAACTCAGATTGCCCCCAGTATTGACCTGGGGTTTATGACAACAAAACATGTGGATTTTGGAATGCTTTGTGGATATTATGGGATAGTCCATGGTGGGAGGACGGACATGTTCACCCTTTTAGAAACAAAAGACAAGTCGTTCTATTCCATAGTCGGGAAATGATTACTCTGTGATCCCTTAATAAAAACATTTTTTTTTGTTTTTGTTTTGTTGAATGAATGCACACAAAATTACGAAAATAGAACTATGCTCTAATTCACGAATGGAAAGATAACATCAAAAGTTGTGATCTAAAATGATAAAGGAAGCTAACTACCATAAAAGTTAGAAGAATGATTGAGAAAAGAAAACTACTAAATCGAGAAAACTTGTGAAATAGTGATGTTGAACAGTCTGATGCCAACGTGTTGAAGACTCGAGCTGTTGACCGTCGGGGCGCCATTGACCATGATTGTCTTCCTTCCAAACTTCGAGTAGGCCCTGTAAAATGTCTGAACTAGGAATGCCTATGGGTTATGTAGGAAGTAACTGGGCCTGAGTCGTCGCCAAACTGAGAGTGAAGTGCATAGATTAGGGTGATTCCTAGACCAGAACGGACATATAGGCCTGAATCCCTTAGTCCAGAAATTGAGCAAACAAGATGAAGGAAGTCACATGGACCGTGAATGGGCCACTGAGCCCTGAGGTCTAAGATTCGTTTGATGTTCTTGTTGGGCCTTGAAGCCGGAAACTGGAATGAATGAAGTATGCAAACTATCTAGGATCCAAATGTTTTATGGGCTGAAATTCTAGATTGAGAGCAAAGCTCATGGGCCAAAACTACGAATTGGTCTATGGGCCTAGATGAAATGAGTCATGAGTGTGGTACTTGGGCCGGACTGATTGCTCTATATATGAACTGGAATTTGGGCCGAGTGGTTTTGGTTGGGCCTAAAAGATGGCACCTAGATCTAGGATTTTGGGTCAGAGCCCGAGTGAAGAGTTTTCCTAGACTAGAATGAGCCCTTGGGCTGAAATGTGTTTGGGCCTGAAATAAAGAACATGGGCTGGAACGATCCCTAAATCACAAATGGGCCTATCTTTCTTTGGGCCAGAGAAGATGGTTGCTAAGCCGAAAAAGATTTTATTTTCAGGTCTTGTGAGTTATTTCAAGTTCAGGTGGATTTCTTTTTTTATGGGCCTAGAACTAATTGGATAACCCAAATTGGGCCAGAAGAGAAATCACCTAAGCCTACACTTTTGGGCCGAAGCCCGAACGACTCACATGTTAAACCAAGCAGGGCCTCTGGGCCGCAAACAAATAGAGCTGCAAATTTGCTGGGCTAGGTTGATGCAGGAGAAGTTCCTATCAATCTCTAGGCTGGGTAGTGGGCCGATCATACAAGCAAACAAGGCCCACACAAATTCAACATGTCCTTACTAGACGTTTGAATCAAACCGGGTATGGATCGATCCGGAGAGGTGCTTGGGGCATGGGCCCAGGTCACCACAAAGGAATAGGGCTTGCACGCTATTCTCTTTGGGCTTCCCCACTCTTTTCACATCACCTGAAGGTGTGCGTCTACGGTCGGGTCTTTGACTGACCAAACAAAGGGCTAGGTAAGGGCACTGCCAGGAAAACGCTTGGGGCTAAAGCCCAGGTATTAAGGGGGTGTGGTTAGACGACACCCTCCTCTTTTCCCCCGCTTATTCACATCACCTAAAAGGTGTGAGTCCCTGACAGGGGACCCTCAAATGGGTCCCGGGGTGAGATCGGTTTGTGGACCCTCGCTCTCATATGATGCAAAGGTACAGAAATTGAAGTGCGCACGAAAGTAAACAAACAAAGTAATAAAGCCACAAATAAACATTTTCGAGTTAAGCCCTCTTTCTTAAAATTAAACAAGTTAAAATTAAGAAGTTTTCCCCAGCAGAGTCGCCAGTCTGTGAGCCTCGATTTTAAACCCTATCCTATGTTGATTAAAGTTGATTGGGATCTATTGGGTTTTAGGTCCACTTATAACCTAAGATTAATAACTATGTCATATAACAATAATTATTAAAACCTAAGCTAGCTCACTGGAACCTATTATGAGTCGCCACCTAATTTTAACCTAGATCAAATTAGGAGAGTTCGGGTTCGGGGGCTTGATATTCGACTTAATTAGGGTTCAATTACTTTCATTACCCCTAGGTCGTTTTTCCTCTACTTAGTTTAATTACGGCTTATTACGAGTCGTTTTAACCTAAGTGCGCGAGCTTCTGTTTTTTTGTTTTTTAGCATTTTTTGACAGAAAATAAAGTGAAATAAAATACCTAAACTAGGGTTTCGGAGGCAGAATTAGGTCAAATTTTGTTTCCGTCCGTAGCCACGGACCTAATGTCCGAGACCACGGACCCTAGTTAACCTATATGAAAAAAAGTCGAATTAAAGAAAACAAAATTTGCAAAGTCCGGGGCCACGGACAGGATGTCCGTGGGCCCGGACATTATTAGAAAAACCTAAATTTTAATTTTAAAATCCCGCCGCCGTCCGTGGGTGTCCGGCTTACGGACAGGAGTCCGGGACCCGGACATGACGTCCGTGGGTGCGGACCGCCCTCGGACGGCGGCTTTAGGCTGTTCCCGAAGGTGTTTTGAGCTCAAATTTTATGGGTGTGTAGCCTGAAAGATTTACAATCGTTAGTGATCGAAAGTTCTCAATTTGATTCGAATTAAGCACGAAACTTGTAAACAAGTTATTGGACAGAAGCTTAAAAACGTCAATACAGAAGCGTACAGGTTGGTTTGAACCCAAACTTTGACAGAGAGTTAACAAGGTCGTGGGGAATCAGAAAAGTTGGATTGTAACCTGTTTTACCTTCGAATTCAAGATGATCCTTCACGTTGGGATTCTTCGGAGGCTCCGATGATGCCGGTTCCGGATTGAGTTCGACCCGGGCTTCTGGTTGTTGATTGTTGATGATGTTCTTCACGTTTTGGAGGTGGTTTGGTTGATGTTTGATGATTGTTGATGTGTTAGGAGTTGAAAAGTGTGTTTAGGTGGTGATTTCGAGAGATTTTTGATGTGATTTTGGTGCTTGGATGTGTAAAAACGTGAGGAGAGAGACGGCTGCCTTCTTTGAGAGTAGGGTTCTTGAAGTTCTTCTTTGATCATGGGATAAGGTTCCTTATATAGACCTCTTTAAAGATAGAAAAATCCGGTAAAAACCGAGATTTACCGACGTTTTAGCTCAAGGGCTTCCAAAAGGAATTTGATTATGAAATTTCACACATGGGTAAAGGATGATATTTCTGATTTTTCTAAAGTGGAATCGAATTTTTTGGATATTGGAATATTTTTAAATTCAATTTCTCGTCAGATTCAATCAGAAATTACTAGAAAATTATTGGAAATTTGAAAAATCAAAATTCCAACGCCATTATGCTTAAAATGTCATCCTCTATCATGGGTTAAAATTTCACAGCATTTTGAATTGATTTGACCCTTATTTGGAGGAGAGAGAAAGCCTATAGGGGGCTTAGGAGCCTTGAAAAATTACGAAAATGCCCCTGGAGATGACTAAGCTGTCCCTAGTACTCTGAAATGTGCCGATCGAATTGGGAACCCTCGCTACTAGCCTATTAGTAGAGACTCTCTTCCGGGGGGGTTGAAATTTTGGGTATAACACTTGCTTCAAATGCAAATAAGCACCAGGAGCTCCTTAGGCTCACCAAATAAACTAAAATTCACAAGGATGCTTAAAGCACCAAATTAGGTTTTACCTTTGGAATTTCTTGAATGGTTTTCAACTCTTGAATCTTAAGAGGGACTCCCACCACCATTAAAGCTTGGAGAATATCTCAAACAAGGAAGAAAGGCTAGTCATTACCAAAAGCCAAAATCGGCCAAGGTGAGAAAATGGAAAAACATGACCTTTTTCATGGATATTTTACCTTGCTAGAAAGGGGAAGCTTCAAGCTTCAAGATTATGTGCTTTTCTCCTCAAATGGGCAACACCCATGAAAATGAAACTCAACCTTTTGAGTTTTGAAAAGAGGGAAGTGTAGGGTTTGATGAGAGGAGTTCAAATATACAATTATTTTTCAATTCGGAGCAAGGATGAAGCTTGGGCAAGGAGAAGAAGGTGGAGAAGCCATGCTTGGAGCTTCCATGTCGCACAGCACACAGAGAGGGAGGAAGGGAATCGTGGAGAAGGAGAAAGAAAAGAAGAAGGAGGGAAAGTGAGAGGAAAGAGAGTGAGAGAATACTTTTATGTTTTTACTTTTTACTTTTCTCTCTCCTCCTTTACTTTCTTTCTTTCTTTATTTGCTAACTAATAAACATGAGAGGGGGAGGCTTCTTATTTAATAAAACCGGCCCCACTATATTAGTGAGCTGGAGCGTTTTTCGTTTTCTGACAGAAAACGCTCGTTATTTTACCCGGTTTGGCACTATTCACTAACCGGGCCCGTTTTTCGGATTTTTTCTCGTTTCTTTATTTTTAATGGCTATTAAGCTTCCATTAATACTTAATTATAGTTATATAATCAACTATAATTTTTACGGGTCCATTTGACCACTTAAAGTCACGTTTTCGGGTTTTTTTCTCGAAAAACGTGCTTTAAACTCCGTTAGCGTTTTAATCCATTATTTGGATCCGTTTTCTTCGGGAATCATTCCCGTATACTTATTAGGCCTAACTAAGCCTTAGGAATCCATCTCGGACCCTCTCGAGATCATATATCTCTTATACTCATTTAACGCGTATTTTAGCGTTCTTCGCTTTTCAAGCGTTTTCTCTTTCTTTTGGTTTTATTCTTTTTACCAATACTCTTTAGGCACCATTAGGCCTTTTATAATCATATTAGAGTAATTTAATCGCCATTTTAGATCCGGGGTATTTCATAGGCCCTTAGATTGCATGAACCTTAAACACTGAATTTCCCACATAATATATGCCTTTGACCTCTGAATACATACAACAACACATATGTCTTTTAAAAACCCTTGAGAGTATTTTTTTTCTAGCTCATTTACCATTGGCTCCTTAAGTAGTTTATTAAGCATTTTAAAGCACAATTTTCCTAAGGCACTTTAGGTTAGGTTATTTACCTCTTTTCCTTTCAAACTTCTTTCTTGTTTCCTTGAATAGGAAATGAGCAAGGAACTTGATCACTTGTCAATCTTATATCCACACACAAGTAAAGATAATGAGCATTAAGCTTCATACGTATACTCAATAATAAACCTTAGGTTATATAATGTCTTAAAACACATAAATGAATGTTTTACCTTAGAATTGAATAGGAATTGGATTAAGTAGCAAGAGAGGACTCCACCTAGTCCTTTGAAGATTGAAATCAGCTAAGAATAAGCAAAAGAAAACACCATGAAGAAGGTGGTTTCAGTTACATATGAAAACAAGAGGAAATGAAGTTTTTCTTTGAGTTTCCTTACCTTGAAGCAAAGGAGAACAACAAGGTGTGAAAAGATGAGCTTAAGCTCCATCAATGGTGAATCTTCATGGCACCGAAATGGAGTTCTTGAAGATTTGAAAAGATAGAAGTGTAGAGCTTGGCCTAACTAAGGCAAATATGGTCTTAGAATTTGATTTGGAGCATGGAGTTGGATTTCGCAAGTAATTGAAGATGGAGAAGAGAGGTGCTGTAGCTTTGACGTCTTGGTGTTGGGAGAACAAGGAGGAAGACGGTGGGAAGGCAAGGAAATGAAGAAGAGAGGTGAGAGGTTTCACTTTTGTAAGATATTTAAGCTTAAAAGCAAATAGTACTTTTGCTTTATCACTTTACCTAGCTTATTTAATTGTTTAAGTGTGGTGATTCACACATGAAAACCGTCCCCCTTAGTCAAATGGGGTGTTTTATGGTCTTTGTTGACCATCTAGTTGACTTACATTGACCAAATTCTTAAACTAGCACCATTTGGTTACAATTCACTAACCAAGGCACATAATTGTGAAATTTTTGATTTCTCATTGATTTAGACTTCCTAATGTGAGAATACGTAGTACACATGTAGATTAAAGAGTAATGATGGACATTTAGCCACTCAAAACTCAATTACAAGATAATTTTTCAAAAATGTGCTTTAAGACTCCTTAAAGCACATTTTGTGTTTTAACCTTTTTTCAAGCTTGATTTTCTTTAGTAATTGATTTATCACGTCCATTAACATGTAATTAAGGTATAGGTATGACCTTTAGGTCTTATACAAGGTTACACCAAGTCTAGAGCAAGTATTTGCTTAGATTGACTTTGAGGTGTTTTCTTGTGTTTTGTTTGGTTTAATTGTCTACCAATGTTTCTCAAGGACTAAATTAGCCTTATTAAATCATAATTGAATATTATTTAGTCTTGGTAGGCTCTTTGGGTCCTAACCAAGTTCACTCCAAGCTTAGAGCATGTTTTTGCTCAAACTGTGTTTATGGTACTTTATTGTTTTTACTATGGTTTAAATTGTACACTGATGTTTCTAAGGCACTTTTTAGCCTTTAAATACCATAGTTTAACATTTAAACAACATATCAAGGTTTGGGGTATTTCAATCTACCCCCCTTAAAAGAACTTCGTCCTCGAAGTTCACATTTCCCACGCATCGTTTGGATTAGACACGGGGATTACTTTCAAAATAAACTTCCATAACCAAACACACTTTACATCACAACCTCGGACTTAACGGTCCAGGCACATATCCACATCCATACATAACATAACACATATATATGATAACCTCGGACTTAACGGTCCGGGTACCTTAACAACATTTGTACTTACATAACAACCCTTAGACTCTCAGATCTAGATAACATAACAACATTCGGACTCATAGGCCCGGGTAACATAACCAAATTCAGAACTCAACCACATTAGGACTCAAGGTCAAAATAATATTTATTACACATACCACACAACATGTCTTAGCATGTATAGCAATCAGAAATACCTTTTATATACACTGTGATCGCGTACATTCCTTTAGGAGATCAAAACAAACACTTAATCTTTAACATATGTACTTCCCATGTCACCGGTCCAAAGACGAAGGCTCGTATGTCCTCAGCTCATGAGCAAGTACTACAAACATACCCTTTATAAGGTTAAGTAGGGGAACTTTCTTTAATTAAAGTATCAATCGAAGGTTTTGAACATACCATTTGAAAATCCTTTTGAAAACACATACAACTCCAAGTCCAACTTATGCTCTTTGCTTCTTTTCCTAGCGTGGTTATTTGTGACCACTTAAGGGATCTTCATGAATCATCCAACCCTGATGTGATCAGCATCAGTGTTGAACTATCCTTCCACCCAAATTTGTGTTCGGCTTCCCTTGATCTCATGCAAATCAAGTTCCACCTCTCACTTCATTTTCAAGCATCAAATAATACACTCATTTCCAATTTTCTATCTTTTTAGTCATTCTAGTCATAATCATTACATCTCCAAAGGATAGAACTCCGTCTATCAGTTATCACCAATCACTTTAATCTAGTTACCTAGGGAATATTATTCTCACTAGGTTATATGTCGGTTTCATACCCTTTCATGAATCACTATATTGTATATATACATATATTTTATCAATATACAACACACTGTTTTACATTTATATAGTGTCGGGGTTTAGTTCCCGGGAGTTTCTATACTCCATTACACTTGTACTCTCACACACAACTGTTAACAAATAAACACACTTATCACAATGGTATTCGCATCTTCTATGCACAATTACCACAATTAAAGCATGACTGAATGCGTATGTTTATGTAACACATGCACCAATCATCATAACAAATTAATTTGTGCTATGCACAATATATTTCACGTACACTTGTACGGTAAAACACACTAAGCGGTTTTGCGCTCTACCACCCTTAAAACGGATTACACCCACGTAATCAACCACCGAATATTGGTTTAAAAAAAATTCTACCGTCGTGAAGTGTTTTAACATCCACGCGGTCTGTCATACAATGCGTTCTGGTTGGAGGGTCTGAACCATATTGGCGGTTTAGTCCCTAAACCAAGAATTCTCATTGGAGTTTGTTTAACTCATAACCGGTTTCGGTTCTGGCCTATGAGGCTTCTAGGCATTAACAATTAGTCATTCACTCAAGTTCACTATGCATATCCAGTATCTAAAACATGGGTTCACTGACCTCTGCTGCGTAACTCTGACAACTTTAGAGCTTAGTTTGCCCCGTTCGTTATTCTAACTATATTGTACATCTCCCAATTATCACCTTTATCTTGATAATAACAGTTTCTCAACCAACACATGGTATATCTTGCCATGAGCGATTTCGGTGAGTTACAAACTTTCCATTCACTTCTCTAATAACTTACTGCGTAAACTGCTACGTATTTCACAATGATTGACTTGATTCCTTCCGACTTACTGTCGGTTGAGGTTGGGCCACTACCTAATGTGTAGTGCTCTCTCGGTTATTCCCTGCACTTGAGGTATATTCCATACCGATATTTGGTATTCCGTGTTATTGCAGTCATTTATTGCTATACATGTCTCCACATCTGGTTTTGTACATGTATCCTTTCATTGGTACGACCTTGCATTTCCTATACCTTGGTCCTTATAGCGTTATAAGTCTGTTTCTACTTCCACCACAATTAACATTCCCTAAATTCCTAAGTATCTCACTCGATCATTACTGCGCAAGTGCAATACCAAAACACTCAGTCTGTAACACCCCAACTACAACCATACACTTAACAACACATTGCAGCGGAAAACTTAACTCATCACATTACTTAACTCAATGGTGTTACACGCCGTTAACCACCCACGTGGCTAACAAGGCTAATACATATACATTGTATCGGTCTGATGGACTAGATTCTCGAGCAACTACACATTACTATCCCTTTCTATTAACAACAACCAATATACATATACATTCTAACTGTACCGAGTATTTAAAAACTGACGCCGATAACAATTTCGGTCTTACCACACCTACAATACATACACAGTTAAAATGGCTACCCATGTACAAACGATTACCCCATCCAACTCTCGAACGGCTTCCAGCTCCTTGTACCTGAAATAGGAAAAAGAAGAGAAAGGGTGGCCCCCCAGGGGCTCAGCACCTTTGCTGGTATGGTAATCCCGCAGCCCGCATGCTACCGGGCCACGCACAACTAATTGTCGTCTTAACATGCGGTTGATTATATTTGAATCATGCATGTAAACTATAAACACACAACACATTACATTCCACCGCAATGGGCTCAACAAAATAGACAACACATCCATACTTGATAAATCACTCATTGTGTTCTTTAACCCTAGAGGGTTCTCCTCTAATGGAGCTACTTCCTTAATAGACGACACTTACCCAATAATCGGGTTATCCTTAAACGCCTTTTATTATAAACTGGGATTCATATCCATGATCCACATACTCTACATCTTAACAAACATATAACATCACATCGCAATAAGAATTGCAGCACAATAATAGCACATAACATAACGGGAACGGTTCTCTTAGGAACCGACCCAAACATAGTTAATTCACCTGTGAGCCTAGAGAATGATATTACCCTCATGTTAAGCTCGTTATACAACACTCATTACCGTCCTAATAGTCGGACGAGTAACTTAAGTTAAGATGGTTCGGATATAGTGACCGAACACACCACACAAACACATGTTCCCCCTAGACCGATCATAAGTCAGAATAGCTAAGCTTTGGAGTAAGCTAATGGGAGATCGTAACCCGTGAAGGAAACAACCATAACAGAGAGGAGGGTAAAGCTAAGAAGGATACCCACTCCCAAACAACGCGCGACCGGAACATCCGGATTCCTCACCCCCATAATATATATATATATATAAACATAGTTAAGGGCTCCACCGTGGAACCTATCACATCATACACCTTACAGTATTACAACTGGGTTAAACACACAAGGGAGGTCCATACATTCACACACAAACATCACACAATTAACTCACGCATAGCCGCGGTTAGAACGTTCCCATGGTTGGGTCGTTAAATCCGAATACCGATCTCTCATGTGATCCTAGGCTTAGTTAGCTAAGGTTTAACAATTTCGAGGTTAAATGGTGTCAGAATTGAACACGCCACATAAATGAATTGCTATAAACTCATTACATGTTTTTATCTTAGAAGGTGGCAAACACTCAGAAAAACAAGTTGGCATACAAGCCGGTGTAATCCGGTAGGACACCGGTTGCAAGAAAACCATACCTTTCACCACGGTCCACTATATTGTGTCCTCCTAGGTTCCTCGAACAAATCCCGTACAACTGGTAACATCACAATTACTTTCATTAACATCGGGGTGACATGATTGTTTAATATCTAATGCCCATAGTTAACCCGTCATCCCGTTGTACTCAATTTATTTATGTGATCTTAAGTTCACAACTTACACATTCACTCTGACACTTGTTTATACTTCCAATGGCCTTTAAAAGTCACCAAACAAGGCCTAAACATCATCTAAAACCATTACCATTCAATCCCTCGTCATTAGGAGCCTTAAACAAATTTTTTTTTCTTCATCTCTGGTCTGGACCGCCCCTCTGGGGCGGTCCCAGGGGCGGTCCACAACAGAAGCTACACGTTTCTTTTTTTTCACTTCTCTGCACTGGATCTCCCCACAGGGCGGTCCCTAGGGGCGGTCCAGAACAGACCCCATTTAAAAAACCGTTTTTCTCCTCATTTTGAACTCCAAATTCATCCCAATCTTTTCCTATGCATTACACATGTTTTCCCACATGTTTTAACATCTTTTTGGCACACTAAAACCCTCTCTAAACATCCCAAAGCTCCTTAAACTTTTACTCAAATTTTTACTAAATCCTTAACATTTAGAACATTTTACTTACACTTGTAACTTGTAATTTTGCTTAAAGCTTCCACTAACCAAAGTGTTCTTCCCCACAAGATAACCACTCCTAAAGCATCATTTTGCATCACATTCACCCCCTTTACACACACTCCTCAAGTCTTTCCCACAAGTTCCTAATTAAACCTTCACAAGGCATTACACTTCCATTGTTCACCAACTTTGCACAAGACTTTACCACACCTCCACCATCACCTTGGTGCATCTAGAAATCATCCATTAGTTCTCTAAATCTCCAAGACTATGCCCAAGGCATCTTAACACTTAAGAACACCTTATTCCACTTTCTTTCACCATCTTAACACTTAACAATCCCTAGTACCTTCTAGGTCATAAAATCTCATTACAATACTTAAACTCCTTTGTTTATCAACTAAATTTTGCCATAGCTTCTCTTGTATCACCTTACACCAAAACAAATAGTTTTTCCCCAATCATACAATCCAAGAACACTCAATCTCTTAATGCACATTCTTTACACACAAACAAATGGTTTTTCATCCTTTAACCTTCAAAGACATTCACCTTCACAAGATATGTTCTATACACACAAGTAAACCTTTAAACTACACTACATCACAATATAGTGCATAAACTTAAATTGCTTGGCTCTTAGGCCCTTAAATCGCATTAAACTTAAACACTAAATTTCCACATTTAAATGCCTTCAACCTGCGAATACACACAACAATGATCCCATGTCCTTTTAGTCCACCTTGTGGATAGTTTTCTATCTCATTTCCCATTGGCTCTTTAGGTTATTTATTAAGCAAATATAGCTCAATTTCCTAGTACACAAAACCACGCCAAGAGAGATCATTTACCTCTTTGTTTTCCAAGTTTTCCCTTGTTTTCTCTTGTTCTTTCTTGATTGAAAATCGCAAGGAACTTTTATCACTTGTTAATCTTCTAACCATTACACATATAAGGGTAATGAGCATTAAGTTTAATACCCAAACTCATAGTGAAACCCTAGGTCTACATATGTGTCTTAAAACACCAAAATTTGATGATTACCTTTGGAATTCGAAAGAGAGCTTGGTTAAGTAGCAAGATAGGACTCCTCCTAGTCCTTTGAAGTTTGAATTAAGCTATGAAGAGAGCAAGACAAAGCACCATTGTGAGGTGAATTTTCGGACACATACAAAAATGAGAGGAAACTTAGATTTTCATTAGGTTTTCCTTACCTTGAAGCAAAGGAGAATGACAAGGCATGAAAAATGAGCTCAAGTTCCTTCAATGGTGAATCTCCATGGCACCGAACTGAAGCTTTTGATGATTTGAAAGATAGAAGTGAAGAGCTTGGTCTAACTAAGACAAATATGGTCTTAGAATTTGATTTGGAGCATTAATGAACATTTGGTGAGCAATTGAAGTTAGAGAAGAGAGGGGCTGTAGCAAGCTCGGTTCTGGTTGGGAGAATAGAGGAAGAACACGGTGGGAAGGCAAGGAAATGAAGAGGAGAGGTGAGAGGTCTCACTTTTGCAAGATATTAATTTAGCTTAAAAGCAAATAGTAACTTTACTTTATTTCTTTTTCTTTTCTTTAGTTGGATGACTAGGTTGGTGACTCCCCACCTTAAAAACGTGGCCCCTTCAATATATAACATATATATGGCCTTTTTTGACCAATTAAACAACTTATGTTGACTTATAACTTAAACTACCACTATTTGAGCACTATTCACAAAACAAGGCACATATTTGTGAAATTTTTGATTTCCCATTGATTTAGACTTCCCAATGTAATACTAAGTAGCACATATTAATTAAAGAGTAATGATGGTCATTTAGCCACTCAAAACTCAGTTACACGACAATTTTTCAAAAATGTGCTTTAACACTCCTTAAAGCACATTTTGTGTTTTAACTTGTTTTCAAGCTTGGTTTTCTTTAGTAATTGATTTAACATGTTCATTAGCATGTTTATAAGGTCTAAGAATGACCTTTAGGTATTATACAAGGTTACACCAAGTCTAGAGCAAGTATTTACTTAAATTGACTTTAAGGTGTTTCTTGTGTTTTGTTTGGTTTAATTGTCCACCAACTTCCCTAAGGACTTATTTAGCCTTATTAAATCATAATTGAATATTATAAGTCTTGGTAGGCTCTTTGGGTCCTAACCAAGTTCACTTCCAAGCTTAGAGCATGTTTTTGCTCAAACTGTGTCTTAGTGTTTTTGTGTTTTACTATGGTTTAAATTGTTCACTTATGTTTCTAAGGCACTTTTTAGCCTTTCTATACCATAGTTTAATATTTAAACAACATATCAAGGTTTGGGGTATTTCAATCTACCCCCCTTAAAAGAACTTCATCCTCGAAGTTCACACTTCCCACACATCATTTGGATTAGAACACAGGGATTACTTGCAAATAAAACTTCCGTAACCAAACATACTTTACATCACACCCTCGGACTAAACGGTTCGGGTAACATATACACATCCATACATAACATAACATACTTACATGATAACCTCGGACTCAACGGTCCGGGTATCTTAACAACATTGTACTTTCATAACAACCCTTAGACTCTCAGGTCTGGGTAACATAACAACATTTAGACACATAGGTCTAGGTAACATAACAACATTTAGAACTCATCCACATTAGGACTCAAGGTCAAAATAATATTTTACACGTACCACACAACATGTCATAGCATGTATAACAACCAAAAATATCCTTTTATATACACTGTGATCCCGCAGAACCCGGTCGCGATGGACACCTTCTGGTCCCCGTCCCTTTGGGAGATCAAAACAATCACTTAATCTTTAACATATATACTTCTCATGTCACCGGTCCGAAGACAAGGCTCATGCGTTCTCGGCTCGTGAGCAAGTACTACAAAATATTTTTTACTAGGTTAAGTATAAGAGAATCCTTTATTTCAAATGTTAACCGACTGTTTTGAAAACACCAATTGAAAATCCTTTTGAAAACACATACAACTCCAAGTCCAACTTATGCTCTTTGCTTCTTTTTTAGCGTGGTTATTTGTGACCACTTATAGGGAGCTTCAAGAATCATCCAACCCTGATGTGATCAGCAGTGTTGAACTATCCTTCCACCCCAATTTGTGTTCGGCTTCCCTTGATCTCATGAAAATCAAGTTTCACCTCCCACTTCAATTTCAAGCATTAGGTAAATCACTCATTTCCAATTTTCTATCTTTTAAGTCATTCTAGTCATAATCATACATCTCCAAGGGATAGAACTACGTCTATCAGTTATCTCCATTCACTTAAATCCAGCTACCTAGGGAATCTTATTCTCACTAGGTTCTATGTCGGTTTCATACCCTCTCATGAATCACTATATTGTATATATACACATATATTTTATCAAAATACAACACACAGTTTCACATTTATACACTGTCGGGGTTTTGTTCCCGGGAGTTTCTCTACTCCCCACACTTGTACTATAACACACAACTGTTGACAAATAACACACTTATCACAATGGTATTCGCATCTTCTGTGCACAATTACCACAATTAAACCATGAATGAATGCATATGTTTACGTAACACACACACCAATCATCAAAACAAATTATTTTGTGCTATGCACAACATAGTTCACGTACACTTGTACGGTAAAATACACTAAGCGGTTTTGCGCTCTACCCCCCTTAAAAGGGATTACGCCCACGTAATCAATCACTTAATCATTGGTTTACAAAGTTCTGCCGTCGTGAAGTACTTTAACTTCCACGCGGTTTGTTATACAATGTGTTCTGGTTAGAGGATCTTGACCATATTGGCGGTTTAGTCCCTAAACCAAGAATTCTCATTGGAGTTTGCTTTAACTCTTAACTGGTTTCGGTTCTGGCCTGTGAGGCTTCTAGGCATTAATAATTAGCCATTCACTCATGTCACCATGCACATTCAACACATTGAATCACTGGCTCACTAGTTTCTGCTGTGAAACTCTAAAAACTGTAGGGCTTAGTTTGCCCCATTCGTTATTCTTACAGTATTGTACATCCCCAATTATCACCTTTATCTTGGTGACAACGGTTTCTCAACCGATGCGTGGTATTTCTGACCGTGTGCGAATTCGGTGAGTTTTAAAACTTTCCATCCCCTTCTCCAATAACTTACTGCGTAAACTGCTACGTATTTCATGATGACTGACTCGATTCCTTCCGACTTACTGTCGGTTGAGGTTGAGCTACTACCTAGTGTGTAGTGCTCTCTCGGCTATTTCCCACACTTGAGGTATATTCCATACCGATATTTGGTATTCTGTGTTACTGCAGTCACTTAATGCTAGCCATGCCTCCACATTTGGTTCTGTACTAGTACTCTTTCATTGGTACGACCTTGCATTTATCATGCATCAGTCACTATGGCGTTATAAGCCGTTTGCTGTTTCCTCCACAATTAACATTTCCCGAATCCCAGCTATCCCACTTGATCATTACTGCGTAAGTGCAATACCAAAACACTCAGTAATACAGAGTGCAGAGGCGTAAACTCTTGACAGTAAATCTCTTATTAGCAATGGGAATTCACACTGAGTTCCTTATCACATAGTACCAACTACTGGCTTATTGCCCAGTCTGTTTATCATCACTTACCTTGCATCTCCACTGAGTTTAACTCATAACTGGTCTTTCTCATTGTATAACATCAACTTATATGGTATTCACAGTCATATTAGCTTCCACACATATACTTACATCATTCGTATTATGGTTCATCATTCATTTGGATGACTACTGAATGCTCCTTGAGCGTTGATCACTCGAGTTACAAACCGACGTTATTCAGCTCTGTGCTTTACTTATACTCACATGCTACCAAACTATCTGTTCTCTCGCAACGACAACATGGTCAATCCTTAACATGTTTCTTGAACTTGGTTCATATAACTACCGCTGTTGCGGTCTCACAATGTTAAGAGGTATCCCCACTCTCTTAGCAGTGGTTCGTTATCCGCTTTACTTACTTATATAACATAGACTTCTACAATTGATTCAAATTTACCTAACACATTTGCTTGTGGCTTAGTAGCCTTACTGCCTCGAGCTCTGCTCATTGTAGCCTGTTCATACACATTTACTTCTCTGTACAACATTACATGGTTTGAATATCATATTGAGCTCCATGACAAGGTCGTTGCATTCCGTTTCCTTTCATGAGATGCCCCTTAGGATTGTCAGTCCGACTCCTGACAACTTATGTCTAGACTGGGTGTTAGTTTCAACCCTTGTGTTTCTGTCACGTTATTTCGTTCAACTATCGTTGATGTGAACACCCTTCAAGGATTGCTCCTGGGTGTTGCTAAGTTATGCCATTACATCTGGTTCGCACTTATTGGTATATTCAGTTAGCCACGTCGTTTGCGTTCTTAACTGACTTATTATCCTCTTCTGTGAAGATCAACATTTCCTGGTAGTGTAGGTACTCATTCTGGGAGTTTCATCCCGTTCATTGCACATTAATGTGTCCACATTAGGCATCTGCTTGCCATGCACAGGCTGGGTCACCATTCCAGCTATCATGTTTATCCCTGGGATCCTTAAGACATATGCTATGTCTTTACATAACAGTTAGTGCACTTCGTATTCCCTGACTCTTAAACATTTCCTTGAAATGAATTCACTAATTCCTTTAGTTTCGTTAACTTAACTGAGTTCCTTTACTTTAACCATTCATGGTAATCAGTTGCTCTTGCTTGACTTTTACTGCTGACCGTAGTATGGAGTCGACTACTTCCCGTGTTCCGAACTCTACTCGTATACATATGTGGGGTACCATGCTGATACATTGCTACTTACCCAACTAACCCATAAGTAGATCTGTCAGGCCCACAAGCTCCTATCGGAGTGCGGTCGTCCCACATTACAGTTGGTACACTCGTAGTGTCCGTCACACGCCTAGGTGAAGTATTCTGTTGTCAACTCCCTTATATTGTCCTATGACAACATGCATTCCGTGCTTCCTGAACTTAATCGAGGGAAAGTTTATCCACTGTTGTATCTTTATCAACTACCCTGGGTTTACTGGTTTGGTTTAAAAGAAGGTTAGAAATGAGTATAGGTTTGAAAGAAAATCTGGTTTCGAAAGAAAAGAGTTTGAAATAAATCTGAGTTTGAAGTAAAATTTTCATGGTTTCACAACGTCTTCTTGCCTTAACCAAGTCTAGCTTCCTGTTGACTGGTGTATTTCCAATTACAGAGGTTAGCTATCAAGCCCTTCCATGGTCATGATGATCTCACTTAACTTCATGGTACTATTTTACTAAGTACTTCATATTTGCTAAAAATTTTCCTGAACAGCCCTGTTATAGCAGCACTTGCCATGGCAAGTGCGCCATGCTAACTGGCTATCGGTTCACACATGCACCGGTTGCGGCATCATTTTTACTCGCACTGTCATCAGTGGCCTTGTCATCCCTTACTTGGTCTTACAGTCTTGATAATAATTCTTCTTGGTGACTTCTCACTGTCTTTACATGATAATCATTAACTGGGGTGTTCCCCACTCTTGGAGTCCCCTTTTACCTAGTATTGTATCCTCTTCGTAGCCCATTCCACGCATTTGTCGTGGTTACTGAGATCTGTCTCTTGTTTGGGTACTACGTTGTAGTTCCTTCGTCGGTTGGTATACCGTTGGTGTATTATTTTCCCGTAGACATGTGTCTCGGGTTCCGTTACTTTACTTCTTGCCTGTTGCACAGTTGGTGCGTTGCAAGCTGGTTATTCTCGACTGCTCGGCATGTCGACCCAGGTTGCCGGAAATTCTATTCTTCTATACACAAGATTCTTCATTCTTCGCTATTAAATGCGGTTAACATTGTTCAGATGGAAACCGTCTCCGGGATTCCCAGTTTTCGGGATCTACCGTATGACAGGTTCTCCGTACCTTTAGAGGTATTTATAACAGCCAGATCGGGTTTCCCGAGTATGAGAGGACTTCCATCTCTCTGGCGTTGTTTCCCAAGTTATAAAACAGAGATTGTGGAGGGTGGGATGGATATCGTAGGTTTCCAGTACACACTGGTAATACCTAACTAGCGTATCACTCACGCTATCACTCAACCCTTAAACCCAAAGTACTAAAATCCAAACTCGGTACTTCCTAAGCTCGGTAATTCAGTCATCAGAGCGATACTTCGCTGTGATACCACATTTTGTAACACCCCAACTACAACCATACACTTAACAACACATTGCAGCTGAAAACTTAACTCATCACATTACTTAACTCAATGGTGTTACACGCCGTTAACCACCCACGTGGCTAACAAGGCTAATACATATACATTGTATCGGTCTGATGGACTAGATTCCCGAGCAACTACACATTACTATCCCTTTCTATTAACAACAACCAATATACATATACATTCTAACTGTACCGAGTATTTAAAAACTAACGCCGATAACAATTTTGGTCTTACCACACCTACAATACATACACAGTTAAAATGGCTACCCATGTACAAACGACTACCCTGTCCTACTCTCGAACGGCTTCCAGCTCCTTGTACCTGAAATAAGAAAAAGAAGAGAAGGGTGGCCCCCCAGGGGCTCAGCACCTTTGCTGGTATGGTAATCCCGTAGCCCGCATGCTACTGGGCAACGCACAACTAATTGTCGTCTTAACATGCGGTTGATTATATTGAATCATGCATGTAAACTATAAACCACAAACACATTACATTCCACCGCAATGGGCTCAACAAAATAGACAACACATCCATACTTGATAAATCATTCATGGTGTTCTTAACCCTAGAGGGTTCTCCTCTAATGGAGCTACTTCCTTAATAGACGACACTTACCCAATAATCGGGTTATCCTTAAACGCCTTTTATTATAAACTAGGATTCATATCCATGATCCACATACTCTACATCTTAACAAACATATAACATCACATCACAATAAGAATTGCAGCACAATAATAACACATAACATAACGGGAACGGTTACTCTTAGGAACCGACCCAAAACTAGTTAATTCACTTGTGAGCCTAGAGAATGATATTACCCTCATGTTAAGCTCGTTATACAACACTCATTACCGTCCTAATAGTCGGACGAGTAACTTAAGTTAAGATGGTTCGGATATAGTGACCCGAACACACCACACAAACACCTGTTCCCCCTAGACCGATCATAAGTTAGAATAGCTAAGCTTTGGAGTAAGCTAATGGGAGATCGTAACCCGTGAAGGAAACAACCATAACAGAGAGGAGGGTAAAGCTAAGAAGGATACCCACTCCCAAACAACGCGCGACCGGAACATCCGGATTCCTCACCCCCCATAATATATATATATATAAAAACATAGTTAAGGGCTCCACTGTGGAACCTATCACATCATACACCTTACAGTATTACAACTAGGTTAAACACACAAAGGAGGTCCATACATTCACACACAAAATCACACAATTAACTCACGCATAGCCGCGGTTAGAACGTTCCCATGGTTTGGGTCGTTAAATCCAAATACCGATCTCTCATGTGATCCTAGACTCAGTTAGCTAAGGTTTAACACTTTCGAGGTTAAATGGTATCGGAATTGAACACGCCACATAAATGAATTGTTGTAAACTCATTACATGTTTTTATCTTACAAGGTGGCAAACACTCAGAAAAACAAGTTGGCATACAAGCCGGTGTAATCCGGTAGGACACAGGATACAAGAAAACCATACCTTTCACCACGGTCCACTATATTGTGTCCTCCTAGGTTCCTCGAACAAATCCCGTACAACTGGTAACATCACAATTACTTTCATTAACATCGGGGTGACATGATTGTTTAATATCTAATGCCCATAGTTAACCCCGTCATCCCGTTGTACTTAATTTATTTGTGATCTTAAGTTCACAACTTACACATTAACTCTCACACTTGTTTGTACTTCCAATGGCCTTTAAAAGTCACCAAACAAGGCCTAAACATCATCTAAAACCATTACCATTCAATCCCCCATCATTAGGAGCCTTAAACAAATTTTTTTCTTCATCTCTGGTCTGGACCGCCCCTCTGGGGCGGTCCCAGGGGCGGTCCACAACAGAAGCTACACGTTTCTTTTTTCACTTCTCTGCACTGGACCTCCCCACAGGGGCAGTCCCTAGGGGCGGTCCAGAACAGACCCCATTTTAAAAACCGTTTTTCTCCTCATTTTGAACTCCAAATTCACCCCAATCTTTTCCTATGCATTACACATGTTTTCCTACATGTTTTAACATCATTTTGGCACACTAAAACCCACTCTAAACATCCCAAAAGCTCCTTAAACTTTTACTCAAATGTTTACTAAATCCTTAACATTTAGAACATTTTACTTACACTTGTAACTTGTAATTTTGCTTAAAGCTTCCACTAACCAAAGTGTTCTTCCCACAAGATAACCACTCCTAAAGCATCATTTTGCATCACAAAAACCCCCTTTACACACACTCCTCAAGTCTTTCCCGCAAGTTCCTAATTAAACCTTCACAAGGCATTACACTTCCATTGTTCACCAACTTTGCACAAGACTTTACCACACCTCCACCATCACCTTGGTGTATCTAGAAATCATCCATTAGTTCTCTAAATCTCCAAGACTATGCCCAAGGCATCTTAACACTTAAGAACACCTTATTCTACTTTCTTTCACCATCTTAACACTTAACAATCCCTAGTACCTTCTACGTCATAAAATCTCATTACAATACTTATACTCCTTTGTTTATCAACTAAATTTTGCCATAGCTTCTCTTGTATCACCTTACACCAAAACACATAGTTTTTCCACCATTATACAATCCAAGAACACTCAATCTCTTAATGCACATTCTTTACACACAAACATATGGTTTTTCATCCTTTACCTTCAAAGACATTCACCTTCACAAGATATGTTCTTTACACACAACTAAACCTTTAAACTACACTACATCACAATATAGTGCATAAATTTAAATTGGTTGGCTCTTAGGCCCTTAAATTGCATTAAACTTAAACACTGAATTTCCACATTTAAATGCCTTCAACCTGCGAATACACACAACAATGCTCCCATGTCCTTTAGTCCACCTTGTGGATAGTTTTCTATCTCATTTTCCATTGGATCTTTAGGTTATTTATTAAGCAAATATAGCTCAATTTCCTAGTACACAAAAACCACACCAAGAGAGATCATTTACCTCTTTGTTTTCCAAGTTTTCTCACTTGTTTTCTCTTGTTCTTTCTTGATTGAAGATCGGCAAGGAACTTTTATCACTTGTTAATCTTCTAACCATTACAGATATAAGGGTAATGAGCATTAAGTTTAATACCCAAACTCATAGTCAAACCCTAGGTTTACATATGTGTCTTAAAAACCAAAAATTTGATGATTACCTTTGGAATTCGAAACAGAGCTTGGTTAAGTAGCAAGATAGGACTCCTCCTACTCCTTTGAAGTTTGAATTAAGCTATGAAGAGAGCAAGACAAAGCACCATTGTGAGGTGAATTTTCGGACACATACAAAAATGAGAGGAAACTTAGATTTTCTTTGGTTTTCCTTACCTTGAAGCAAAGGATAATGAAAAGGCATGAAAATATGAGCTCAAGCTCCTTCAATGGTGAATCTCCATGGCACCGAAATGAAGCTTTTGATGATTTGAAAACATAGAAGTGAAGAGCTTGGTCTAACTAAGACAAATATGGTCTTAGAATTTGATTTGGAGCATTAATGAACATTTGGTGAGCAATTGAAGTTAGAGAAGAGAGGGGCTGTAGCAAGCTCGGTTCTGCTTGGGAGAATAGAGGAAGAACACGGTGGGAAGGCAAGGAAATGAAGAGGAGAGGTGAGAGGTCTCACTTTTGCAAGATATTTAAGCTTAAAAGCAAATAGTAACTTTACTTTATTTTTTTTTTTTTCTTTAGTTGGATGACTAGGTTGGTGACTCCCCACCTTAAAAACCATGGCGCCTTCACTATATAACATATATATGGCCTTTGTTGACCAATTAAACAACTTATGTTGACTTATAACTTAAACTAGCACTATTTGAGCACTATTCACAAAACAAGACACATATTTGTGAAAATTTTGATTTCCCATTGATTTAGACTTCCTAATGTGATACTAAATAGTACACATATTAATAAAGATTAGTGATGGTCATTTAGCCACTCAAAACTCATTTACAAGACAATTTTTCAAAAATGTGCTTTAAGACTCCTTAAAGCACATTTTGTGGTTTAACTTGTTTTCAAGCTTGGATTTCTTTAGTAATTGATTTAACATGTTCATTAGCATGTTTATAAGGTCTAAGAATGACCTTTAGGTATTATACAAGGTTACACCAAGTCTAGAGCAAGTATTTGCTTAAATTGACTTTAAGGTGTTTTCTTGTGTTTTGTTTGGTTTAATTGTCCACCAACATTCCCTAAGGACTTTTTAGGCTTATTAAATCATAATTGAATATTATTAAGTCTTAGTAGGCTCTTTGGGTCCTAAACAAGTTCACTTCCAAGCTTAGAGCATGTTTTTGCTCAAACTGTGTCTTAGTGTTTTATTGTGTTTTACTATGGTTTAAATTGTTCACTTATGTTTCTAAGGCACTTTTTAGCCTTTCTATACCATAGTTTAACATTTAAACAACATATCAAGGTTTGGGGTATTTCACAGTCATACAGAGTGTAGAGGCGTAAACTCTTGGCAGCAAATCTCTTATGCGATTGCAATAGAAATGAACATTGTTTTTCACTGAGATTCTTACTTCGTAATACTGGCTTACTGCCTGGTTCATTTGTTAACACTTACCGTTGTATCTCCACTGGGTTTGACTCATAACTATGCTCATTCGTCATTTTATCATTTAACAATACTTATACAACGGTCGCTTATTACGCACCGTATTCTTACTTCTTTCACAACACTAACTTATGGCATCCACTGTCATGTTAGCTTCTGCACATGTACTGCGTTTCGCCACTTATTTGGCTGTTTGCTGGATACGCTATTCTTCGAGTCTTTATGCTCCTTAAGCGTTGTTCGCTCTACTTTTAGCACCACACACCCATGGTGGTTGCTATTAAACTTATTACTCTTCTGGTCTTCACAACTGCTACAACACTTCGTTTAGTATTATTCTTGTTCAAATCACTCTTGGGTAACAACAACATGGTCAATCCCTAACATATTCTTGAACTTGGTTCACAAAACTACCACTCCTGCGGTCTCACAATATCGAGAGGTATCCCCACTCTTAAAGCAGTGGTTCATTCTCTGCTCTATTCACTTGTACAACATAAACTTCTGCAATCGATCAAATTTACATCACACATTTTGTTCGTGGCTTATAAGCCTTATTGCCTCGAGCTCTGCATTGTAGGTTGTCCACACACATTTACTTCTCTGTACAACATTACATGGTTTGGAGTTTGCATTGGGCTCCATGACAGGGCCGTTGCATCACACTTCCTTTCACGGGATGCCCCTTAGGAATGTCAGCCTGCCTCCTGACGACTTATGTTTAAACCGAGTATTAGTTCCAACTCTTGCGTTTCTGTCACGTTATATCGTTCAACAATCGTTGATGCAATCACCCATCAAGGATTTCTCCTGGGTATTGCCAAGTTATGCCATTACATATGGCTTGCACTTATTGGTACGTTTAGTTAACTACGCCATTTTGCGTTCTTAGCTTGGTTAACTATCCTCTTCTATGAAGATCGACATTTCCTGGTAGTGTAGGTAATCATTCTGGGAATTTCCATGTATAGGCTGGGTCGCCGTTCCAACTATCATGTTTATCCCTCGTGACACTTGAGACATATGCTATGTCTTTACTTACTAACCAGTGCACTTCGCACTCCCTGACTCTTAAACGTTTCCTTTAAATAAATTCACTAACTCCTTTAGTCTTGTTAACACATCTGGGTTCTTTACTTCAATCATTCGTGGTAATCCATTGCTCTTGTTTGACTTTTACCGCTGACCGTAGTATGGAGTCGACTACTTCCCGTGTTCCCGACTCTACTCGTATACATATGTGGGGTACCATACTGATACATTGCTACTTACTCGACTAACCCATAAGTAGGTCTGTCAGGCCCACAAGCTCCTAACGGAGTGCGGTCGTCCCACATTACAGTTGGTACACTCGTAGAGTCCGTCACACACCTAGGTCAAGTATTCCGTTGTCAACTCCTTATATCATCCTATGATAATATGTATTCCGTGTTTACCGGTTTCCTTCCGGTTATTCAAAAGTGAACTGGGTGTAACTTACCTACCATGTGGCGCTGAGGCCGGTGTAGGTCTTCTAGTTTAGTTTAAAAGAAGGTTAGAAATAAGTATTGGTTTGAAAGAAACTTTGGTTTTGAAAGAAAAGAGTTTGAAATAAATCTGAGTTGAAAGAAAAATTCTCACGTTTTACAACGTCTTCTTCCTTAACCAAATCTAGCTTCTTGCTGACTGGTGTACTTCCAATTATAAAGGTTAGGCTGTTAAGCCCTTCCACAGTTATGATGAACACAGTTAACTTCGTGGTACTTTACTAATTACTTTGTATTTATTAAAACTTTCCCGAACAACCCTGTTATAGCAGCACTTGCCATGGCAAGTGCGCCATGCTAACTGGCTATCGGTTCAACACACATTACGGTTGCGGTATCATTTTTACCCGCACTGTCATCAGTGGCCTTGTTGGCCCTCACCTGATTTACAGTCTTGATAATAATTCCTCTGGGTGACTTCTCACTATCTTCACATGATAATCATTAACTGGGGTGCTTCCCATTCTTGGAGTCCCCTTTTTCTTAGTATTGTATCCTCTTCGTAGCTCGTTCCATGCATTTGTCGTGGTTACTAAGACTTGTCTCTTGTTTGGGTAATACGTTGTAGTTCCTTAGTCGGTTGGTATACCGTTGGCGACATTATGTAACATTTATGGTCCCGTAGACACTCGTCTCGGGTTCCATTACATCACTTCTTGCCTGTTGCACGGTTGGTGTGTTGCAAGCTGGTTGTTCTCGACTGCTCGGCATGTCGACCCAGGTTGCCGGAAATTCCATTCTCTTTTGTGTAGGATTATTCATTCTTCGCTATTAAATGCGGCTAACATTGTTCAGGTAGAAACCGTCTCCGGGATTCCCACTCTTCGGGATCTACCGTATGATCGGTTCTCCGTTCTCATAGAGGTACTTAATAACAGGTAGATCGGATTTCCCAAGTATGAGAGGACTTCCATCTCTCTGGCGTTCTTTCCCAAGTTTTAAAACAGGGATTGTGGAGGGCGGGATGGATATTGTAGGCTTCCAGTACACACTGGTAATACTTAACTAGCGTATCTCTCACGCTATCACTCAACCCTTAACCCAAAGTACTAATATCCTAACTCGGTACTTCTTAAGCTCGGTATTCCAGTCATCAGAGCGATACTTCGCTCTGATACCACTTTTTGTAACACCCTAACTACAACCATACTCTTAACAACAAACTGCAGCGGAAAACTTAACTCATCACATTACTTAACTCAATGGTGTTACACGCCGTTAACCACCCACGTGGCTAACAAGGCTAATACATATACATTGTATCGGTCTGATGGACTAGATTCCCGAGCAACTACACATTACTATCCCTTTCTATTAACAACAACCAATATACATATACATTCCAACTGTACCGAGTATTTACAAACTAATGCCGACAACAATTTCGGTCTTACTACACCTACAATACATACTCAATTAGATTGGCTCCCATATACAAACGACTACCCCGTCCTACTCTCAAACAGCTTCCAGCTCCATGTACCTGAAATAGGAAAGAGAAGAAAGGGTAGCCCCCCAGGAAGCTCAGCACCTTTGCTGGTATGGTAATCCCACAGGCCGCATGCTACCGGGCCACGCACAACTAATTGTCGTCTAAGCATGCGGTTGATTATATCTAAATTGTGCATGTAAACAATAAACACATAACACATTACATACCCACGGCAATGGGCTCAGCAAAACAGTCAACAATCTGTACTCCTTACAACACTCATTGTGTTCTTTATCCCTGGAGGGTTTGTCCTCTAATGGAGCTATTTCCTTATTGACAACACATACTCACTAGTCGGGTTATACTCCAAATCATCTTATAATAACCTGGATTCATATCCATGATCCGCATACTCCACACAACAACTCGTTTCACGTTTCAACGTACATACAACATAACATCGCAATAAGAATTGTAGTACAACAATAACACATAACATAACGGGAACGGTTCTCTTTAGGAACCGACCCAAACATATTGTAGAGCCTAGAGAATGTTGCCAAACTCATAATAAGCTTGTTACATAACTCGTTACCGTCCTGTTAGATGAACGGATAACTTAATCCCAAGGTGCGTTGATATAGTAATCCAAGCACACCGAACAAACATAGTATGCCCTATGGCCCGACGTGAGTCAGTAAAATAGCCTTGGTTAAGCTAAAGGGAAGGTTAAAAAAAAAAGGAAAAAAACCATACCATATAGAAAGGATCAAACCTGATATGACAACGTTCCCCATACTCACACGCGTGGCCGGAACAAACCGGACTCCTCACTCCCCGGTTAGCACTTGTTAGGAGTCCCATTATTGGACTTAGTACATTAATTCACAAATAGGTGGTTAGGTCTAGTTGGACACACACAAGGGTAGTGAACATACTTACACACACAATCAACATACAACTAACTCACGCATAGTCGTGGTTAGAACGTTCCCATGGTTTGGGTCGTTAGATCCGAATACCGATCTAATATGTAATCCTAGAGTCGGATAGTTAAGTTTAGCACATATTTAAAGCTAAATGGTATCGGAACTACACGCGCTACATAATTAAACAACTGTAAAATCTTTACATATTTTTATCTTAAAAGGTGGCAAACATACAGAAAAACACATTGGTATACAAGCCGGTGTAATCCGGTAGGACACAAGTTGCAAGAAAACCATACCTTGGTCCCTGCTTCGATTGGTTTCCACTGTAGGCAACTCCAATACATAATTAATAATGTTGGTTAATTAACTTACTCAACTTATAATTTACTAAGTGTTTACATGTTTTCATGACATGTTTTATCCTTAATCTTACCCTCATTTATCTTATTATACATACTAGGGTCCACTACATAACCCTCATTCTCTTTCTTAAATTTAAAGAATTTTTTTTTTATATTCTAGTCCGGACCGCCCCACTGGGGAGGTCCCAGGGGCGGTCCACAATAGAAACTCCAACGCCTGCAGCAAACAATAGGACCTCCCCACAGGGGCGGTCCGTAGGGGCGGTCCACTGCAGAACCAATTTTCTAAAGTGTTTTTCTCCTCTTTTTGAACTCCAAATTCATCCCAATTTTTTCCTATGCTTTACACATGTTTTCCCACATGTTTTAACATCTTTTGGGCACACTAAAACCCACTCTAACCTTCCAAAAATTCCTTAAACTTTTACTAAGTCTTTAACACTTAGAACATTTTTTTTCTTACACTTGTAACTTGCATTCTTGCCTAAAAGTTCACCTAACCAAAGTGTTCCCTCACCACCGTATAACCACCCTTTTTGAACATCATTTGCACTACAACCATCCCCTTTACACAAACTTCCTAGGTCCTTCCCACAAGATCTTGTTTTAAACATTCACAAGGCATTACTCTTCCATTGCTCACCAAACTTTGCACAAGACTAAAGCATACACTCACCACTACTTTGGTATGCTTACAATCACCCATTTGATTCTCTAAAATTCCTTGAACAATGCCCAAGTCATTCTCATACTTATGAACACCTAAATTCCCTTTCTTTCCCCAAATCAACCCTTAACAATTCCTAGTGAAACCTAGGTTACCAAACTTCATTAAAACACCTAAACTTCTTATTTTCTACTCAAATTTTGACATAGCTCACTTAGTCTTTCCTTACACACCAAACACAAGGTTTCTCACCTTTGAACACTCAAGAACACTTATTCACACAAAAATGTTCTTTACACACAACTAAGCCTTAAACTACACTATAACAATATAGTGCATAATTTAAATTGCTTGGCACTTAGTCCCTTAAATTGCATGGCTCTTAGGCCCTTAGATTGCATGAACCTTAAACACTGAATTTTTCACATAATATATGCCTTTAACCTGTGAATACATACAACAACACATATGTCTTTTAATAAACCCTTGAGAGTATTGTTTTCTAGCTCAATTACCATTGGCTCCTTCATTAGTTTACTAAGCATTTTAAAGCTCAATTTTCCTAAGGCACTTTAGGCTAGGTTATTTACCTCTTTTCCATTCAAACTTCTTTCTTGTTTCCTTGAATAGGAAATGAGCAAGGAAGTTGATCACTTGTCAATCTTCTATCCTCACACAAGTAAAGATAATGAGCATTAAGCTTCATGCTTATACTCATTAATAAACCTTAGGTTATATAATGTCTTAAAACACATAAATGAATGTTTTACCTTAGAATTGAATAGGAATTGGATTAAGTAGCAAGAGTGGACTCTACCTAGTCCTTTGAAGATTGAAATGAGCTAAGAATAAGCAAAAGAAAACACCATGAAGAAGGTGGTTACGGTCACATATGAAAATAAGAGGAAATGAAGTTTTTCTTTGAGTTTCCTTACCTTGAAGCAAAGGAGAACAACAAGGTGCGAAAAGATGAGCTCAAGCTCCATCAATGGTGAATCTTCATGGCACCAAAATGGAGTTCTTGAAGATTCGAAAAGATAGAAGTGTAGAGCTTGGCCAAACTAAGGCAAATATGGTCTTAGAATTTGATTTGGAGCATGGAGTTGGATTTGGCAAGTAATTGAAGATGGAGAAGAGAGGTGTTGTAGCTTGAACATCTTGGTGTTGGGAGAACAAGAGGAAGACGGCGGGAAAGCAAGGAAATGAAGAAGAGAGGTGAGAGGTTTCACTTTTGTAAGATATTTAAGCTTAAAAGCAAATAGTACTTTTGCTTTATCACTTTACCTATCTTATTTAATTGTTTAATTGTGGTGAGTCACACATGAAAACCGGCCCCCTTAGTCAAATGGCGTGTTTTATGGTCTTTGTTGACCATCTAGTTGACTTACATTGACCAAAGTCTTAAACTAGCACTATTTGGTTACTATTCACTAACCAAGGCACATAATTATGAAATTTTTGATTTCTCATTGATTTAGACTTCCTAATGTGATACTAAGTAGTACACATATTAATTAAAGAGTAATGATGGTCATTTAGCCACTCAAAACTCATTTACAAGACAATTTTTCAAAAATGTGCTTTAAGACTCCTTAAAGCACATTTTGTGTTTTAACTTGTTTTCAAGCTTGGTTTTCTTTAGTAATTGATTTATCACGTCCATTAACATGTAAATAAGGTATAGGTATGACCTTTAGGTCTTATACAAGGTTACACCAAGTCTAGAGCAAGTATTTGCTTAGAATGACTTTGAGGTGTTTTCTTGTGTTTTGTTTGGTTTAATTGTCTACCAATGTTTCTCAAGGAATTAATTAGCCTTATTAAATCATAATTGAATATTATTTAGTCTTGGTAGGCTTTTTGGGCCCTAACCAAGTTCACTCCAAGCTTAGAGCATGTTTTTTCTCAAATTGTGTTTATGGTACTTTATTGTTTTTACTATGGTTTAAATTGTACACTAATGTTTCTAAGGCACTTTTTATCCTTTAAATACCATAGTTTAACATTTAAACAGCATATCAAGGTTTGGGGTATTTCACATTATCCAGGCGCGTCACAAGACCTGGCGACAGAATGTTGGTGAGGTGATTGCAATAAATCCTCCTTTTCCGATGTCAACGTATTTTTGGGATCAACGAATGGTGGGCAATGGCATTAAGTCCCCAGGGTTTTTACAAGGAGTTATCCCTGCACACCGGCTTGGGGGGCGATGGCAATAAGTCCACATTGGGTCCAGCCAGAAGCATTGGCACGGGTTTCGGTCCCCAGAAGCATCTGAGCATCATCATCAACATCAGCATCAATAGCATCGTTAGCATTTCAGCATTCTTGCATCTGCATACAGTTTTCACAACCTAGGTAGTCAACGCCTTAGAATCGCTTGACATTGCATCGTTTCATTTATTACAGGTAGTCAGCGCCTTAGAATAGTTTGACATCATTTCATGTATTATAGGTAGTCAACACCTTATAACCGCTTGACATTATTTCATTCTCGTCACCTAGGTAGTCAGCGCCTTAGAATAGCCTAACACATTCTCACTTATAGGTAATCAGCGCCTTAGAAACAGCTCGACGACGTTTTGTTGCTAAGGTAGTCAGCGCCTTAGAATAGCCTGACACATTTTCCTTATAGGTAGTCAGCGCCTTAGAACAGCTCGACAATGTTTTGTTGCTTAGATCAAGTCAGCGCCTCCAATAGCTGGACGTGGTCCAACGTTTTCGCACAACACGAAGAATCCTGTGGAATCTAAAATTTTGGGGCGTCACTCAAGCATCAACCAGACTTTTCCACATCCATTCACAAAGTCCAGTTGACGGGGGACAATCTGTTATACCCAAAATTTTGACCCCCTGGTTAGGGTCTACGAGGTTTTTGGTGTTGTGAGGGCATTTAATCGAGTAATGAGAGTTCAGGCTCGTTCGTCGCATTCCAGGCATAGGAGCGTTTCGTCATTGTCAGGGCGTTTTCGTAATTCTTAAGGTTCTTGAGACCTCCTATATGCTTTCTCTCTCCTCCAAAAGATGCCCAAATCAGGTTGAAATGCTTTGATATTTTAACCCATGATAAAAGATGACATTCTAAGCATAATGGCGTTGGAATTTTGATTTTTCGAATTTCCAATATTTTCTAGCAATTTCTAACTGAATCTGACAAGAAATTAAATTTAAAAATATTCCAACATTTAAATAAATTCGATTCCACCTCAGAAAATTCATATTGCCATCTTTGACATGTGGTTAAGATTTCACAGCAAAATTCCTTTGGGAAGTCATTTAATTAAAATATCAATAAATCTTACTTTTACTAGATTTTCTTTTCTTTACTTTAGAAAGTCTATATAAGGGGATAGGTTTTTTGATAAAATCAGAATCTCACAAGCTCAAGAACCCTAGGGAGTCAGAATGCACAGCCTCCCCCCTCTCTCTCTCTCTCACTTTTCCAACACCCAACACCCCGCCACCCGAATCATACCGAAAATCACTCGAATCACCATCTAAACTCGTTTTCCAATCCCCAAAGCACCATAATCATCAAAACCCCACAAAAACACCACCAAAACGTGAAGAACAGCAAGAAAACCAACAACCAGAAGCTTGGTTCGAAAGCCTTTTCGGGTCTGCCATCAACGGAGCACTCGACGAATCCCGTGTGAAGAATCATTGTGAATCCGAAGGTAAAACATGTAGAAATTCCACTTTCCTATTCTCCACGATGTTATCTGTCTTGCCCTCAAAATTTCGGCTCAAACTAACTCTTTTTCGCTTCTGTATCGCTAATTGTATTAGCTAACTGCCTTGTTACTTGTTTGCTAACTTTCGTATTAATTTAGATTTCAAATTGAGTTCTTTCAATTACTAACGTGTTCATAATCTTTCAGGCTACACAGCCATAAACATTTGAGCTCAAAACACCTTCGGGAACCATCAAAAACCCACTGTCTGTGGGTTGTCCGTGACCTCGGACTCATTGTCCGAGACCACGGACGGTTGTCCGTGACCACGGACACCCACAGACGGTGGTGGGATTTTATATTTTTCCATTTTTCAAATTTTAGGGTTTCTGTCAATACATGTCCGGGCCCACGGACCCTGTCCGTGGCCCCGGACCTTTCAAGTTCGCGTTTTTACTTTTGTTCTGTTTTCGAAATCATTTAATTCAATTGGGGTCCGTGGTCTCGGACATTAGGTCCGTGGCTACGGACGTAATAAAAAAAAATTGACGTAATTCTGCCTCCGAAACTCTAATTTAGGTAGCTTTTAATTTCACTTTAATTTTCTCTCAAAAAACACTAAAAAAAAACAGAAGCGCGCCCGTTGTTAAAAACAACTTTGTAGAAAGCCGTAAATAACCAAGTAGAGGAAAAACGACCAAGGAAGGGTATGAAAGTAATTTGAACCCTAATTAAGTCGAATATCAAGCCCCCGATCCCGAACTCTACTTTCCTAATTTACTCTAGGTTAAAATTAGGTGGCGACTCATAATAGGTTCCAGTGAGCTAGCTTAGGTTTTAATAATTATTCTTATATATATAGTTATTAATCTTAGGTTATAAGTGGACCTAAAACCTAGTTAAGCCCTAATCAGCTTTAATCAACATAGGATAGGGTTTAAAATCGAGGCTCACATAACAATGAGAATTTTGGGTAGCTTGTGTAAGTGGTGAGGATGCTAGTGGTGGATTAATAAGGTTATAGTTTGGGATGGTAATGAGTGGACTTGGGTGATGGAAGTGAAAATTATAGGAGGAAACGTTGTAAATTGTCAAGGGGATGACAAGGAATGTAAATAGAGTGTATGACAATGAGAATGGTGAGTAAATTGAGTAAAGAGATGAAATGTCTAAGGAGGGTGTAGGATGGTCAAGGTGAATGAAGAACAAGGTTAAGGTGCTAAGAGGATGGAAAGAAAAGTATAGGTATGTTCAGAGTTTAGGAGTGATGAGTAACAATGGAAAGGAGAGAAATTAATGCATTAGGATGCAAGATAACCTTGGGAAGTTTAGCAAAGGAAAGTGGATGAATAATGACGTTTGAGGAGTAGTTTATATTGGTTGAAAGGAAACACTATGGTTAGTTGAAGTTTTAGGCAAAATTTACATGTTGGAAGTGTAAGGAATTAAGTTATAAGTGTAAGAGCTTAGTAAGAATTTGAATATTGATCAAGGAATTTGGAGGTGAGTTGATCCATGAGGTAGGAGGATTTAAGTGCTAAAATTGTGTTAGAACATGGGTGAATACATGGGGAAATATTAGAAGAAGATTGGACAAAAGAACAAGGTTGGAAAGGTCTTCAAAACTGTAAAATTTGACAGTTTAAAGTGTGGTCCGGGACTTGGCCCTTGAATAAAGTCGCGGACCAGCACTAAAAACATGTCGAGAGTGCACCCCAGAACTGGTCCTAGACCTGGGGTAAGTACCAAGTCTCGGACCATAGTTAAAATGTTGCCGAGAGTCAAAATAGGAATTGGTTCGGGACTACAGAGCCGGACCTGTCCCGGACCAGGCCAAATTACAAAGGAAGAGTGATTTTTAAGAGATAAATGAAGGGGCTTGTTGGGTAATGCTATTATAAGGTTGTTAAGAGTTGTTTGGTGAAATTTTATGGCCATTGGAGGTGTGAACAAGTGTGAGGTGAAATGGGAAGTAAATAACATAAGTGGTTAAGCTTGAACTACAATGATTTAGCGGTATTTAGTTGGAGATCATTAGTGATGATATGAGTTAGGCTAACTAAAAGAAATTAACCACCCGATTCGATCAATGTTTTAGGGTTTGCGAATTTGTACTCTGCAGGAGAGTAGCAACCGAATGACCAACGGTGAACGGTATGGTTTTCTTGTGAGATGCTTGCTAGCGAGGTGTCCCTCGGTTGTGTGCGATTTGTTTATGTGTGCCGACTAAACAAGATAAAGCATGCAACCGGAATATTATGTTTGTTGTGTGATTGTGATACACTACCACAACTTACCTTGAGAACTTGCTAACAATGCTTAGTAAAGAATTGTGTGAGATTAAGGAACACTCCCAAATATTGTTTATTTAGTAACCGAAAGAGGTTAACTAACAAACATTAACATTGAGACTTCTATTAATAGAACTTAGGGAGAGTGAGAAATCCGGAATGGTACCGACACATGTGTATTGGGGGAAGTCGGTATCCTTATAAAATACCGCCTTCCAAATATGACTTGTCTTCAGACTCGTCGCCTAGAGTTGACCTATAGACTCGACCTCCTTGAACTTCTTATTTTAGGAGGGAGGCATACTGAGATGGTGTGGTGGGATCGACCTAAATGCCCAACTAATTCTAACAATATTGTTTATGTAAACCAATGGAGCTGATAACTCATTGGTTAGGGTTACTCGACCCGACAAGATAAACAATGAATTAAGGAATAACCATTCTATTAAAGAACGGTTGATTTAATTGAGATAAGATACAACCATTTCTATTTGAAGAATGGTTGTATTCTAAGACTGAGATAAGGATTAAGATTGAGGTAAGATAAGGTTAGACTGAGATTAAGAGGAAACATAACTTAAGGAGTTAAATGATTAACTCACTAATTAAGGGAACGCTTTTAAGTCGTTCATTGTGTTTGAACTTTGATTGTTCATATGTGGCTTGTTGTTTATTGCACTTTCTATATGTTGTGCATCTAATTAATCTCCATGTTATCGACAATTAGTCGTCGTAGCCCGTTGCTTGGGGGCCATGAGAGAATAGTACCAGCAAAGGTGCTGACCCCCTCGGGGGCTACTGTTTTATTTTGCAGGTGAATGATAGAAGACGACAGTCCTGAGATTACTTCGGGTTGTCTTCTTTTAGTTGTACGAGTTGTGCATGTACACTCGTTTAGTGAATGGTTATGAGATGTTAGTAAGTTATATAGGATGTAAGGAGTTTTTAAGTTTGTTGTTTAATTGGTTAAGGCTTGTAAGTACTAATGTTCGGTATATTCGGGTCCATCAGACCGTAGCTAGATCTTGGAGATTTGTATGCCTAGTTAGTCACGTGGGTTACTAACGGCGATAACTCCAAATATTGTAAGAATCCGCTACAAGTTAATATAAGTGAATGGAGGTTTATGAGATAAGTATGGCTTTATGAGTTAGAGTGTTACAAAAAGTGGTATCAGAGCGTAGTTACGCTCTAATGACAGGAATTACCGAACTTAGGAGAATACTGAGGTTGAGTTTGAGTTATGGTTAAGGGTTGAGAGATAGAATGAGAGGTGTGTTAGTTAGGACTTCCCGGTGTTTACTGGATATCCATAGTACCTAAACCCGCCCTCCACATCCCTTGCTTGAAGTACGGGGAACAAACGCTAGAGAGAAGAAAGCTTCTCTTACTCGGGGAAACCCGATCTGGTTGTTAGTTAACATTAAGTAATACGAGAAAACATCTTGTTGTACAACAGTTTATGAGAACTTGAAGGTTTTAATAGGAGCGCAACGTGGAAATAGGCGCTACCAACGGAATTCTACCATAGGAGAACGGAAATTACCGGCAACATGGGTCGACATGCTACGCAGTCAAATAACCCGTCATACCAATCATAAGAAAAGCACTACGAGTGCAATGGAGAGGAAAGAATAAGCGACATGAGTACCGGACAGTGGTCCGGATAAGCATAACAGTGGGATAATTAAAGCATGAGAGTTAGACTACCGGAAGTCCAGTTAGAAACGGGAACTCCAAACCCCATACAATGAGAAGGTTACAAAACTTGGCCGACATAGCGCAGGCGACAATTAAGATGCGTACAACTATATACCGGAATAGGACTACGGTGTGTGCCTAGAGGAGAATCAGCACTTGGTGACCACAACGAAATGCGTGGAAACGGGAGCCAGGATTAAGACATAAGTAAGTAAGGATGGGTTCCCTTAGGAAGAGGAACACCATGACAAGTGATAGTACTGTCAAACCTACTAGGAAACTGCCGGATGGCTAGTTATCCAAAATAATAGAACATCGAAGGAGTCCTGAGGACTACCAAGATATAGAAATTAGGTGGAAGTACCACTAACGCACACAGTACCGGTAGCCCATCTTACAGGATGCACTTGCTATAGCAAGTGCTACCAGGGTTAAGCTATACGGAAAACCATCATGGCGAGATAGTAGAACACTACAGTTGTAGTACATATTAATATCGGATTGCAAATCCATAAGAATGAGAGAATGAGACCATAGAAAGGCCTGACGGCCTGACCATGATGAACTGAGTCGACACACTAGTCAACAGGGAGTCGAGCTTGGATAGAATACTAAACGATATAAATTTTTGCAAAGGTACAACCTACTGCAGTAACAACTGACAGTACGGTAAGAACATCAATCCCGATCCTCAAGGAGAAAAACCTAAGAGATCTCTTAGTTATCTGCTAACAGGAAAATTGTAGGAAAACTATATACAAAAGAATAAAATAAATAACTAAACCTACAACTCCACTACGGGTAGCAAAATAAAACCCGTCGGAGTATAGTGTAAATATATTACGACCGAGAGTATCGTACCCAAGGGGCTTATAGAAAATTAGTCCTAATCCGGTAATACCTATTCTAAGACAAGGGGGGAAATTGAAATGTTTTCTAATCCTAATCAAAACTAACTAAACTAAGTGGTAATTACAATGAAATTATCCTTGATCCAGGGTGTGAAACCATCTAAGCATCAATATGAACTCTAAACATAAACACAGGCCTTCGAATTAACCAACAACTGAACATGCCGGGTGTCCTGCCGGTTACCACTTGCACGGCATATTCAAAGACATTGAATCTGCCGGACATGGCCACCCGATAGTGTGGAGGGTGATTTTTCGGTATGAGGGGGTCTATCTAAATATGGTCTGACTAAGAAGCCTAGATCCTAGAAAGGCCATTCTGTGGAGGGTGAAAACCCGTTATTCTGGCATCCCTCAAATACCTACTACATCGTCCGTCTTTCCCAGAAAGCATAAAGGGAATGCTAGTGAACATTACACCCGCTCTCAATGGGCTCCACGCGGACTTATGCCCTAAGGGCGGAAATTGACTAGAGTCGCCACCTAGTTTGACCTAAGGAACTAGGAAGGAAGAGAGAAGGTTCTAAGAACCGTTAGTTGACTCTGAGGTTGTTCCCTATGGATAGGACTTATCTGGTCATTTGCAGAGATTCTATTGTGGGTTCGTACTGGGTTACACCCCTTAGAAGTGGCAACGACCACGACTTCGGATTGGTGCCCGAGGAAACCTCGGTCTCCAATTGTCGGGATTGCCTTCTTTCAAAACCTTTAGAGAGATTCATTTAAAAGCCAAAGAAAGGATTGAGACAGAAGGGGAGAAAACGAGTGGATAAGGCGAGCTTTCTGCCAAGCCAGCGCCAAATGAAAGGGTTGATGTTTTGGGATTGGGATTTTTGAATTTAGAGTGAGATGATGATGGGCTGAATTGTTTAGAGGATGATTGTCAAAATCGTCTCTGTTAAAGTTTTTTAAATCGAAAAATCATTTTTTGTTGTAAAAGAGCGGATAATCCCGAGGGATTACCCTATGTACCCCTCGAACACGACACTTAATTTGGTAAGTGGTGAGGCTCGAAAGATGGGGCAATGAATTTATGTCGAAAATGGGATTTAGGGAGAAACACCATGAATGAGATGTTCTCGGTCAAACCCTAATAACGTCTCTAACTCCCGGGTTTGAAAACGTTAAAAAACCGAAAATATTGAAGTCGAGTGGAAGGGAGTTAGACGATTCTAAATCCCGGCTGCAACTAGGAAGGTCGTTACTTCCCTAGCACCCCGCCTTGTAAAAATTTAGGCTGCAATTAAGGGAGGTTTGTCACCCTAATGCCCCGCCTAAGAGATCCAGACTGCGACAAGGGAGATTACGACCCCAGTGCCCCGCCTCGGATTTTTTTTTTGAAGAGAGACAAACGATGTCTAACTAGGAAGAAAACATTCTTTGAAGGTGTTAAGACATCCCATGTTTCCCGAAAACGGTTTTTTGAGTTGAAAACTAACTTTGAAAACTTTTGAAGTTGTTCGGAATTCTCGATAAAGAAACACTGATTTTGAGAAATGTTTTTAGGAGAAAACTTTCTGTATATGTGAGAAGAACTTTCTGCAATAGAGAAGATTTTCTGTGATGTGAGAAGAGTTTTTCCTATTTAGATTCCACAAATGGTTTCTTTGAAAACTCGCTGAAATTTGAATAAAATGATGGTCTTGAAATTCTTTTTGGGTTTTTAGATTTGGAAAGGATTTACAATTGAAAGTGAGTTGAAAGGAATCGGGTTTGGAACATGTGTTAGAATTGATTTGGTTTGACTTGTATTGGAAGATGAACCGGGTCAATGTTCGGGTTTGGTCAATGATTGGGTCAAGGTTTGGTCAAGGTCAGGTTTTCTGGTCAAGGTCAAGGTTTTCTGGTCAAAGTCAACGTTCAGTCAATTTTCAGGCCAAAGGTCAACCTTTGGTTCAAGGTTTGATTCTTGTGGACTTAACCTGATTTTTGTGGTCTAGGCTTGCTTGATTTTGTGGACTTAGGCTTGCTTGATTTTGTGGACTTAGGCTTGCTTGATTTTGTGGACTTAGGCTTTGTGGACTTGGGCCTTATTTGAGACATGGGTCTTTTATGGTTTTGGGCTTTCTTGGTTTTGGGCCATGGTTTGGGCTTCGGGTTGGGCCCTGGATTTGGGCTTCGGATTTGGTAATGGGCCGAGAGTTTGGGCTCTGCTTGGGCCGTGGCTTTGGATAATGGGCCGAGAGTTTGGGCTCTGCTTGGGCTTTGGTGGTGGGCTTCTTGAGTGTGGGCCATGGGCCTTTTGGGTTTGGGCCGAAGCAAGGCAATTGGGCCAGCTTTGGTCTGGGTATTAGGTTTTGCTTTGGGCCGGATTGGGCTTTGGGCCGGATTGGCTTTGGGCCGGATTGGCTTTGGATTTTTTTTTTTTGGCTTGGTTTTGGGCGCGGATTTAGACTGGGCTGGATATGGGTATTGGGTCGGGCTTGGACTTGGGCCAGCTTCGGGTTTGGGCTGAATTGGGCCGATTTCAGGGATTGGCTGAATTCGGAGATGGGCCGAGTTTTGGGTCGGGTTTGAGGGAGTTTTGGCTGAGCTATATGATTGGGCCGGATTTTGAGTAGGTGGGGCCTGAGTCGATTTGGGCCTGACTGGATGGGGCTGGATATGGGTATTGGGGTCGGGCTTGGGCTTGGGCCAGCTTCGGGTTTGGGCTGAAATTGGGCCGATTTCAGGGATGGGCTGATTCGGAGATGGGCCGAGTTTTGGGTCGGGTTTGAGGGAGTTTTGGGCTGAGCTATATGATTGGGCCGGATTTGAGTAGGTTTGGGCCTGAGTCGATTTGGGCCTGACTGAGATTGGGCTGGTCTGAGAAGTGGGCCGGACTGAAATGGATTTGGGCCGGATGGGTAATGTGACCTTGGGCCCTAGAGTGGATGAGAAAATTTGGAGAATCAGATTGGAGATGAGTTTGAAAAAGGTCAAAATTTGTATTTACAAAAATGGTTATGGAAATGAGAGACAATTTCTGGATTTGAGGATGGAGACTTTTGAATTAAAGAGCTGGAGGTCTGAAACGGAAGTGAGATTTAATTACATATATATACATGTATTAGGTATATTTTAGGGTTTAGAATGTTACCACATGAGATAGGCCAATAGTCTATCAGGCTAGGGGAACATTCTCTATCCTAAAGGGATTATTGTTTGCTTATATACATAAATGTGTGTTTTAAGGTTTAGGATGTCACCACCATGAGATAGGCCAATGGTCTATCAGGCCAGGGGGATCCCTCTATCCTAAGGGCTTGGACCTAAGGACATAGTAACTAGGGCTTAGATAGTAAAGAAATGTACAAGAGAATGAATCAAAAAAATGCAATGAAGTTGAATATACAATATATACACGTGTAACACGGAGATGATCAGACAAAAGGGCATGGGAGAAACAGTGATTTCTCATATCAAAATAATCAGACCAACATGATTTTTGCAGTAACATTAAGCAAACTCTCGAAGCCAAATTTTTTTTATCTCCTTTCCTCTCCCAAGCCTAGCAAAATTTTTGGGTGCTAAAATCAAGCTTGACAGCAAAGCCCCTAACTCAGACGCCACTACAGACAAGTAGTCATTTCAACAAATTAAGGCATAAGCACTAAAAAAATCAGAAAGGAGTGAGAGAAATTTGATTCCTAAATTGGTATAATTACTTCATCTATTCCTTTATTTCCCTTGGTATTAATCAGAATATACAAAGTCGAGACGAAACTATGAACATAGCAGAGCCGCTAGGTCAGCTCTCTCCTCAATGGTAATTAGCAGTTTCAAAAACGTTCATGAATCACGGATTGCACATCAAGACTAAATCTCTATAGTCATTCATCTTTAAACACGAACCAGGCATTCAAAGGAAAAGGAAACAGATGAACAGACCATGAACAATGGTGTTTAGCGGCAACATAAGAATGAACAATACTTTCAGATAGGATAGAAAGTAACCAGTCGGAACACAACATGGAATTTTGAACACAATCATGTTATTAACCAGAGAAAGCTTGAAGATTATATTGAGACAGGAATAAATACCAAACAGAAGAGTACTGAGCATTTCCTGTAAGACAAAACACAGTGAAATGAATAAAGAACATCAACCATCCGAAAGTTAGTTCACACGGTAAATACAACAGAGAGTTTGGAGATATAAACTTCACTTGAGTAGGCTAGGACCAATGTTGCTAAAAGTTTTCAGGATGACCCATTACCTTTGAGTCATAAGTTTACCACCAACACAAGAAGTTGCAACAACATCACCAGAAAATAGAAGCAAGCCTGATTAACAACGGTAATCACTGAAGACATAATCACGATTGATCAAACCTAAATGACATTATCCGAGGGCCCAGGTAGACGCAATGAATCGGTCACTGTATGCGGTGGCATACATGTTTTCTGTGAACAACTCAAGTACAGAAGAGTAGTATGGAAATCCAAATGAGCTAACCCTCAATAACCAGAGTCATAGGTAAAAATGATTCCAAACAATCTTAAAGCAGCAGAAGAAATGTTGCTCAAAGGGGCGATAACGACACAGCCACGGATTTATTATTCGAACCACATGTCCAAAGACAGAAGCAAAGAAAACCACTAACAGAGGATACACCAATCTCCGATTCTGCTGATAACAATAAGGAAGGGCGATGAGACTAGTACTGCAATTACACGAAATCTGCAACTGGTTTTAAAATAGAGCATCCCATGTTTCGGAAGAGGTTCAAACAGAACTTGGAAGAGACAACGCAGTCTTCTGCAAATCATGAACCTATGGACCCATTTATTGAGACCCGGTATTCATTGAGCAGATTCGCAAAACAAACAACAAAGATCAGTGGAGTGTTCGACCGATGCACTTGTTTGTGAAAACCAAAACCTATAATAGGCTTGGCGCCCACTTGCAGTCGAAATTGAAACCAAATGACAGAAGTTATAATGACTTAACATCTTGGAGCAGACGGGAAGACGAAGAAGAAAATCCGAGACGTGGGAGTTGGCATTGACATCGGAAGTTAAGTTCCGGAAAAACCACACTCCTCACCTTCGTTAGAGCCATTCCCGAATCGGTTCATTCAACAAAATGAATTTGAAAACAGATAAGTCGAGAGGGAGAGTCCAGAGGAATCGTACAAGAAAAAAAATAGGAATGTGCAAGGGAAGAGCACAAAATCGATTTTATGATGACAGCCCGCAAGTGGTTGCTTACCCTGTGAACTCCCGAAATGTACCGTGGTCGAAATGGTGAGAAGACGGGCAAGCTCGAGGGGTTACTGGGGATGATGATTAGAAGAGAAGATTAACTTCGGAGAAGGAGCTGGCGTCTGGTTTTTTTTTTTTCTCTTCGGGTTTAAAAACTGGAGAAAGGCGAAGAACATTGAGAGTCAGACAATCGGAATTGAAATCGGGATTGGTGTTGGCTTGTAAGAACGTGGGTGATACTGTAGGGTTTTAGAATGTTTTATAATGGAGAGGGTAGGGTTTCATTTGGATTGTTGTGGGTCTTAGTGAGGAATGAATTCGGACCCAAAATAGGGCCTGGGCCGCGAGCCTACTACCGAAGAAAGAAAGGAAAAAACAAGAGAGTTAGCATAAAAAAAACCTCCACCGAGTTTCGAACTCGGTACCCACCCCAACATCCTCCTCCCGCATACTCTACCAGTTGAGCCATGACAGTTTTCGGTATATTACCGTAACTAGTGAAACAAAAGCCCCGTTGCGAGCCAGGACTAGAGAAAAAATAAAACGTCACTCATTCCTTACCAGGGATCGAACTCGGGACCAGAAGGGATGCATGCCGGGTGCTTTACCAATTATGCTGGGTCGGTTTTCAGTGTATCCACGCGAGAAGTAATACAAGATGAAAACGAAACCGTGAAATATTTTAGTAATAAAACGCGTATACAAAAACGAAGCAGGTTAAAACGGATAAAAGGCTCGTGCTCCCTTTTCCATAGGGATGTGAGGTTTAAATATCGGATTATTGTTTGAAAATTCATTTTTTGGAAAATCGTGTTTTTATGAAATGCTTTGAAAAAGGTTATAAATGATGGCTTCGTTATGGCATGCACGCTAATATGTTTTGAAAAAGAAAGGCGACGACCCCTCTTATTATTTCGAAATTTGCTTTATGGGGTGAGAATTTTTGGTGTCTACAGATGGCTCCCCTTGATTCAATTCTACAAGCCCTTGTAGAATTGGATCAAGGTTGACGGGGCGCCAAAAATTCTCACCATGGTTTAGTGGTGCATAAGGATGCGACCGTGAGTGTATGAATGTGATTGAAAGTACGAGGACTTATGACGAGCCTCAGTTAGACCTCTTGACATCTAACTCTAGGACTTATGATGAGCCTAGGGTACTAACAATAGGGTTGATTCAGGGTGCACGAGGACTTAGGAGTGCCTCAACTGGACCTCTTGATATCCAGTCCTAGGGCTTATGACGGGCCTAGAATGCGATTGAGAGTACCACACTAGTAGCGTAATAGCTGCCTAGCAGGTGGATATGAAGCGATCTCACACTAGTAGCGTAATAGCTTGCCTAGTGGAGGAAAATGTGGGACCGTACTAGTAGCGTAATAGCTGCCTAGCAGGTGGATATGAAACGATCTCGCACTAGTAGCGTAATAGCTTGCCTAGTGGAGGAAAATGTGGGACCGTACTAGTAGCGTAATAGCTGCCTAGCAGGCGGATATGAAACGATCTCGCACTAGTAGCGTAATAGCTGCCTAGTGGAGGAAAATGTGGCGGGACCGTACTAGTAGCGTAATAGCTGCCTAGCAGGCGGATATGAAACGATCTCGCACTAGTAGCGTAATAGCTGCCTAGTGGAGGAAAATGTGGGGGACCGTACTAGTAGCGTAATAGCTGCCTAGCAGGTGGATATGAAACGATCTCGCACTAGTAGCGTAATAGCTTGCCTAGTGGAGGAAAATGTGGGACCGTACTAGTAGCGTAATAGCTGCCTAGCAGGCGGATATGAAACGATCTCGCACTAGTAGCGTAATAGCTGCCTAGTGGAGGAAAATGTGGCGGGACCGTACTAGTAGCGTAATAGCTGCCTAGCAGGTGGATATGAAACGATCTCGCACTAGTAGCGTAATAGCTCGCCTAGTGGAGGAAAATGTGGGACCGTACTAGTAGCGTAATAGCTGCCTAGCAGGTGCATATGAAACGATCTCGCACTAGTAGCGTAATAGCTGCCTAGTGGAGGAAAATGTGGCGGGACCGTACTAGTAGCGTAATAGCTGTCTAGCAGGTTGTGAGTATTTGATTGTGAACGAACTTTGTGGGTACATGCAAATGATCTACGATGTAAGATGTCCAAGAATAAATGTGTTAATTGAATCAAACTCCCTGTTTATGGATGTAGATTTCTGTGTGAGCAGACGGCTCCAGAGTTGTTTCAAATTTTGAGATGACTTTGGCATGTGGTAATGGCTCCGGTATGAACTGATGGCTCCAGATTACGTTGACGGCCCCGGTGCGGTCGGGTGGCTCCAGTGTGGTCGGAGGGCTCCGACATGATTCATGACCCCATTATGAGCAACGGCTCTGGGGTGGTTGGTGGGTTTCGATTTGAATTGAGATTTTGAGTCGAATGGTGGGTTGATGTGATTGGTGGACTGTGTTGTGTTTGACGTATTTTGATGTGGTAGATAAATTCTTTGTCATGGATGGATGGCTTCGGCCCGGTTATGACTTCAGGGTTCTCTCATGATGGCTCCAGGATAGCTCAGGATGGCTCCGGAAAGGGCTGCAAGATGGCTCAATTTGGTGATAGCGAGGAAGAAAGGGGCATTTTCCTTTGAGGTGGTCGCACCCTGGGCGGGCTGCCTACGTACTCAATTCCGTATTGAGATCAGACCTGACGTAGTTCGAAACTCTGTAGGCAAGGCCCTGGTGACGAAATGGATCCGATATGGATTTGAGGTGGCTCCCGCGTTGTTCTCGGACTGTTGGGATGACCCCTGTGTAGTTCCAAGGATGGTTTCAATGTCGGATGATGGCTCCCGTATGGCTCTAGCTTGGCCCTGAGAGTGATGTCGATATGGCTCGAGCATGACACTGGATGGCTCCGGGAAGATCGTCGTATGGCTCCGGATGGCCTCGGTTTTGATTTCTTTTGATTTTGAGTTGAACTTCGATAGCGGGAAACTGAAGTCGACCTTCCACGAGACTAGGCATGGTTCTTACCAGTCGGATGTTGAAAATGAAGTGGTTATGATGCATGCAAATGCTAACTGCTAGATACGATGCAAAATGTGTATGCAATTTTTGGAGAGAAGGTACGGTCCTATCTCTATTAATATGAGGTTTACGAATATAAGACATCTTCAGTTTGATCTTGAGTGATTGTTGAACTAGAATGCGTGAATCACTTTCCTCTCACGGAGGGATATGGGTCAATCTTTCATGAGTATGGCTGTGTGTGCAAATGGTGTGATGATGCTCTCGATGCTCGGAGCAGTATTTTCCTTAGAATTTCCTTCGAGGTTCTGGACCTTCCAATCCTTACAAGTTCCTTTCCTACAATGGGGTAGGTTGTTCATGATTTGGTGCTTAGACTGAAGATTCACCCGCACTCATAAGACCTTGTGGGGTAAGGTCACGCTCATACGCTCATGGTCCCTTTGGTATGACAGGACATGTTGATAACAAGTACGAAGCTTATGATTCATGTTTCAGATCTTGATACTTTCAGTTAACGCTCATTGACTTACGAGTCAGAGGTCTTTTATTGGGTTATAACGGGGCTGAGGGGTATGATGTATGTCACATGGGACTGGAGGATTTATTTGGAAGCTGTGGAGATTTGGCGCAATAGAGGATATGTTTCACCTTTGCCATGGGTGGAATGATTGGACGGGTTTTGATAACCTTTTATCGGTTTCTTCGGGACATCATTGGTCCTTTTGATTCGGTTTTGCTCCTTGCCTTTTCTGGAGTTCGATTTGAACTTTCTTCTCATTTTATTTTTTGAAATTGAATTTGTCTCGTCAACTTTCTCAAGCGTTCTCAGCTTTGTATTTTGGCTTTCAGATTCGGAGTTGCATTGACTCATCGATCTTCTTGAACATTTTTGGTGTTTGATCTTGGAGTTTCATTGACTCACTAACTTTTCTTGAACATTTCATTTGTTGTTTTTGTGAAAGATGGTGGGGAGGGCCATGGCTCCGGCTCCTTCAAGATCCTCTATTGCAAGGGCAAGTAAGTGTATGTGGGAGGGCATGTTGTGGAGTTTTTTCCTTGTAGAAAAAGCTTTTCATGAAAGGCTCAGCGGGGCTCACTAAAGGTTTATTTACAGGGCAGTCGAAGCTTTTGGTTTTGTGAAGATTTATGTTCCTAAGTGCCTCGTCATTCTCATTAGTCAATGATTGTTTTCTTACTACTTCTCGGATCTTTGCATGAATCACAGTTCGTGTTTTGCTATCGACATTGATCTCACTCTAAATTACGCCTCTCCATGTGCTGAAGGAAAGCACAAGTCGCTCATGGTTTTACCTCGATTGGCTCTCTCTACTTCCCTCATCGCTCAGTGGATTGTCCAAAACATTCATTTGAAATTCAAAGGAAAATACCACTCTTCGCACACTACTCACTTGGTTTGTGGTGCTGGTTTTGATTAGACCCTTGTGTTCATTGACGGGTCGAGAGTTTAATGGTTCACGCACTCTATTCAATCAATCTCTCAAGATTTTCACCCAAAAATGTCGCTTCGATACGAATATATGCAAATGCAACTATCTACAATGCAATTTATTTTGGCAACATGGAATTACTATGTATAAGATGCATGAAATGCTGAAAAATGATGAATGGAAATGGTTGACTTTGGATTTTGACCGAATGATTTTTTTGTTCTATGGTTTTCTTTTGGATGCAATACGTGCGTGGTAAGGCTACACCTAATCTCGCTTGAGTCGGTTTCAGTTGAGGATCCACGATGTTCATCTCGCCAATAATGGTTCTTTAGGCGGTCAATTGCTGAGTGGGTCCCGGAAGAAACATGACCCCACATGTTTTAGTTGCAAATCAAACCTTGACCGCTTAAGGAGTGGTAATCCCCATATTGCGCCAGTCAATATGATAAAACCATCTTGTTCTTCCTGTGACTCCTGGATAGGTCAAACAACAGGGGAGGGATGGGATGCAACCCTTCAAACACTTTCATTACAATAAAACATGACTCAACTACTTTCTGTCACTATCGTCACGGATGAACACATGGTCCTGCATGGATCTGTGAAGCCTCAGGAAAGTGCGCCTTCGTGGTCTAGGATGAACGTCTCAGCTCTAAAGAAGATACCTCTCCTTTGTCTATCAGCTCTTGGATTGCGTTCTTTAGTGTGGTACACTCATCGGTGGTGTGTCCCCGGATTCTATGATAGCCGCAGTATTCATGCAAATGTGGCCCAAGTTTCTTGATTCTTGACCTTGTATTAAAAAGTGCTAGATGACCTTCCTCGACTAATATTTTCAATGCTTCGCTGAGCGACATTCCGAGGTTCGAAACTTGTCCCTGTGAGCTTTGTCTGAGTGTACGTTCCCCTCTATCCAAGATCTCGGGTTGCTCTGTCAATTTGATTTCAGTGTCCTCCAAAACAATCACGGCCGCCATCAATCGTTTGAAGTCACAAATCCCTAGATATCTCAGCCGGCATTGGTACTCTTCTCTCAGGCCGGAAATCACCATTCGTATTTGCTCCTCCTCAGTGGGTCGATTATTCATTTGCCCAGCCTTCACCCTCCATCTTTCTATGAATTCTCTCACAGTTTCGCCATGGTTTTGTCGGGTGATTTCTAAATCTCTGTGTGTAACTTCATGATGAAAGTTACCACCGTATTGAGTGAGAAATTCAAAGTACAAGTCTTTGCTTGACTTTCCTTCTAGATCTAGGCCCATAATCCAAGAGTAAGCGGGTCCCTGTAAGTAGAATCTAAAGCATACAGCCTTCATCTCATCAGATAAACCATGCAGATCCATGAGCTTGTCATATTTGTCAACGTGATGCCTTGGGTTACCAATTCCTTCATACTTTTCCAATTCAGGCAAACTTAGGCCTTTGTGTAGTCGAGCTCCAGCATATGGATTAGTTGGTTCCCAACCCATTGATTCAAAGCGTCGGGTCCGTTCTATCTCTTGTATTTCTGTCCTCAACTCTTCCATTAATTCCTTCTTTAGGGTCGTCCTGAGATCTGGGTCTTTGATGAAGGTAGAGGCAATCTGGGAGTGGTTATCATAAAGAGAACGAGGGAGTTGGAAGGCTTCTGGGCAGAGATGTTGGTCAAACTTTGATGGCTGAGGAAGTATTTGTCGTGGAGAGGTGTGATTTTGTGTGGGCGAGGAGATACTTAAACCGGGATGTGCAACGAGTGATGATGAGGTTTGGTGGTTTCCCGCATCACGGATCATCTGCGATTGCTGATTTCCTATAGTGGCAATTGGGTTTCTTGGGGCTGAACTGCATACAAGCGAAGGAGGCATGTTTGGCACTTCTGGGATTTGGACAGAGGGAGTGTGTGGGTCCATCGCTTGAAACTCATAGGCATCATATGCGGAGTAAGTTGGAGATTCCTTGTAACTGCTATCTGATGCTGAATGGGCCCTATTTGTTCTTCTTTGGACAAATTCTTCTATCTTCAGGTTTTTCTCCAAGTCATCAGCAAGGTCATGGATCAATCTTTCGTGAACAAATCGACCTTCAAATGTTTGATCACGTCGAGGGGCTCGCTCCATCTTTTCTGCCGTTGCTATAGGTAGACTGGTCTTCTTTCTCTCTAGTTGCCAACTGTCACGAACACCTGCATGCACAAGGATTAGAATGAAGAAGAGGTAAATCAGTATGCTTTGTTGAACAAAATTTGTTGTGTGATGAATGTAAATGATTGTTGGTGCGAAATGAATTTTATTTATCTTGAAAATGTTGTGAAATGGGCGTCACTTTATTTCATTAATTTTTTAAAGGGGATGTATCCGTAGACACCGCAAATTTCACCCCATAAAGCAAAGTTTTGAGAGCGATAGATAAACGTGAAGGGTCGTCACGTTTCTTCCCTTCTTTAAACAAGACGTGCATGCCAAAAGAAACCGAGTTTTTGGAAAACAATTTTTAAAACCGTGTTTTCAAAGTGGCGGATTTTCTCAATATGAATTTTGACGCTCGGTCATTCGCAAAGAAAATAGGGAGTGGGGAACCCTATACACATTGATCTAAACAAATTCAAAGGGAGTTGTATAAACCTATACACCTAATCTATTTAGAAATGGACGAGGGAGAAAAGAATCATCGGGGAAAAACCTATACATCATCAATCCTAAAAAGTCATTAAAATGGGGAATTTTGAGCTAAACTTCTTCTGAACTCCTCTGGTCCGTCTTCGGGCTTCTGAATGACTACTCACGTTCGGCTTCCTGGCTGGCTGCTCGCTCGTCTTTGGATTCTTGACCGGATGCTCGCTCATCTTCGGGCTCTTGATCGGCTGCTGGCTCGTGTTCGGGCTCTTGGCCGGCTGGTGGCTCGTGTTCGGGCTCTTGGCCGGCTGCTGGCTCGTTTGCAGGCCTTTGCAGCGAAGCAAAGCTGTGATCAACCAAAACGGGTTGGTGTTCTTCTGATTTTCAACAATTTGAACTCGAACCGGTGTCACTAGTCTTTATGTCGCTTGACTCGAGTTGGTGCTCCTTTGATTTTGTATTTGAACGTTTGGCGTCGGTCTTCATGTCGCTCGGCTAGCTCCACGGGTTGATGTGCCTCTGATTTTTAGCTCGATCCGCTCCGACGAAGGAGATGAGGGATATTCTTGAGAAAGGAAAAGGTGAATGATCGAGCACAAAATCTTATGTGAAAATCCACCACTTTTGTGAAAACACGAAATGACTAGTACGCTCCACAGTAATGACCGCTGCTCTTGAAGGTGGGTTGAACTTCAAAAATAGCGGGTCACAACATGGGGACTAAATCATTTATTTTGAAATACGTTTGTGAAAATTAACTTTGAAAACTGTTTTCGAAAACTATTTTGAAATAATGTTGGTGAAAATGTTGTTTGAAATTCGTTTGTAGAAAGTAGGTTTGTAGAAAGTAGGTTTTCAAAATCTATTTATGAAAATTGTTTTGGAATAACATTCTAAAGACGAAGTGGCAAGATTAAAACCGCAAATGTTTATGAGAAAATTTAGGTGGGATTTGAAGTTAAACGAGCTCGTAAAACAGCTTTAAGAGATGTGCAAAAGAGAATTCCGAACGTTTTGAAACAGATTGGTTTGAAAAAGTGGTTTGCACACATGTATAGCATAAAAGAAATCGTGGCTATGTTTGATGTGGAGCTGTAAGTGTTAATGTTGGGATAATCACTTTCCAGGTCAATTATGGCTCCGTGTCACCGGGGGAACCGTCGTCCCTTCACTATCATCTCTCGGGGTTTTTTCTCTGTTATGCCCCTTGCGAGGCACGTTATAAAGAAAGTCCGGAGTGCTTAAGTTCGAAAGGTCAGGACACCCGAGATGATAAGGAAACATACGCCACGGCCAGTGATGATCCGACAACACCCCACTTTTCGGGAAACTCGGGGAAGTACTGCATGGGAACGGGTCTCTCGTCATCTGCACGGTCAGGTGTGTCTAAAGTCCAAATTATTCACTGACCACGTTGTGCCATGTATGGGTATCCGGTAAATACGGGATCCGCTATGGACGTGTAGCGTGACATTGGGCTTTAGAGACACCCGTGGTGCAGAGGAACAATGGAGAACTGAGCCCATACAATCTTCAGGGTAAGACAGAAGGGTGGTCAGACAGGCGGCATACAAAGGGGGTGACTACCCATAAAACCCGTCCTAGACACCGGATTAGGCAGCTGGACACTGAAGGCTCATGGTTCACTATATGCTGGCTTTGACTCAGATTTGGAGGATAATTTTGGATCATGAGTCTTCAGGGCGTAGGTCGGTGACCGTCTCGCCTCGCGGGCTTAACCACTCAATGAGTGACCCGACTCATGGGAAATCAATCGTGGACCGATTGGGATGCCGTGACTCGTGGAAATAGGGGTGACACAGAGGAATGCATGTCCTAAGCTACCCATGCATTCACAACTTGTAAATGTAAAAGCGGTAATGGTGTAGGTCAGTGACCGTCTCACCCCGCAACAAGCAACAATAATATGAATGTGGTAAATAAAGCAGAGGAGAACAACAACCCTATTTACTAATTGTTTTCTTGAAGGCGGTAATTCCAATTTGGTTGTTTATTAACCTAAAGGGAAGTTAGCTTCATTCAATCCTAGGTGTCTCTTTCTATTCGTGAGCTAATTATTAACCCAATTGTTGTAATGTTTGTTGAGGATCTAATAAATCCTATCTGTCCTCATCAGATACACACTCTAAGTGTGGAGTAGAATAATCCTAAAGGCTTTAAAAAGAATCTCTTGAAGGTTTTGAAAGAAGTGGGGAAGTCCCGACAATTTTGAATGGAGTTCAGTCTTCCTTGAGTTTGAGAAAAACTTACTCAAGTTTTCCCCAGCAGAGTCGCCATTCTGTGGAGGGTGATTTTTCGGTATGAGGGGGTCTATCTAAATATGGTCTGACTAAGAAGCCTAGATCCTAGAAATGCCATTCTGTGGAGGGTGAAAACCCGTTATTCTGGCATCCCTCAAATACCTACTACATCGTCCGTCTTTCCCAGAAAGCATAAAGGGAATGCTAGTGAGCACTACACCCGCTCTCAATGGGCTCCACGCGGACTTATGCCCTAAGGCGGAAATTGACTAGAGTCGCCACCTAGTTTGACCTAAGGAACTAGGAAGGGAAGGAAGAAGGTTCTAAGAACCGTTAGTTGACTCTGAAATTGTTGCCTATGGATAGGACTTATCTGGTCATTTGCAGAGATTCTATTGTGGGTTCGCACTGGGTTACACCCCTTAGAAGTGGCAACGACCACGACTTCGGATTGGTGCCCGAGGAAACCTCGGTCTCCAATTGTCGGGATTGCCTTCTTTCAAAACCTTTTAGAGAGATTCATTAAAAGCCAAAGAAAGGATTGAGACAGAAGGGGAGAAAAAGGAAAACGAGTGGATAAGGCGAGCTTTTCTGCCAAGCCAGCGCCAAATGAAAGGGTTGATTTTTTGGGATGTTTTGAATTTAGAGTGAGATCTGATGGGCTTGAATTGTTTAGAGGAATGATTGTCAAAATCGTCTCTGTTAAAGTTTTTTAATCGAAAAATCATTTTTTGTTGTAAAGAGCGGATAATCCCGAGGGATTACCCTATGTACCCCCTCGAACACGACACTTAATTAATGGTAAGTGGTGAGGCTCGAAAGATGGGGCAATGAATTTATGTCGAAAATGGGATTTTAGGGAGAAACACCATGAATGAGATGTTTCTCGGTCAAACCCTAATAACGTCTCTAACTCCCGGGTTTGAAAACGTTAAAACCGAAAATATTGAAGTCGTGGAAGGGAGTTAGACGATTCTGAAATCCCGGCTGCAACTAGAAGGTCGTTACTTCCCTAGCACCCCGCCTTGTAAAAATTTAGGCTGCAATTAAGGGAGGTTTGTCACCCTAATGCCCCGCCTAAAGAGATCCAGACTGCGACAAGGGAGATTACGACCCCAGTGCCCCGCCTCGGATTTTTATTTTGGAAGAGAGAGACAACGGTCTAACTAGGAAGAAAACATTCTTTGAAGGTGTTAAGACATCCCATGTTTCCCGAAAACGGTTTATTTGAGTTGAAAACTAACTTGAAAACTTTTGAAGTTGTTCGGAATTCTCGATAAAGAACACTGATTTTGAGAATGTTTTTAGGAGAAAACTTTCTGTATATGTGAGAAGAACTTTCTGCAATAGAGAAGAGTTTTCTGTGATGTGAGAAGAGTTTTTCCTATTTAAATTCCACAAAATGGTTTCTTTGAAAACTCGCTGAAATTTGAATAAAATGATGGTCTTGAAATTCTTTTTGGGTTTTTAGATTGGAAGGAATTTACAAATTGAAAGTGAGTTGAAAGGAATCGGGTTTGGAAACATGTGTTAGAATTGATTTGGTTTGACTTGTATTGGAAGATGAACCGGGTCAATGTTCGGGTTTGGTCAATGATTGGGTCAAGGTTTTTGTAAGGTCAAGGTTTTCTGGTCAAGGTCAAGGTTTTCTGGTCAAAGTCAACGTTCAGTCAATTTTCAGGCCAAAGGTCAACCTTTGGTTCAAGGTTTGATTCTTGTGGACTTAACCTGATTTTTGTGGTCTAGGCTTGCTTGATTTTGTGGACTTAGGCTTGCTTGATTTTGTGGACTTAGGCTTGCTTGATTTTGTGGACTTAGGCTTGTGACTTGGCCTTATTTGAGACATGGGTCTTTTTTGGGTTTTGGGCTTTTTGGTTTTGGGCCAGGTTTGGGCTTCGGTTTGGGCCGGGATTTGGGCTTCGGATTTGGTAATGGGCCGAGATTGGGCTCTGCTTGGCCGTGGCTTGGATAATGGGCCGAGAGTTTGGGCTCTGCTTTGGCTTTGGGTGGTGGGCTTCTTGAGTGTGGGCCATGGCCTTTTGGGTTTGGGCCGAAGCAAGGCAATTGGGCCAGCTTTGGTCTTGGGTATTAGGTTTTGTGCTTTGGGCCGATTGGGCTTTGGGCCGGATTGGCTTTGGATTTTTTTTTTGGCTTGGGTTTTGGGCCGCGGATTTAGACATGGGCTGGATTGGTATTGGGTCGGGCTTGGACTTGGGCCAGCTTCGGGTTTGGGCTGAAATTGGGCCGATTTTTAGGGATGGGCTGAATTCGGAGATGGGCCGAGTTTTGGGTCGGGTTTGAGGGATTTTTGGGCTGAGCTATATTATTGGGCCGGATTTGAGTAGGTTTGGGCCTGAGTCGATTTGGGCCTGACTGAGTATGTTGGCTGGATTGGTATTGGGTCGGGCTGGACTTGGGCCAGCTTCGGTTTGGGCTGAAATTGGGCCGATTTTCAGGATGGGCTGAATTCGGAGATGGGCCGAGTTTTGGGTCGGGTTTGAGGGAGTTTGGGCTGAGCTATATGATTGGGCCGATTTTGAGTAGGTTTGGCCTGAGTCGATTTGGGCCTGACTGAGATGTGGGCTGGTCTGAGAAGTGGGCCGGACTGAAATGGATTTGGGCCCGGATTGGGTATGTGACCTTGGGCCCTAGAGTGGATGAGAAAAATTTGGAGAATCAGATTGGAGATGAGTTTAAAAAAGGTCAAATTTGTATTTACAAAATGGTTATGGAAATGAGAGACAATTTCTGGATTTGAGGATGGAGACTTTTGAATTAAAGAGCTGGAGGTCTGAAACGGAAGTGAGATTTAATTACATATATATACATGTATTAGGTATATTTTAGGGTTTAGAATGTTACCACATGAGATAGGCCAATAGTCTATCAGGCTAGGGGAACATTCTCTATCCTAAAGGGATTATTGTTTGCTTATATACATAAATGTGTGTTTTAAGGTTTAGGATGTCACCACCATGAGATAGGCCAATGGTCTATCAGGCCAGGGGGATCCCTCTATCCTAAGGGCTTGGACCTAAGGACATAGTAACTAGGGCTTAGATAGTAAAGAAATGTACAAGAGAATGAATCAAAAAAATGCAATGAAGTTGAATATACAATATATACACGTGTAACACGGAGATGATCAGACAAAAGGGCATGGGAGAAACAGTGATTTCTCATATCAAAATAATCAGACCAACATGATTTTTGCAGTAACATTAAGCAAACTCTCGAAGCCAAATTTTTTTTATCTCCTTTCCTCTCCCAAGCCTAGCAAAATTTTTGGGTGCTAAAATCAAGCTTGACAGCAAAGCCCCTAACTCAGACGCCACTACAGACAAGTAGTCATTTCAACAAATTAAGGCATAAGCACTAAAAAATCAGAAAGGAGTGAGAGAAATTTGATTCCTAAATTGGTATAATTACTTCATCTATTCCTTTATTTCCCTTGGTATTAATCAGAATATACAAAGTCGAGACGAAACTATGAACATAGCAGAGCCGCTAGGTCAGCTCTCTCCTCAATGGTAATTAGCAGTTTCAAAAACGTTCATGAATCACGGATTGCACATCAAGACTAAATCTCTATAGTCATTCATCTTTAAACACGAACCAGGCATTCAAAGGAAAAGGAAACAGATGAACAGACCATGACAATGGTGTTTAGCGGCAACATAGAATGAACAATACTTTCAGATAGGATAGAAAGTAACCAGTCGCAACATGGAATCAACACACAATCATGTTAACACAACATGTTATTAACCAGAGAAAGCTTGAGATTTATTGAGACAGGAATAAATACCAAACAGAAGAGTACTGAGCATTTCCTGTAAGACAAAACACAGTGAAATGAATAAAGAACATCAACCATCCGAAAGTTAGTTCACACGGTAAATACAACAGAGAGTTTGGAGATATAAACTTCACTTGAGTAGGCTAGGACCAATGTTGCTAAAAGTTTTCAGGATGACCCATTACCTTTGAGTCATAAGTTTACCACCAACACAAGAAGTTGCAACAACATCACCAGAAAATAGAAGCAAGCCTGATTAACAACGGTAATCACTGAAGACATAATCACGATTGATCAAACCTAAATGACATTATCCGAGGGCCCAGGTAGACGCAATGAATCGGTCACTGTATGCGGTGGCATACATGTTTTCTGTGAACAACTCAAGTACAGAAGAGTAGTATGGAAATCCAAATGAGCTAACCCTCAATAACCAGAGTCATAGGTAAAAATGATTCCAAACAATCTTAAAGCAGCAGAAGAAATGTTGCTCAAAGGGGCGATAACGACACAGCCACGGATTTATTATTCGAACCACATGTCCAAAGACAGAAGCAAAGAAAACCACTAACAGAGGATACACCAATCTCCGATTCTGCTGATAACAATAAGGAAGGGCGATGAGACTAGTACTGCAATTACACGAAATCTGCAACTGGTTTTAAAATAGAGCATCCCATGTTTCGGAAGAGGTTCAAACAGAACTTGGAAGAGACACGCAGTCTTCTGCAAATCATGAACCTATGGACCCATTTATTGAGACCCGGTATTCATTGAGCAGATTCGCAAAACAAACAACAAAGATCAGTGGAGTGTTCGACCGATGCACTTGTTTGTGAAAACCAAAACCTATAATAGGCTTGGCGCCCACTTGCAGTCGAAATTGAAACCAAATGACAGAAGTTATAATGACTTAACATCTTGGAGCAGACGGGAAGACGAAGAAGAAATCCGAGACGTGGGAGTTGGCATTGACATCGGAAGTTAAGTTCCGGAAAAACCACACTCCTCACCTTCGTTAGAGCCATTCCCGAATCGGTTCATTCAACAAAATGAATTTGAAAACAGATAAGTCGAGAGGGAGAGTCCAGAGGAATCGTACAAGAAAAAAAATAGGAATGTGCAAGGGAAGAGCACAAAATCGATTTTATGATGACAGCCCGCAAGTGGTTGCTTACCCTGTGAACTCCCGAAATGTACCGTGGTCGAAATGGTGAGAAGACGGGCAAGCTCGAGGGGTTACTGGGGATATGATTAGAAGAGAAGATTAACTTCGGAGAAGGAGCTGGCGTCTGGTTTTTTTTTTTCTTTCGGTTTAAAACTGGAGAAAGGCGAAGAACATTGAGAGTCAGACAATCGGAATTGAAATCGGGATTGGTGTTGGCTTGTAAGAACGTGGGTGATACTGTAGGGTTTTAGAATGTTTTATAATGGAGAGGGTAGGGTTTCATTTGGATTGTTGTGGGTCTTAGTGAGGAATGAATTCGGACCCAAAATAGGGCCTGGGCCGCGAGCCTACTACCGAAGAAGAAAGGAAAAAAACAAGAGAGTTAGCATAAAAAAACGCCTCCACCGAGTTTCGAACTCGGTACCTACCCCACATCCTCCTCCCGCATACTCTACCAGTTGAGCCATGACAGTTTTCGGTATATTACCGTAACTAGTGAAACAAAAGCCCCGTTGCGAGCCAGGACTAGAGAAAAAAATAAAACGTCACTCATTCCTTACCAGGGATCGAACTCGGGACCAGAAGGGATGCATGCCGGGTGCTTTACCAATTATGCTGGGTCGGTTTTCAGTGTATCCACGCGAGAAGTAATACAAGATGAAAACGAAACCGTGAAATATTTTAGTAATAAAACGCGTATACAAAAACGAAGCAGGTTAAAACGGATAAAGGCTCGTGCTCCCTTTTCCATAGGGATGTGAGGTTTAAAATATCGGATTATTGTTTGAAAATTCATTTTTTGAAAATCGTGTTTTTATGAAATGCTTTGAAAAAGGTTATAAAATGATGGCTTCGTTATGGCATGCACGCTAATATGTTTTTGAAAAAGAAAGGCGACGACCCCTCTTATTATTTCGAAATTTGCTTTATGGGGTGAGAATTTTGGTGTCTACAGATAGTGCAATCCGGCATAGTCATATGCAATATTCTTCTCTAGTTTCCGAGGAGAAAACCGAAAGACTCACTACCTATTAACATCCGAGCATATATCATGCCACGAAATGAACAAAGTATGGGAATGTGGGTTAATCCTCACTCTTACTACTAACTCTTAATTCATAAGAAGACAGTAGAAAACCATTAAGAGAGTCTAACCTATCTTACTTGGGACTTGTCTTCCACAAGTAAGAATTGCATGAAGAGAAAAAGAGATCAACCTATTCTTTTTCAATAAGAACCTTACTCAAAATAAACTTGAAATTATATTAAGAAGAACACATTATTTTCAAGGAGAGTTTCATTCCCTAACCAAACAAGCAAGAGTTCTACATCTCCATCCACACAACTACAAGAAGAAAATACAAAGGGAAGAAGGGAATGGTCATAGCCTTAACCCGACAGGATCTTCTTCTTCTTCTTCGCGTGGATGGAACTGTAGAAACTTCCTTGGACACCAACAATGGAGTGGGGCGGAATTGGAGTTGTGAGCGAGTGTATAGGGGTGTTGAAGTGTGTTCAATTGTTGCCTTCCTCGGCCTATTTATAGGCATTAATTGTGTCGATGCCGGGCGTCGTGCCGGATCACCAATAGCCGGCACACGTGATAAATGCGCCCAACTGTTAACGGTCGAAACCGTTAATTCCGCGCGAAACAGTGCCTATGCCGGGTAGGAAATACCCGGCATCACACCCGGCATCACCCTTTTCACCAACGGTCAATAACTGCTATCGCTTGGTCAACCGTGGCGACTCTTCACTTATGCCGGATGGAATCTACCCGGCATTAGGTCCGGCAAGGCCTCTTTTCTGTTCTGTGCTTATGCCGTGCAGAAACTACCCGGCATGGGGTCCGGCATCAATGAACTTCTGGCTAGAAAATCATTCCTTGCACCGAAAACACATAAAAACATAAATCTGTACAAATATTATACTTTAACACATAATAAGCATAAATAACATAAATACAACTTTATTTAGATAAATATAATACTAAATCTAATGCATAAAATATGATAAGTCTGCGGCTTATCAAGGCCCTACACTTACCTTTTGCTAGTCCTTGAGCAAAACAAGATTAGAAAGAAGTAATTACTTATGCACAAAATAGATAAACTCTAGAATGACAATAAGATAAATATTCTCAACTTTCTGACTCTATTTCACAAGTATCACTTAATCTACCTTATCCATCAAAACATACTAATGGGTGTAAGGAATTTTCAAAAACGATCAAAAACCTTTGGGCTATTTTGCGTTTAAGGATTTTTGTAAACTCTCCTTTTTCCGGTTTCCATCATTCAGCTCTATTTTTCAAGAGTTTCTGAATGTGGCCAAGACTTTCATCATTGGTTTATATTATTCAGCCCTATTTTGCAAGGGTTTCTGAATCAACTATGAATTTTTTTGCATTGAAGAACGGGGAATTTAGGAGAAAAATAAAAGGAAAAACTCTCGTTTGTTGCTTTATTCTGAGGCATTTTTATACAACCTCTAGGAATATATTGCTTTTCCTTTGGAAGAAGATTTTTTCCTTTCTTTTTTTTCTTTTTCTTCTTCTTTCTTTTTCACAAAAACACTTTTTAAGATTTTCACCCAAAAGATTTTTTACAATTTGGAAAGAAAAGAATAATACCCATAAGTACATAAAGGAAAGAATTAGGAGAAATATCATGTACTCATGTTAATAAAGAGAATCAAAAAGTTAAAAACAGGAATCTATAAGTCATTAGAAAGCTTACCTCTTTGAGAGAACAAGCTTTTAGTCATTCCTAATCTTATCTCGATCAAAAACATGCAAAAGTTTGGTAAAACATTGATAAAACACAAAACTTATGCATATTATAAAAAACTTATTTTTTTAAGGGGGGTCTGCAAACGATATATTGGGTATATTAAATACTAAGAAATTATCCTAGAATTCAACAATTCCAAAGATCGTCGGGTTGCAAAAATCCCGGTCGAAATAGTATAGTAATTAAAGAAGCGACCGGGGGTGTCAATCCACGGGACTCGAAGAGTAAGTCTAGCCTTAGGTGTTGTTAACTTGAAAATGGGGTTTTTGTTTGATTTTAGGTTGCAAAAAATAACAGGAAAGTAAATAGCAGAAAAAGTAAAGTGATAGTTTTGGGAGTGTGAACGGTACTCTAGGTTCAGGGAGTTGTTTCACTAGCTAGGTTCTGCATATTCCATGCTTAAGTGGAGACTTGGATCGGCTTGTAATTCTCAATTATCTATTCTGTATTAAGTCATAATTCCAGATAGCTCATCTAGACAGGCATGTACTTCTAGTCTAGACCTAGCAAGTATATCTAGATGGCTTTAATGCACAGAATTACTAGTCTGGTTGGTTCAATCCGGACTAAAGCTCCTAGTGACTAGTAATCTATCCGATTGCAATTATCACAGGTAAAGGTTAATAGGACCGTCAATGCTAATCACCTTTTCTGATCATAACATGATTCGAAGGCTTATAATAACTTAGCAACGTTATTAAAAGCACTTAAAAGCATTAACCTGAACAATCCAAATTGTCTCAACAAGCAGCAAAATAATGCAGAGTTTAGCTAATTACAACATCCTTCCCCTAGAGTAAATCCTTTTAGCTAGACATAGCAGTTATAATTATAAATGAGAGAGAGTTAGAAGATATCATCTGTTACGAAGATCTTCTTGCCCGCTCCGTCCTTTGTCCTTGCTCGTGCTAGCTTGAAGGTTGATCTCGGTGATAATGGAGTGGATTGGGTGAGATGGGGGAAAATGGAAAATTTGGATGAGTTTGTGAGGTGTCCGGCGTTGTGTAGGCTCGGACAGGGGTCGGACGTGAGATGTCCGGATCTGTCTGGGTCGGACTCGATCCGGACGTGGGTGGAGTGACCTTGTCCGGATCCGGACTAGGGTCGGACAAGGGTAAATGTGGGTGAAATGGTTACGGGATGGCAGCGGAGGTTTACGAAGGTGTTACGGGGATTTTGAGCGAGGAAGATGATGAACTGGGCTGAGATATGGAGGAGAGATTTTATGAATGGAGATGGATGAGAGGATTAGAGAGAGGAGGAAGACTGTGAAGTCAGATACGATTTGAAATGTAAGGAGAAGGGGTGTTTATATAGGGTTAGAAAGGAAAACAAAAATCAGCGGAATTTGGTAAAGGGTGTTTGATTGAGCATTAAATTGGATGGAGCGTAGTCAATAATTCTTCAGTGCGCGCTCCCTGTTTCATGCCGACTGTGTTGATAATTAGCGAAAGGCTTAATTATCGGTGCGTTGCCTTTTTATTTTTCAATTCTGTGTGACGTCCGGATCGTGTCCGGATTGTGTCCGGATCCGGACGTGACACAGAGTTTCAGATCTGGATCTCGACTCTCGGATCTGGAATTTTTAGTCATGTCCGGATTGCGTCCGGCCCATGTAGATCCGGACATGAGATGTCCGGCTTTGTGTCCGGCCAAACCAATCCGGACAAGACCAATTTTTCTGTCTCTTGTCCTGGTTTGTTCCCTGTTTGTTGTGTTGTAATCCTTATGATGTATAATCTTTATTTCCTGGGTTTTTCCTGCATTTAACATATATAACACATAAGTTCTTATCAAAGCATCAATTTTAGGAAAAACACATAATAAGTGGGAAACATTGCATGAATTGTTACAAATTATAAGGTATTTAAACCCTAAAAAGCCTATATGTTTCACACTTATCAACTTCCTCACACTTAAGCTTTTGCTTGTCCTCAAGCAAAATAGAAATAAGAATATCTCTAAAACCTTCAAATAATCTCAAATTTGAAACAAGTGCAGGGCGAAATCAAACCAAGTGATAAATGAAAGAATAATCTCGCTCTCTGAGGTAGGTTTTCACAAACAGTGAAGCAGGAACAATTTTTGTAAAAGCATAGAGAAGCTAGATTGTAGAAAACAAGTTAACTTAGCTTGGGACTTTCCACCGTTTTCATTCCTCTAACCTTTGGATGACAAGGGGTGTGAAGTAATGCCTTATTCCGCAATACCTTTCAACACCACGTACTCGTGATTAAAAACAAAAATTAAACTGCAATGAATTCTTTTCTTTCACATGCAAAAATATTCTTCTTCCAAGAATTATAAAACAAACGAAATATTATGAATTGCAGAGTTTATTCCATAACCCAGACTTTTCTCTCTATCCATGTAACGGTGTTGGGCCAACTATCCCAGATCACGAGACCTTAGGTAGATAGGTGATAAGGCACCCTTAAGACTTAATAACCGGATAGACGAGGCCTGCTATTGTTAGGAAAAAATTTTAATCAGTGGAGTACCTTGCCTTACCCTTTTTCATTCCAAACATTCACTTCATTTCCAAAATCCCAAGCTAAAATAATCTGGTTTCCACAATTAGCCAATCTACCAGATTGTTAGTGAAAAAGAGAGTATTTTTAAATAAAACTATTTTTATACAAACCTCATCAAACAAAAAGATTCCTACGGTTTTCACTTTGGTTTAACAACACTCGTTGTGCACAGGTATTAGAGAAGCAAAAAGCAAGTGTGGCATTAAAGAACAGTTAGCATGTTTTCAGGGAAAGGTCTCTCCTTCCTCACACTTAAGATGAGCAATGTCCTCATTGGTCAATGCAGAAAAATAGAGAAAAGAGCTTTCAAAACATGCTATACTCATAATTGATGCATATGTAATAGCCCTTAACACAACAAATGTGGAACATCAAATAAGTGAAATTATGAACTGAGACTCCCCTGGTGTTATGGATTGAGGAAGATGTTCTTCCTCACACTTGAAGTTTGCCAGGGGTCGAGAGATTCCTTATGAGGCACAGACAGTATACTTTGTGTGCAGATTAAGAGTTGCTAAATTTTCACTGGCAAGTACAACCACAGAATAAAGTGCATTAACTCGAACTACAGAGAATATTTGAATCGAATGAAGCATATTTAGAGAAAGAGTACTCCCCATGGTTTAAGCTTAGCAGACATTCGCAAGTAGTGTGGTTCCTTTTCCTGTACTTATTGCCATTTGGTTCGCAGTAGAGGTGTAAAGTAAACATTTTAGAACGCTGCACTGCTCAGAGAAACAATAAATTTAGCAATTTTGAATTTAAAACACTGCATAACATAACAATTACCACTTCACCTGCAATCCCTTGTTCTACCGTTAGTTTGAACAAACAAAAGAAAAATAAAGTAAAAGAAAAAGAAAAGAAAAATACAGAAAAAAAACCAAAAAAGAAAAGAAAACAGTAAAAATAGAGTGGCCGTCACTGAGGCGGTGGTGGTGATGGTGGTGGTGGTGGCTGTCTCGCCCCTAACTGGGCAACGAGCATCTGCATGAGCTGGGTGGTCTGGGTCTGATGAGCGGCTGTGTCCCTCTGTAATCTATCACTACGCTCCATGCGCTCTGCGAGTGTAATCTGTGTATCACGGATGGAGGTCTGCTCGGCCTGCAGGTGCTCCTGCGTCTGGCGGATGTCATGTATGTGGCCCTCCATGCGCACCTGGCGCTGCTGGACATCCCCAAACTGCTGCTCCATGCCCCCAAAGCGCTGCTCCATCCTCTGCTGCTGCTGAAGGAGGGAGTCCAACATGGTCTGTATCTCTGGGGGGACGCTCATCACCGGGGCGGTAGGGGGCGCCATGGTAGCTGTGCCCGTGGTGGGAGCCATGGTAGCAGCTGGTGTGGAGCTGGAGCTCGCAGATGTACCCGTAGATGCTAAGCCCGAGCTGCCCCTCACCCAGCTCCCGTCCTCAAGGTGCATGAAGCCCCATCTCCTGAAGGTCGTAAGGGAGATGGGTGTCTCACCCTCCCTCACATGTATATCAGTGAAGATCTCCTCGGGGAGGGTAGAGACAAGAAGATGGTAGATGGTAATAGGGAAGACGGGGGTAATCTTCTTCTTCTTCGTCCAGAGGTAAGTGACGACCTTATGCAGCTGCCGAAACATGATGAAAGGGAGAGAGAGCTGCTGGGCTGGCGGATGTGGTGAGGCGAGGAGGTAGTCTAGGAGGACACAATCCTCGTCAGAAGCATCATTCCCAGCCTGAGGCCGGATCTGATGACTGAGGATCTCTGCTAGTGTCCTCTGCTGTAGGGAAGGGAGAATGGCATACGGGAGTACTGTCTTATGCTCTTCCCCGTCGGCGAGTAGTACTCCCGGCCTCTACTAACCACCTAGACTTACTCTGCCTAAGTGCATCCTCCGAAAAATCTACATGCCTATCATAGTCGTCCGGGAGGAATAACAAAGCAGAAAAGGTCTCAGGGGTTACCTCCACCTCATGGTGCTGTACGTAGGAGGTAATGCTGTGTGTCGTGTCTGACGCCACAGCATTGGCGTAGAATTCGCGGACCAGCTCTGGTGAGAAAACTCCGACGCCCATGCGTAGTATGCTGGCAGCTCCTATACCCTCGAATAGGGCTGGTAGTCCGGCTGCAGCTGCTGCGTCATCAGTGATGCGCCTCTCGATGACGAAGGTGCAACCCCTGTCGTACCAAGCCCTGGTGGTAGCGGATCGGAAACCATCCTCTCGGAGTGGTGACTCGAACGGCTCTGACTCCTCATCAGGGCGTGGGTTCCTCGAAGAGGACCCTCTGCATGCAGGACCACCTCTAGTGCGAGGAGGCATCTATCAGATGAAACACAAGCAGTAAGTAAACAGAACTATCAGTCACAACAAAACTCGAAACCTATACGAGCAACATGTTCTATTTGAACATATCATTTCACACAGTTTATTTGAGAACAAGGCACTAAAACAGCCCAACATTGCACACCATAACATTAAACAAGACAACAATCTCCTAGAAAACAAACACACAAAAATTGCAAATTTTACACATGTCCGGACCTACGTCCGGGTCACCTTAGCCGGACGCAGTCCGGACGCGACTAGAATCCGAAAAAAAATTTTCGTCGCGAATAGAGCGACGAATGCACAAACCAGAAACAGAAATCACACAAATTTCACAGGAATGTTCACGGTCTCTTGTCCCAACAACAGATCGACATCAGAAACACATAAAACTGCTTATTCTACTCGATTTTGACAGAACAGAATCAAAAATTGTGTTTACAGTCGCACACAATATTTTACCAGAAGTTCGCAAGTTTCACACATAACTTCACGAATCGATTCACATTTTCGCATCACAACAATAGTCAACAGCAGGAAGCACAATCCACAACCTAATCTAACCCTAATCGACTGACATTAGTTTTCTTCAGTCTGAATACCATTGCTGGCGCGGCTTTTGGATGCTTTGGGAGGAGGTGGTGCTGCAATACGACAGAAGAGAGATAGAATTTATGGAATTGGAGCTTTCAATCAAGTTATACCTGGTGCAGGAGGCTGAGAATAGGTATCGCCTAGGTACTTCTTTAATCGAGCACCATTTACTTTGAATACTTCCCCTGTCTTATTCTCCAGCTCATAAGCACCATAAGTAGTGACCCCTACAACTTTGAATGGACCTGCCCAATGTGATTTAACTTACCAGGAAAGAGGCGCAGCCTGGAATTGTAGAGCAACACTAGATCTCCTACTTTGAATTCTCTTTTATGAATCATCTGATCATGGATTCTCTTTGTTCGCTCCTTATAAATTTGGAACTGTCATAGGCTGCTCTCTGAGTTCCTCAAGTTCAGATAGTTGAAATTTCTCTTTTCTCCCAGCAGTGTGCATATCAAAATTCAGGGCTTTCAATGCCCAATAAGCTTTGTGCTCTAATTCAACGGGAAGATGGCAAGCTTTTCCATACACAAGTTTAAAAGGAGACATACCTATAGGGGTCTTGTGAAAGCAGTCCGGTATGCCCACAAAGCATCATCTAGTTTAACCGACCAATCCTTCCTTGATGCACTTACAGTCTTTTGTAGGATCCATTTCAGCTCTCGATTAGTCACTTCTGCTAGCCCGTTAGTTTGAGGGGTGGTAAGGTAATGCTACCTTGTGAGTCACCCCATATTTACTCATTAAGGAGTCGAATGCTCTGTTGCAGAAGTGGGAGCCACCATCACTGATAATTGCCCTAGGCACCCCGAATCTGGTGAATATATGTTTCTTCAGGAATTTCACCACTGTCTTGGAATCAGCATTGTGGCATGGAATGGCTTCTACCCACTTGGAGACATAATCTACAGCTACCAGGATGTATTGATTTCCATGAGATGAGGGAAAGGGGCCTGTGAAATCAATGCCCCAACCAAACATGAAAAGTTCTACCTCAAGAATGCCTTTCTGAGGCATCTCATGCTTTCTTGAGATGTTTCCATCCTCTGACAAGGATCACAATGGGAGCAGAAATGGTGGACATCTTTATGAAGAGTAGGCCAGTAAAATCCACACTCCAATATCTTTGCAGCTGTTCTTGTATAACCATGATGGCCACCTGCCTCTTTAGCATGACAGAATTCGATGACACTCTGGATCTCCTTATCTGGAAGGCATCGCCTCATCAAGCCATCAGCACAGATCCTGAACAGATATGGATCCTCCCAGATATAGTGGCGGGTTTCTGATAAGAATTTCTTCCTCTGATGTAGCTGTAGTCATGAGGAATTAAACCAGTAGCAAGATAATTAACTAAATCAGCATACCATGGTTCATCTACCTTTCCAATTTTAAATACCGTCTCATCAGGGAAAATTCATTGATCGGGATTCCATCATCAGGGACATCAAGTCGAGATAAGTGATCAGCAACTCCATTCAGCTTCCCCTTTTTATCCACAACTTCTAAATTGAATTCTTGGAGAAGTAGGATCCACCTCAGAAGTCTTGGTTTCGATTCATTCTTCTGAAAAAGGTACTTGAGGGCTGAATGATCTGTATGTACTATTACCTTGCTGCCAAGCAGATATGGTCGGAAACTTGTCTAGAGCAAACACCACAGCTAGCAACTCCTTCTCTGTAGTAGTGTAATTTTTCTGTGCATCAATTAAGGTCTTGCTAGCATAAGTGATTACCCTCAACATCTTATCTTTCTTCTGACATAATGCGGCGCCAACAGCATAGTCACTCGCATCCGTCATGATCTCAAATGGTTCAGACCAATCCGGTGGGACCACAATAGGTGCTGAACAGAGCTTCTCTTTGATAGTCTGAAATGCTGTCAAGCACTCCTCTGTAAACTGAAATTTGATGTCCTTCTGAAGCAAGTCTGACAGGGGTTTAGCAATTTTGAAAAGTCCTGTATAAACCTCCTGTAAAACCCTGCATGACCAAGAAAAGATCTTACATCTTTAACTGAATTTGGTGGGGGCAGTTTTTCTATTACCTCGATCTTGCCTTTGTCCACCTGGAGGCCTTTTTTTGACACCTTATGCCCAAGCACAATTCCTTCTTGTACCATGAAGTGGCACTTCTCCCAATTCAGCACAAGGTTAGTATCCTCACAACGAGCCAAAATCTGGTCTAATTGCTCCAAACAAATATCAAAGCTTTGTCCATAGACAGAGAAATCGTCCATGAACACTTCAATACTTTTCTCAATAAATCATTAAAAATAGCCATCATACATCTCTGAAATGTGGCTGGAGCATTGCAGAGACCAAAGGGCATCCTCCTGTAAGCAAAAGTACCATAAGGACAGGTGAAGGTAGTCTTCTCCTGATCTTCTGGTGCAATGGGAATCTGGAAATAACCGCTGTACCCATCAAGGAAACAGTAGTAGAACTCTTTCCCTGCTAACCGCTCCAACATTTGATCAATAAATGGTAGTGGGAAATGGTCCTTCCTTGTGGCCTCATTCAGGCGCCGGTAATCGATGCACATCCTCCAACCTGTGGTTGCCTCTGGGGTACCAATTCACCTTTCTCATTTGGCACTGCAACTATCCCCCCTTTCTTTGGGACAACCTGGACTGGAGACACCCACTGGCTGTCAGAAATAGGGTAGATGATACCTGCATCAAGAAGCTTTAGTACCTCGGCCTTGACCACCTCCTTTAAATTTGGATTCAACCTTCTCTGGGGCTGTCTCACTGCCTTGTAATTTTCCTCCATATGAATCCGGTGTGTGCAGAAACCCGGATTAATCCCCTTGATGTCAGCAACTGTCCATCCCATGGCACTCTTGTGTTTCTTTAGCACCTCCAGAAGTCTAGATTCCTGCAAAATAGACAAAGATGCAGAAATAATAACAGGCAGGGTGTTACCCTCTGCCAAGAAAACATATTTGAGATGGGAAGGGAGAGATTTAAGTTCCAAGGTAGGAGGCTTCTCTATTGAAGGTATGGGTCTTTGGATGGATCGTTCCACTTTCTACAGGAGGAGAGGAGGAACGAAAGTATGGCTTCCCGTGATTCAGCTGCTGGACGACCGAGGCCATCTCAAGACTGTCTTTGTCATCCTCAATGGATCGACTTATTACCTGTTCTAAAGTATCAGAAAACTTAAACAACGAATCAAAAGAATCAGTACTCCTATAGGTGTAGTCATCATCAAGATCATAAGAATTATCAAGTAAATCAGCAGAGAAAACAGCTTGAGAAGAAGTGTTTTTCCGCATAATCTTATTTATGTCAAAGCTCAATTCTTCATCATGGAATTTCAAGGTAATCTTCCCTTATCAACATCAATAACAGTTTTGCAGTTCTGAGGAAAGGCCTACCTAGAATCAGAGGTACCTCAACATCTTCATCCATGTCAAGGATCACAAAATCAGCGGGGAAGAAAAACTTACCCACACTAACAACTACATTTTCAACCATACCTCTGGGTGTGATAGATGATCTATCAGCCAACTGGAGTCTGAAATGGATGGGAACGAGCTCACCCGCATGAAGCTTTTTAAACATGGTGTATGGCATCAGGTTGATGCTCGCTCCTAGATCGCAGAGACCGTATCCGCAATCCATGTCTCCAATTGAACAGGGGATGATGGGCTGACCAGGATCACCACGCTTTGGGGGCAGCATCTGTCGGAGAGCTGCTGAACAAGTTTCGGTCAGCTGGATGGTGTCCTTCTCTTTGTATTTCCTCTTATTCGAAATCAGATCCTTTACAAATTTAGCATAATTCGGCATCTGCTTAATCGCATCAATAAGAGGGATATTAATAGTCTTTCTAAAAACATCTAAAAATCTTCCAAATGTTCATCGAGCTCTCGCTCTTTGAGTCGGTTTGGAAATGGAAGTTCCTTTGCAGATATTTTCCCCTTTTTATTTAACAGCAGTAGAGAAGTAGAAAGGAGGAAGAAGGAATAGGAGCCTGGGTCTCCTCAGAAACTACCTCAGGAGGGGCGGGATGCCCTGATGGTGCACCGGCGGTGTTAGAAAGAAGCTCGGTCTCTTCATCAGTACGGCTTCCTGCCACTTGGTCTTTTAACTTCCTCCCACTTCTCAGGGTAACTGCTGCTGCTTCAGAATCCTCGCAGTCTTCGTCTGAGACCGACACTGCCTTCAACTGCTCTTTTGGATTGATTTCTGGTGGGAAGGCAATGATCCAGAAGGTCTCTGCTGCATGAGGAATTGAGTCAACTGACTCATTGTTCCTTGCATCTCCACCATGGCGTTCTCTAGTTTCTGGTTGATTACCGTTTGCTTTTCTTGAGAAGCCATCAGCTTATCCACCATCTCTTTAGATTTGCATTGTTTGAGCTCAAGATGATTGCTGAGCTTGAGGTTGCTGGGGCCGGAATTGATTATATTGAGGCCTTGAAAAACCGGGTGGTCCCCCCTGATTCATCCTCTGAGGCTGCAATTGATGTGAATTAAGTGCATTGTTAGGATTTCCATACCTCAGATTTTGGTGCTGATTCTGCACCCAGGGTTGCCTGTTGTTGAACTGGCCTATTACATTGGCCTCCTCGGTTTGCCTCATCTCGGCTACTTGTGGGCAGTCCTCATAGTCGTGTGCATCCCCACATTGAGAGCAGCAAGCTTCACTTGTAGAGATTTTCTTGGCGGACTGCCTGGTGATTGGCCCCATGGTGAGCTGTTCGAGCATCTTGCCATGCTTCCCATCGTGGTCCTCATCTGTGCTTGCTCAGCAGCTAGCTGTTCCATCATTGGGTCTGGAGCTCTGGAAGAACTCTGACCTATGGAAAATACTCGTCCTCCACTGCTGCTCCATTGGCGAAGCTCTTCACAGTAGGACTCCATAGCTGTCATGAACTCCTCCCCACTTTTGGCTAGCAGGTTTCCTCCTATGCGGATCTTATCTCGCCTCTGTGTTCTTCTTTTACCCACTGGAAGAATCCCTGAGCTAGTGAAGTGATGTCCTGACCATGGTGAGGGCATTGTCGGAGTAGCTCCTTGAATCGGTCCCACGCCTCACAGACTGTCTCACCCTTCTGTTTGAATGCCATCAGGTCGGCAATCATTTGTCGTTGTCCGGGAGATGGGAATGTACTTCTCGTAGAATTTGTCCATCATCTGCTCCCAAGTGGTGATGATGTCTGGCGGTAGTCTGTGGAACCATTTCGAGGCTTCTCCTGACAAGCTGTTGGAACAGGCTCAAACTGGCGTACTCCTCCAATCCTTGAGATAAACCGAGAGAGTCCAAGTGTACCAGAAAGCGATGTACATGGTCCAATGTATCTGATGGGTCGGCACCTGAAAAAGTACCTGCAGGGTGATTTCTAACCGCATTGGATTGGTGAGAAGGTTTTACCTTTTGCCAATCGGCTATGAGTTCTGCAGTTAGATTGGGTAGAACCACTGGCCCTCGTCTTGGTGTGGCTGGTGGTCTGTTTATCCTTCCCATTGTGTACTGAGTCACTGCACCTCCTCCAATTTGGTCATGATTTGCCGCCATGTTGAAGTCAAGCTGCCTTCTTGCTCTCAGAGCTTGGAGGTAGACTCTTTCGATTTCAGGATCGAAGTTGTGTCTGGGGGACCAGTTGAGCGCGTTCTGCGCATCCACTAGGTGCTTATAATCAGCCCGGGAAAAGGAACAAAATGAGTGAGTTTTAAAGTAATGAAAATGGCACACAAAATAAAATTAAAATATATTACAAAACAAATGATTAAACAGTGTGTTGTGATATAGAGTAACAAATTAACCAAGGCTAGGGACTAGACAAAAGTCAAGTCCCCGGCAACGGCGCCATTTTGCAAACGATATATTGGGTATATTAAATACTAAGAAATTATCCTAGAATTCAACAGTTCCAAAGATCGTCGGGTTGCAAAAATCCCGGTCGAAATAGTATAGTAATTAAAGAAGCGACCGGGGTGTCAATCCACGGGACTCGAAGAGTAAGTCTAGCCTTAGGTGTTGGTTAACTTGAAAATGGGGTTTTTTTGTTTGATTTTAGGTTGCAAATAAATAACAGGAAAGTAAATAGCAGAAAAAGTAAAGTGATAGTTTTGGGAGTGTGAACGGTACTCTAGGTTCAGGGAGTTGTTTCACTAGCTAGGTTCTGCATATTCTACTGCTTAAGTGGAGACTTGGATCGGCTTGTAATTCTCAATTATCTATTCTGTATTAAGTCATAATTCCAGATAGCTCATCTAGACAGGGCATGTAGTTCTAGTCTAGACCTAGCAAGTATATCTAGATGGCTTTAATGCACAGAATTACTAGTCTGGTTGGTTCAATCCGGACTAAAGCTCCTAGTGACTAAAGTAATCTATCCGATTGCAATTATCACAGGTAACAGGTTAATAGGACCGTCAATGCTAATCACCTTTTCTGATCATAACATGATTCGAAGGCTTATAATAACTTAGCAACGTTTATTAAAAGCACTTAAAAGCATTAACCTGAACAATCCAAATTGTCTCAACAAGCAGCAAAATAATGCAGAGTTTAGCTAATTACAACATCCCTTCCCCTAGAGTAAATCCTTTTAGCTAGACATAGCAGTTATAATTATAAATGAGAGAGAGAGTTAGAAATCATCTGTTACGAAGATCTTCTTGCCCGCTCCGTCCTTTGTCCTTGCTCCGTGCTAGCTTGAAGGTTGATCTCGGTGATAATGGAGTGGATTGGGTGGGTGAGATGGGGCGAAAATGGAAAATTTGGATGAGTTTGTGAGGTGTCCGGCTGTGTAGGCTCGGACAGGGGTCGGACGTGAGATGTCCGGATCTGTCTGGGTCGGACTCGATCCGGACGTGGGTGGAGTGACCTTGTCCGGATCCGGACAAGGGTCGGACAAGGGTAAATGTGGTGAAATGGTTACGGGATGGCAGCGGAGGTTTACGAAGGTGTTACGGGGATTTTGAGCGAGGAAGATGATGAACTGGGCTGAGATATGGAGGAGAGGTTTTATGAATGGAGATGGATGAGAGGATAGAGAGGAGGAGAGACTGTGAAGTCAGGTACGATTTGAATGTAAGGAGAAGGGGTTGTTATATAGGGTTAGAAAGGAAAACAAAAATCAGTGGAAGTTTGGTAAAGGGTGTTTGATTGAGCATTAATTGAGGATGGAGCGTAGTCAATAATAATCTTCAGTGCGCCGCTCCCCTGTTTCCATGCCGACTGTCGTTGATAATTAGCGAAAGGCTAATTATCGGTGCGTGCCTTTTTATTTTTCAATTCTGTGTGACGTCCGGATCGTGTCCGGATTGTGTCCGGATCCGGACGTGACACAGAGTTTCAGATCTGATCTCGACTCTCTGGATCTGGAATTTTTAGTCATGTCCGGATTGCGTCCGGCCCATGTAGATCCGGACATGAGATGTCCGGCTTTGTGTCCGGCCAAACCAATCCGGACAAGACCATTTTTCTGTCTCTTTCCTGGTTTGTTCCCTGTTTGTTGTGTTGTAATCCTTATGATGTATAATCTTTATTTCCTGGGTTTTTCCTGCATTTAACATATATAACACATTAGTTCTTATCAAAGCATCAATTTTAGGAAAAACACATAATAAGTGGGAACATTGCATGAATTGTTACAAATTATAAGGTATTTAAACCCTAAAAAGCCATATGTTTCACACTTATCAGGGTCCCTGCCCTACACTTGGCAGGAACACTGTCCCAGTGTTCGAAAGACAAAAAAAAAGAAATAAGGAAAGGAAGTGACTCCCCTGCGTTGAAAGAAGACCAGATGTGTGGGCTGCCCTACACTTAGCCTTTGGCTACGTGGCCAGTGAGTGATTAGAGATCTTGATAGAAAACGAAGATCGATCTCGCCTACTCCTGTCGATAAATTTAGTGTTGAGACGGGAGTTGACCAAGTGTAACACCCCATCCAAAGCCTATCATGGTTATCGCAAACTGAACACTTAATCGAATACGTCGCAGCGGAAATAAATAACACCTGGACCTTGCCACGGTCTGATCGTTAGAATATACCGGCTTTAACGTTTACAATACTTATCCAAAACTTATCCAACTCAAACATCGACATTCACAATACCACAACCAACCGAGAGTACTAGCATCTTAAACATAATCTCAAACTTACATCAGTTTAATATAAACAGTCGGGTGCACAGGCGCAACCCGAACTCAAAATAAACATCCCACCCTAAGTCTAACCGCTCCTACTCTCGTAGTGCGTCCTCATGGGTCTCTTACCTGCAAGTGTAAAAATAGCCCCCGAAGGGGTCAGCACGAATGCTGGTACACCCTCTCATGGCCCCCAAGCTAACGGGGCTACGACGACTAATTGTCGATAGCATGGAAATTGATTACATACACAAACATGATATGAAGTGCAATAACAATAACCGCAGATGAACATATATAGTTCACAAACAATGAACGACTCAAGCGTTCCCTTATCAAGTGGGTTAGTAACCCCCTCCTTAGTCCTCATTTCCTTAATCTCAGTTCCTTACCTTACCTTAATCTAATCTTAATCTCAGTATACAAACCTTTCCTGGAAGGGATTTGTTGTAGCTTAATTCGAACCTGGGATTTAGGTGATCCCACCGCACCATCTTAATGCCACCTACTCTGGACGGGAGTCCAGCGTAGCTGAGCCGGCAACCGGCCCTAGGCTACAAGTCCGAAGACAAGTCCTTAAGCGGAGGGCGGATCTGATTCAGATACCGTCCCCCTTTTTCCTTAGCATGCATGACCGGAGATCGGTCCCGGGTTTCCTCACTCAAGTTCCAGTTAGTAGACATCTTAAACACCATGTGCTAGCTAAGCCTTAACGGCATTAACCAACAACCATCAAACTTAACTCTTATTCTTAACTCAGTAAGTACTAAACTTGGTTAGTAACCATCTCAAGTCTCGCGGGTTAGTGTAAAGATAACACACACACAACGAGAATAAATATAACCGGTTGCATGCTTTATCTTGTTTTAGTCATAGCAATTAAACAGATAACACACAAGCCGAGGGACACCTCGTTAGCAAGCAGGTCACAAGAAAGATTGTACCGTTCACCGTCGACGATCGTTTGGTTTATCTCCTTCCAAGTCCCAATTCACAAAGCCTAGAACATTGATTCAGTTTTAGGTTATTATCAATCCAACTCAATAGAATTTCTTAACTTCCAAGACATCAACTTTTACCCATGTTTTTCACTAAGCCTTATGGTTTTTAACTTGACTCCTAAGTGCATCATTTCCTCATTATTTATTACACTTACTCTCCCACTTAATGACCATCACACCCACCAAACAAGTCCTTAACAATCTCAACATCCATACTTAATTATCCCCATCATTTCCTAACCTTAAACAAGGTTTTTGTCCATACAGTGGCCTGTCCGAACTTGTGTCCGGACTTCCCAAGTTCGGACACAAGTCGAGACTCAAAACTGAAAACAGACGCCTGTCCGAACTTGTGTCCGGACTTCGGAAGTTCGGACATGGGTCGGGGAAAATTCAAAGTAGAAGCAGACACGTCCGAACTTGTGTCCGGACTTCCAAAGGTCGGACACAAGTCGAGACTCTGAAAATTTTCACGCAACAGGGCTTGTCCGAACTTCCATGTCCGGACGGATGTTCGGACAAGGCAAAACACTCATTTTCTAAGCCTTCAAACACTTAACCAATTCCCACCAAACTTCTCCTAAACCTCATAATGTCTTCTAACATCATTTGGTACACTTACACCCTCATACAACATCCACAAAACTCATTTTTATCTCCTTAAACATTACCCACTTCATACCAAAATCCACACTTATGATATTTTCTCCTTGGTTCCTAAGTGGTGTTTCATACCTATGATAGCCACTATGCCAATAATGTTCCCTCACTACAATACAACATCATCTCCCAAGCATCTTTTCTTGCACTTTCCAAGGTTTTCCTTAAATTCTAACCCTAGTTTCTTTTGTCAACATTTACCTAAGTCCTAAATACTCAAAGTCATTCTCTTGATTTCTAAATCCTTCATAGTAATGCCTAAGTCATTATAACTCATTAAACACCTTATACTCACCCTTTTTCATCGAGACAACCTCTAAAACTTCCTAGTACTTCCTTAGTCATGAAATCTCCTTAGAATATCTTAAACACTTAAGTTCTCCTTTAAATTTTGCCATGGGTTCTCTAGTATATAGTACCTCCTAACACATGGTTTTTCTCCATCAAACAACCAATACCACACAAATTCTCATCACAAACCTTAACACACAATCTACACTAAAAAATCACCACATCATCATATATGCTTAAACTCAAAATGCTTGGCACTTAGGCCCTTAAACAACAATAATCTTAACCACTGAATTTCCACATATATTGCCTTCAACCTGCGAATACACTCAACAAGGCTCCCATTGAAATAAAATGCTTCTTGTAATCCATTTCCACATTGTTTTAACTATCTCTTCTTCTCATTTGCTCTTTAGTCAAAGTTCACAAGTATAGTCCTTGTTTCTTCTAGGTTTTATAACACCTTCCAATACAAACTCTACACTAAACTCATCATATACCTAAATCCCATTCCCTTAAACAACAAGACATCTTAGGTAGGTAAGTAATTTACCTTGTTCTTACAAGCTTAAAAGCTTTCTTCCTTAGGTTTTCTTTGTTCAATCTCGGTCACCAATGTGTATCTCCTTGCCAATATTCTAACCAATATCCAATGACTCCAATGAGTACTAGATAACACCTTAACCCTAAGGAACAAACCCTAGGTTAAAAATATGCTTTAAGGTATTAATGTGATTGTTTTACCTTGGTTTCTCAAGACAAACTTGGATATGAGCAAGAAGGACCTCCTCTCTCCTTTGAAGAGTAGAAACAAGCTAGAACAAAGCAAACATGGAGTCCCATGAGCACTAATTTCGGACATGTGAAGAAAATGGTGGAAACCTAGATTCTTTACACTTTCTTTACCTTAAGAGAATGGAGATGCCAATGGAGTCTCCAAACTTGAATTTCCTCCTCTAATGGTGGTTTGACTTGGCACCAAAATGAAGCTCTTGAAGTTTTGAAAAGATAGAAAGAAGGAGCTTGAGCTAACTAAGAAGAGTATGTATTTTGTTTTGGATTTGGAGCTAAAATGAGCAAGATGTGGGCAAGCTAGATGGAGCTAGCATGGAGTTGTTCTCACGTTAATGGAGAAGGGAGAGAGCTTGAAGAAACCGTGTGAAACAAGAAGAAATGAGGAGATGAGGAGAGAGGTAAGTAAAATGTGATATTTATGTAAAAGGTAAATAGTACTTTATGCTTTATAAGTCTTATTTGCTTTCTTATTTACTTAATGACTCATGAAGGTGGTGACTCACTCCTAAGAAACCGGCCCCCTTTTATAATGAGGGTAATTAAGTCTTTGTTGACCAAATGTCTCACTTATATAGACTTATGTTATAAACTAGCCTAATTAATTCACTATTCACCAAAACAAGGCACATTGTTGTGAAATTTTTGATTTCCCATTGATATAGACTTCCAAATGTGACTATATAGTATATGTCAATTAATTAAAGAGTAATGATGGACATTTAGCCATTCAAAACTCATTTACAAGACAATTTTTCAAAAACGTGCTTTAAGACTCCTTAAAGCACATTTTGTGTTTTAACTTGTTTTCAAGCTTGTTTTTCTTGGTAATTGATTTAAAATGACCATTAGGATATTACTAAGGTCTTAGAACAATATTTGGGTACTCTCCCAAGTCTCTCCAAGCTTAGAGCACGTTTTTGTTAAAACTGCTCTTTTGGTGTTTCCTTATATTTTCTTTGATTAGAAATGTTTCTTAATGTTTCTAAGGGATTATTTAGCCTCCTTATATCTTAGTTTATCATTTAAACACCATATCTAAGTTTGGGGTATTTCAATCTACCCCCCTTAAAGGAACTTTGTCCTTAAAGTTCACACATGTGCTTAACCATTCACGGTACACAGTTCTCTTAATCTTAATACCACATCTTATATTCACATTCACGTATCTCAAGACTCAAAGGTCAATCTCAAATACAATACATAAGTATTATACATAACTCAAACTTACACCGAAGTGTAGCAACTTACACAAATTCACATCTTAAACAACCAAACAAACAACAAACATGATCGTTTCCTAACTCAAAAGCGAGGAAGCTCTACCCCCCTTAAAAAGGGGTACGCCCCGTACCCTATACAGACGATCTAGTCAGTAAATAAAGAAGGGTACTTCGCCCTCATCTTATCCTCTAATTCCCACGTGGCCTCTTCGACATCCTGGTTAGACCAGAGAACCTTCACCAGTCGCACTGACTTGTGGCGAGTGTCCCTAGTCTTACTGTCCAAGATTCTCTGAGGAGTCTCCACGGATCTCATATTCGGTTCTAAAGTCAACCTCTCAGGTTCTAACACATGGGAGGGGTGGTGTGGTGCATTATTTCTTTAGCTGTGAAACATGAAAAACATCATGCACTTTACCCAGCTCAGCAGGTAAATTTAACCTGTAAGCAACCGGGCCCACCCGCTCCGTAATCTCATAAGGACCAACAAATTTCGGGCTTAATTTGCCCTTCTGCCCAAACCTGAATACACCCTTCATCGGTGTGAAACTCGCAGAAATACCTGGTCGCCCACTGCGAACTCCAGGTCCCGTCGTCGAACATCAGCATACGACTTCTGCCTATCTTGAGCAGCTTTCATGTTCTCCCTGATTTGCTGAACTTCAGCCTTAACTTGTTCTAAGTACTCTGGTCCTATAATGACCGTCTCACTCGACTCATCCCAGTAGAGCGGTGTACGACATGGTCTACCGTACAACGCTTGAAAAGGTGCCATCTTGATCGAAGCGTGATAGCTGTTGTTGTATGAAAACTCGATCAGATGCAATCTGTCAATCCAACTGCCCTGGAAGTCTAAGGCACATGCTCTCAGCATGTCCTCGAGTGTCTGAATAGTACGCTCAGTCTGACCATCTGTCTGAGGATGGAACGCGGTACTCAGCTTGAGTTCTGTACCCAACGCTTCCCTGGTAGCTCTCCAGTACCTCGAAAGGAATCTGGTATCTCTATCTGACACTATAGTCTTTGGTATGCCGTGATGTCTCATGATTTCTTTCTCAAATAACTCAGCTAATTTGGTCACCTTCCAAGTATCCTTCATCGGTATGAATCGGGCTACCTTGGTAAGGCGATCCACCACCACCCATATCATGTTGAGATCCCCTAGCAGGTGGAAGCCCAACTACGAAGTCCATGGAGATATCATGGAACTTCCACTCCGGAACTGGCATCGACTGTACCATTCCGCCCGGTCGTCGGTGCTCGAATTTCACCTTCTGGCATGTGAGACACCTCAAGACGAACTCGGTAACATCTGTCTTCATCCCCGACCACCAGAAGTATCTCTTCATGTCTTTATACATTTTAGAGGCTCCCGGATGGATGGAAACTGAAGAACAGTGTGATTCTCTAAGTATACGGTCTTTCAGATCCGTGTTGCCTCGTGGTATGCATAACCGGCCCTTAAGTCTGATCAGATCATCATCATGAAGTCTGAAGTCGTATTTCTGACTCTCAAAGGTACCATCTGTCAGCTTCTGTCTGACCTCCTCATGTACTCATCTGTCCTCTGAGCCTCTCGCACCTCATCAACCAAGCTGGAGAAAGAAACTAGCGAATGGAGTGAGTGTGCTCGACGGCTCAGGGCATCTGCTACAACATTGGCCTTCCCCTCTTTGTATTGGAGGTCAATGTCATAGTCTTTCAGAAACTCTAACCATCTCCTCTGTCGAAGATTTAACTCCTTCTGAGTGAATATGTATTCAAACTCTTGTGATCGGTGTAGATCGTGACACTAACCCCATATAAATAGTGGCGCCATATCTTCAAGCGAAGACTACAGCTCCCAGCTCTAAATCATGTGTGGGGTAGTTCTCCTCATGTTTCTTCAACTGGCGTGAGGCATATGCCACCACCTTGCCATGTTGCATGAGCACGCAACCCAGCCCTCTGCCGGATGCATCATCACAATAAACCTCAAAGCCCTCTGTACCGTCTGGAATGGTCAGTACCGGTGCAGTGGTCAGTGAGTCCTTCAAGCGCTGAAATGATCTCTCACAGTCAACTGTCCACAGAAATGGTGCGTCTTTCTTCATCAGACTGGTCATCGGCTTCGCGACCTTGCTGAAATCTCTAACAAACCTCCTGTAGTAACCTGCCAGACCGAGAAAGCTCCGGATGTCGGTAACAGTCTTCGGCCTTGGCCAGGTACGTACGGCATCAATCTTTGCTGGATCCACTGCGATCCCAGCATCTGAGATGACATGCCTAGGAAAGAGACCTGGTCAAGCCAAAACTCACACTTGGAGAACTTAGCATATAGCTGGTTCTCCCTCAGTATTTCCAATACCCTCCTCAGATGTTCCTCATGTTCAACTTTAGACTTTGAATATATCAGAATGTCATCAATAAAAACCACAACCGACTTGTCCAGCTGCTCCCGGAACAAGCGGTTCATCAGATCCATAAACTTCGCCGGTGCGTTCGACAAACCGAATGGCATCACTGTAAACTCATAGTGGCCGTATCGTGTCCGGAATGCCGTCTTCTCAATGTCTCCCTCCTTAATGGCTATCTGATGATACCCCGATCTGAGATCAATCTTGGAAAACACAGATGCTCCCTTCAACTGATCGAACAGATCGTCAATGCGGGGTAGTGGGTATTTATTCTTCACTGTCACTGCATTCAGCTCTCTGTAGTCGATGCAGAGGCGGAGACTACCATCCTTCTTCTTCACGAAGAGGACTGGCGCTCCCCATGGTGACACACTTGGTCTAATGAATCCCTTATCCAACAAATCTTTCAATTGTTCTTTTAACTCAGTCATTTCTGCCGGAGCCATACGGTATGGTGCCTTGGCTATCGGTCCGGTACCAGGTAGCAGCTCAATGGTGAACTCTACCTCCCGAGTGGGTGGCATGCCGGGCAGTTCCCGTGGAAATAAGTCGGGGAACTCCGACACTACCGGTAAGTCGGGGTCGAACTCAGGGTCTCTCTCTATGTCCTGTACATAGCAGAGGTATACTTCTTCCTTTCTCCTTAATTCTCTATGCATTGCCATGGCGGTGATGATCTTAGTCGAAGGCTCTCTGGGCCTCTGGCGGTATGATATTGTTACCCCAGACGGACTCCTGAGCAGCAATCTATGCTCGGCGCAGAGGATACGTCCCTTGTGCCGCTCCAACCAGTTCATCCCGAAGATAACATCAAATCCTAGCTTACTGAACTCAATGAAACTGACTGGAAAGTCTTCTCCCTTAATTCTGGTGGCTCCTCGGTAGTAACGAGTGCAACGAACCTTCTCCTTAGACGGGAGCGTAACCGTGAAGTCGGGTAGCTCATCAGCGTCTAGCCCCAACCTGCTCGCAAATGATGCAGAGACAAAGGTATGCGAGGCCCCTGAGTCGGAAGAGAACTGATGCCTCAATCCCATTAATCGGAAAGGTGCCGGTGAGGATAGTACCGCTGGCGTCGGCCTGTGCCTCCGTAAGTATGCTTAGTGCACCTTCTGTACCGAGTCCATAACCTAATTGTGTTCACAAGCTTCATGAGTATTGATGGTATAACAAGAGTCGTAACAATTTATATGAACAACACTGTTATTTTATTCATGACCATCCTGTTTACAACATGTGCTTCAATCTTACATCTCATTCCTCATCTCATTCTAACATTACATGGCTAATATTGTCTAAAGGTTAGGTTTAATCTTCCTGGTCTCATATGGGTCGCATTGACTACTGCTGATGGTGCTGTATTCAGCTTGATTCTCTTAATCCCATGGTATAACATCCTTGATTCTCCTCCCAAAATTAATACATCACCTGACTTAAGTACTATCTTATCTGCACGGTCCGCACGCTTCTGCTCGCCGTATAAAAACTCCGCATCATCTCCAATGGACCAAGACACTACGGGTATCCCTCTTTCGAGAGACTCCGTTGTCTCGTCCTTATCCTGGTGTAGTCCCAGTTTCCCGTCCTTCTCGTAGAAGTTTACAATGCAAATGTCTGCTTGGATGTCTGGAATCGGTTCAGCCTCCAACTGCTGAGCGATTTCCACGACTTGTGTAATAACTGGATGGAACTCTTCGGGTATTCCCGGTGGTGAGACTCCATCTTGCTCCCTCATGGTTTGGTAATTCTTGGCATACGGATTCCAATCCTTGCCCAAGCTCATCATCTTTAATTTCATCCTTGCTCCCCCTGGGTACTCCGGTGTGTAAAAACCTCCCGGTCCCATTCCTAGTTGATTGCATCTCCTGATGATGGCTATTTGTGCTTCGGGTGTCAGGTATCCCCTTAAAATCATACCTGGGCGGATAACCTGACATTGTTCGGTTGGAAAAGTGTACGGTTTCGATGTCGGTGTGCTCCGGGCTAGATGTAGATGGTATAGGGTAGCAGATGTTGAATCTTCCTAAAGTGGTAGTAGGTTATGTCTTACTTAAGTTCTAATCTCATCTTATTCTTACTTAACTCATTTATTCACCAAACATGCATGATAATGCGGTAAGCAGGTAGTTTTATTACTAAATGGTTATAGTGGTACCTGGCCTCGATGAGGGCTCAGGCTCATCGTCCCGGTCCACCATGTGTAAAGTGGGCCCGTCTTCTGGGTCACCCGTGGGTTCTTGTCCGCCGGCTGCTGCACTTCCTCTGACCGTCAGATCCAGCTCCCTGATCGGTCTTGCCCTTGCCCCTGGTATCGGGCCTATAGGCTCTGCTAGCAGGGTTCCGGTAACATTCGTATGCCCGGTGTCCATACACTCCACAAAAGTTGCACTCCACCTTATTTCCTTTACAATCGAGCCCGGGGTGGTCCTTGTGACACCATCTACAGATGAAGCGTCGCTGGTAGCCACCACCGGCTCCCCTCTCAGTCAGATCCTGTTGATTCACAATATCAATTCTCATATCTCAAACGGTTACTAATTTATTTCTTAACTCCTTCATTGTTAGTTTCCTTACCCTTTGGCGCCTTAGAGCGCAGGGGTGTAGCTGCAATAGCATACGTCAACTTCAATGGCTCTTCCGAAGCCTTCTCCTTTTCCTCCTTCCCCTTTGGGTTCTGATTTTTCTGGGCCTGAGGCTGGTACTTTTGTTTCTTGTACCCTCCTTGCCCCTAACTTTCTGAGCTCTTACCAGCACTCTTCCTCTTGCATTCTCCTCGTCCCTCAGCTGGACGGTAATCTCAACCTTAGCAGCGGCATGATAGCACTCCTGCTTTTCCATAGTATCAGTCATACTTATTTCTCATAATCTAAATCTTATTCACCACTTACTCAAATCTCAATCATTCTTATTACCTGCAAGGTAGTGTAACTCGTCGGCCCCATGCCGTAGCGGAGTCGATGGCTAAGCCCGCCATAGAAGCGGTCCACCAAGATCTGGTCAGAATACCCTAGACCTGGCAGAAGACGGAGCAAGGCAGTGAACTCTGAGTAATACTCGTCCACTGTCATCTTGTCCGACTGCTTAAGCGCATCCAACTGCAAGCGCTTCTTCGTCTGGACATGGGCGGGGTAGTACTTTGCTCGTAGCAAGGCGGTGTACTGCTCCCAGCCGAACTCTGGATTGGCCACATGCTCGGCCCTCACCAGCTTCCACCAATCGCCTGCCGCCCCCTTCAGATAGAAAGCAGCTAGACGCACCTTGATCCCAGCAGGGACATCAAGGGTCTCGAAGGCGGTCTCCAGCTCGGAGATGTACGCCTCAAGCTTGGCGGGATCGGTCTCCCCCTTAAAATGCACGGGTCGAAGATCTGCTAGACTCTTCACCCAGTTTGGTTCCCTAGGTTGTGGCGGTGGAGGTGGTGCACCCACACCAGGCTGATAGCCCATGTGCCCTAAAGCGGCAGCTACGATCTCTGCGATCGTCTGCCCTCCAGGTATTCCTGAAGTATCCTCACCCCGGCCGTGACCTCGGCCTCCTCTAGGGGTCCTGCCATCTGAACAAGCAAACTCACATTAGGTTCGTATTCACCACTGTTTTGGTTAGTAAATTTATAACGTCCGTAGACGGTAAAGACAATCCACACTTATTAGTGGTCATCTGACTCTACTCACTCTAACTTCTCACACCCTTAACCCAACACTTATTCCTTAACTTATATCCTAACTCGGTGGTTACACATGTCCGGTATTTCTTGATCAGAGCGTAACACGCTCTGATACCACTTTTTGTAACACCCCATCCAAAGCCTATCGTGGTTATCGCAAACTGAACACTTAATCGAATACGTCGCAGCGGAAATAAATAACACCTGGACCTTGCCACGGTCTGATCGTTAGAATATACCGGCTTTAACGTTTACAATACTTATCCAAAATACTTATCCAACTCAAAACATCGACATTCACAATACCACAACCAACCGAGTACTAGTATCTTAAACATAATCTCAAACTTACATCAGTTTAATATAAACAGTCGGGTGCACAGGCGCAACCCGAACTCAAAATAAAACATCCCACCCTAAGTCTAACCGCTCCTACTCTCGTAGTGCGTCCTCATGGGTCTCTTACCTGCAAGTGTAAAAATAGCCCCCGAGGGGGTCAGCACGAATGCTGGTACACCTTCTCATGGCCCCCAAGCTAACGGGGCTACGACGACTAATTGTCGATAGCATGGAAATTGATTACATACACAAACATGATATGAAGTGCAATAACAATAACCAGATGAACATATATAGTTCACAAACAATGAACGACTCAAGCGTTCCCTTATCAAGTGGGTTAGTAACCCCCTCCTTAGTCCTCATTTCCTTAATCTCAGTTCCTTACCTTACCTTAATCTTAATCTTAATCTCAGTATACAAACCTTTCCTGGAAGGGATTGGTTGTAGCTTAATTCGAACCTGGGATTTAGGTGATCCCACCGCACCATCTTAATGCCACCTACTCTGGACGGGAGTCCAGCGTAGCTGAGCCGGCAACTGGCCCTAGGCTACAAGTCCGAAGACAAGTCCTTAAGCGGAGGGCGGATCTGATTCAGATACCGTCCCCTTTTTCCTTAGCATGCATGACCGGAGATCGGTCCCGGGTTTCCTCACTCAAGTTCCAGTTAGTAGACATCTTAAACACCATGTGCTAGCTAAGCCTTAACGGGCATTAACCAACAACCATCAAACTTAACTCTTATTCTTAACTCAGTAAGTACTAAACTTGGTTAGTAACCATCTCAAGTCTCGCGGGTTAGTGTAAAGATAACACAAACACAACGAGAATAAATATAACCGGTTGCATGCTTTATCTTGTTTTAGTCATAGCAATTAAACAGATAACACACAAGCCGAGGGACACCTCGTTAGCAAGCAGGTCACAAGAAGATTGTACCGTTCACCGTCGACGATCGTTTGGTTTATCTCCTTCCAAGTCCCAATTCACAAAGCCTAGAACATTGATTCAGTTTTAGGTTATTATCAATCCAACTCAATAGAATTTCTTAACTTTCCAAGACATCAACTTTTACCCATTGTTTTTCACTAAGCCTTATGGTTTTTTAACTTGACTCCTAAGTGCATCATTTCCTCATATTATTACACTTACTCTCCCACTTAATGACCATCACACCCACCAAACAAGTCCTTAACAATCTCATAACATCCATACTTAATTATCCCCATCATTTCCTAACCTTAAACAAGGTTTTGGTCCATACAGTGGCCTGTCCGAACTTGTGTCCGGACATTCCCAAGTTCGGACACAAGTCGAGACTCAAAACTGAAAACAGACGCCTGTCCGAACTTGTGTCCGGACTTCGGAAGTTCGGACATGGGTCGAGGAAAATTCAAAGTAGAAGCAGACACGTCCGAACTTGTGTCCGGACTTGCAAAGGTCGGACACAAGTCGAGACTCTGAAAATTTTCACGCAACAGGGCTTGTCCGAACTTCCATGTCCGGACGGATGTTCGGACAAGGCAAAACACTCATTTTCTAAGCCTTCAAACACTTAACCAATTCCCACCAAACTTCTCCTAAACCCTCATAATGTCTTCTAACATCATTTGGTACACTTACACCCTCATACAACATCACAAAACTCATTTTCTATCTCCTTAAACACTTACCCACTTCATACCAAAATTCCTACACTTATGAATTTTCTCCTTGGTTTCCTAAGTGGTGTTCATACCTATGATAGCCACTATGCCAATATGTTCCCTCACTACTAACAACGTCATCTCCCAAGCATCTTTTCTTGCACTTTCCAAGGTTTAAATTAATTCTAAACCCTAGTTTCTTTTGTCAACATTTACCTAAGTCCTAAATACTCAAAGTCATTCTCTTGATTTCTAAATCCTTCATAGTAATGCCTAAGTCATTATAACTCATTAAACACCTTAAACTCACCCTTTTTCATCGAGACAACCTCTAAAACTTCCTAGTACTTCCTTAGTCATGAAATCTCCTTAGAATATCTTAAACACTTAAGTTCTCCTTTAAATTTTGCCATGGGTTCTCTAGTATATAGTACCTCCTAACACATGGTTTTTTCTCCATCAAACTACCAATACACACAAATTCTCATCACAACACCTTAACACCAATCTACACTAAAACTTCACCACATCATCATATATTGCTTAAACTCAAAATGCTTGGCACTTAGGCCCTTAAACAACAATAATCTTAACCACTGAATTTCCACATATATTTGCCTTCAACCTGCGAATACACTCAACAAGGCTCCCATTGAAATAAATGCTTCTTGTAATCCATTTCCACATTGTTTTAACTATCTCTTCTTCTCATTTGCTCTTTATCAAAAGTTCACAAGTATAGTCCTGTTTCTTCTAGGTTTTATAACACCTTCCCAATACAAACTCTACACTAAACTCATCATATACCTAAATCCCATTCCCTTAAACAACAAGACATCTTAAGGTAAGTAATTTACCTGGTTCTTTTACAAGCTTAAAAAGCTTTTCCTTAGGTTTTTCTTTGTTCAATCTCGGTCACCAATGTGTATCTCCTTGCCAATATTCTAACCAATATCCAATGACTCCAATGAGTACTAGATAACACCTTAACCCTAAGGAACAAACCCTAGGTTTAAAAATATGCTTTAAGGTATTAATGTGATTGGTTTACCTTGGTTTCTCAAGACAAACTTGGATATGAGCAAGAAGGACCTCCTCTCTCCTTTGAAGAGTAGAGAAACAAGCTGAACAAAGCATAAACATGGAGTCCCATGAGCACTAATTTTCGGACATGTGAAGAAAATGGTGGAAACCTAGATTTTCTTACACTTTCTTTACCTTAAGAGAATGGAGATGCCAATGGAGTCTCCAAACTTGAATTTCCTCCTCTAATGGTGGTTTGACTTGGCACCAAAATGAAGCTCTTGAAGTTTTGAAAAGATAGAAAGAAGGAGCTTGAGCTAACTAAGAAGAGTATGTATTTTGTTTTGGATTTGGAGCTAAAATGAGCAAGATGTGGGCAAGTAGATGGAGCTAGCATGGAGTTGTTCTTCACGTTAATGGAGAAGGGAGAGAGCTGAAGAAAACATGTGAAAAAGAAGAAAATGAGGAAATGAGGAGAGAGGTAAGTAAAATGTGATATTTATGTAAAAGGTAAATAATACTTTATGCTTTATAAGTCTTATTTGCTTTCTTATTTACTTAATGACTCATGAAGGTGGTGACTCACCTCCTAAGAAACCGGCCCCCTTTTAAATGTGAGGGTAATTAAGTCTTTGTTGACCAAATGTCTCACTTATATAGACTTATGTTATAAACTACCCTAATTAATTCACTATTCACCAAAACAAGGCACATTGTTGTGAAATTTTGATTTCCCATTGATATAGACTTCCAAATGTGATACTATATAGTACACATGTTAATTAAAGAGTAATGATGGACATTTAGCCATTCAAAACTCATTTACAAGACAATTTTTCAAAAACGTGCTTTAAGACTCCTTAAAGCACATTTTGTGTTTTAACTTGTTTTTCAAGCTTGGTTTTCTTTGGTAATTGATTTAAAATGACCATTAGGATATTACTAAGTTCTTAGAACAATATTTGGGTACTCTCCCAAGTCTCTCCAAGCTTAGAGCACGTTTTTGTAAAACTGCTCTTTTGGTGTTTCCTTATATTTTCTTTGATTAGAAATGTTTCTTAATGTTTCTAAGGCATTATTTAGCCTCCTTATATCTTAGTTTATCATTTAAACACCATATCTAAGTTTGGGGTATATTCACCAAGCGGTCATGGTTGAGCAAAAAGTTGTTGCTGCTGCAACAAAATATGCTATCTGAGCGCGAGGAACGGTCAGATTCATGCAATTTCCACTTCCTCAGGTGTTGAAAAATCTTGGAATTCAGTGTAAGGTGTGTGGTCATGCACTAACCACATTCACCTGCTGAGGAAGAGAGCTCTTGCCAGCGCTGCTTGTATTTGAGTATTTGTGTAGGGAGTGTGCTTGAAGTGCATGCACCTAATTTACTTTGGAGGAGTACAACAAAATTTTAAATTAAACAAATTATAGTACGAAAAATAATAATAAGACAGGAAGGTTACCAATTCAAGAGAGACAAATAAAAAAAATGATTATTTATTTATTTATTTTTTTGAATATGCCGGACATAATGCCGGGCAACTCGTATCCGGCAATGGACTTCTCCCATTAATGCCGGATTGGTTTTACCGGCTTCTTGCCCGGCTTATTTAAACTCGAAAGAAGAGAAAATAAATAAATCAAAAAGAAAGAAGAGATGGATAAAACGAGATGTTTGTAATAAATAAAAAGATATTAACATAATTAAATTCGTAAAAAAATCAAAAGAAGAAACAAAGTTGCGTATGCCGGACGTGGTGCCGGGTGTCGGAAGCCCGGCATTGGACTTCCTCCAATATTGCCGTTGGATTTTACGGCTTTAGCCCGGCGGGACCAAAATCGAAACATAACTTAGTTTTAAAAGACATTGAAGGTAAAAGGATAATAAAAAAGAATAAAATAAATGTAAGAGTAAATAAGGGATTGTAGGAGATTACTCCTAATTGTCCCTACAATTAGCGACAAAAATATTGAGAGAAATGAGAATGCCGGGTGACATGCCGGATCAACCCCGTCCGGCATAGGACTTCCTCCTAAATGCCGGGTGAAGAACACCCGGCACAATACCCGGCAAATGCAAACTCGAAATTCAAACTAATGAATTATAGTATAGGAACTAATATAATAGAGAAATAACGGAAGGGGTAGACAAAAATGCATTTAAATTTGTAAAACTCAACAGCATATGAAATTTTGAAAACAATTTGAACATGCCGGACATGATGCCGGGCAAAACCTGTCCGGCATCGGACTTCCTCCGGGTTTGCCGGGTGACAGATGCCCGGCATTTCGCACGGCACATTCAAATCTGCAAAACTAAGTGCGAAAATAAATTAAAGAATCAAGGAATCAAAGAATCAAAGAATCAAAGAATAAAGAATAGGGGATAAAGAATAGGGCGTTTTACCGAATTTAGGACTTGGACTAATTCCAAGTCCCCTGCAACGGCGCCAATTTGCTAACAGGAAAATTGTAGGAAAAACTATATACAAAAGAATAAAATAAATAACTAAACCTACAACTCCATTACGGGTAGCAAAATAAAACCCGGTCGGAGTATAGTGTAAATATATTACGACCGAGAGTATCGTACCCAAGGGACTTATAGAAAATTAGTCCTAATCCGGTAATACCTATTCTAAGACAGGGGGAATTGAAATGTTTTCTAATCCTAATCAAAACTAACTAAACTAAGTGGTAATTACAATGAAATTATCCTTGATCCAGGGTGTGAAACCATCTAAGCATCAATATGAACTCTAAACATAAACACAGGCCTTCGAATTAACCAACAACTGAACACGCCGGGTGTCCTGCCGGTTACCACTTGCACGACATATTCAAAGACATTGAATCTGCCGGACATTGGCCACCCGACAGTGCATCCGGCATAGTCATAATGCATATTCTTTCTCCAGTTTCCGAGAAGAAAACAGAAGACTCACTACCTACTAACAATCCGAGCATATATCATGCCACGAAATGAACAAAGTAATGGGAAATGTGGGTTAATCCTCACTCTTACTACTAACTCTTAATTCATAAGAAGAGAGTAGAAAGACCATTAAGAGAGTCTAACCTATCTTACTTGGGACTTGTCTTCCACAAGTAAGAATTGCATGAAGAGAAAAGAGATCAACCTATTCTCTTTCAATAAGAACCTTACTCAAAATAAACTTGAAATTATATTAAGAAGAACACATTATTTTACAAGGAGAGTTTCATTCCCTAACCAAGAACAAGCAAGGAGTTCTACATCTCCATCCACACAACTACAAGAAGAAAATACAAAGGGAAGAAGGGAATGGTCATAGCCTTAACCCGACAGGATCTTCTTCTTCTTCTTCGCGTGGATGGAACTGTAGAAACTTCCTTGGACACCAACAATGGAGTGGGGCGGAATTGGAGTTGTGAGCGGAGTGTATAGGGGTGTTGAAGTGTGTTCAATTGTTGCCTTCCTCGGCCTATTTATAGGCATTAATTGTGTCGATGCCGGGCGTCGTGCCGGATCCCCAATAGCCGGCACACGTGATAAATGCGCCCAACTGTTAACGGTCGAAACCGTCGATTCCGCGCGAAACAGTGCCTATGCCGGGTAGGAAATACCCGGCATCACACCCGGCATCACCCTTTACAGTTAACCCCCTTGTGTTTTATCATAATTATTGGTAACCACCTCAAGGTTAAGGTATCTTGACTACGAGCCCCCAACTATACTTGTTATTAGAAAGTTAACTACGACTTGTTGATTATCACTTAATCACATAAATAAATGCCAGAACTGGACAACAAAACTGCTTATCAACATCGTGCCACTCTCTCTCAGCCCATATTTTGTTACTTTAAATGCATTTTCGAGGCAATGTTGACATCTTTAGGAAAATAACAATACAGATTAAGTAGTGCTTTTTGTCCAGGCTAACATTACTAATGTGATTAAGCTGATAGGTCAACACGTAGTTAACTTCCTAATAACAAAGATATAGTTTGGGGCTCGTAGTCAAAGATACCTTAACCTCGAGGTGGTTACCAGTAATTATGATAAACACAAGGTGGTTAACTGTAATATCCCAAATCCTCAAGGGGGTTCTGAGTAATTTACTCAAACATAAATCTGTACAAATATTATACTTTAACACATAATAAGCATAAATAACATAAATATAACTTTATTTAGATAAATATAATACTAAATCTAATGCATAAAATATGATAAGTCTGCGGCTTATCATTATCCAAGCAAAACACTATGTAAGCAATAACATACAAGGAATGTATTACAAGATACCATTGAGACTACTAACACAACGTCTTCCAACAAGAACGGGATAAGACTCCCAGTGTAACACCCCGGAACATGCTCCAAGGAGTTTGCCACTTACTAATAAATAAAATTCCTGCTTATGTCGGCGTGTTCCCTTGTCCCATGCTCAAGAGCAATATCACACAAAGATTTAACTTCACCTACAACCATAAATCCAAACAACACACGAAGGGGTTGCACAAAATCAGTGAAACTGAGTAACAATTACCTCACCCTGTAAAATTCATTTTCTCTTTAAAACTCTTTGCATAACAAATAAGCATCCAACATCATCACATAAGCAGAGGAATGCAATAAGAGTATATCACACAGAAGAGTTTACCTGCCCTTGGAATACCATCACATTCGTACCTCGTGAATCGGTTAAATCTCAACACCACACTGGAATCACAAAGTGAAATCCACAAATCTGAAATACCACTAAATTAATTTAAACTAATTTAGGGGATTTCTTTTATTAAACCTTTAATAATACTATTCCTTTAATAATACTATTAAGTATTATATTATTATATGGAATTATGAATATTAAATTAATATAAGGAATTATGAATATTGAATTTTTGTATGGAATTATGAGTATTAATATTATATGGAATTATGGAAATTAATTTAGGGGATTCCTCATATTTAACTCTAAGGAATACAATTTAATATTTAATTATTATATATAATTATATAGTATTATGAATTTAATAATAAGATTTATAAGTCAATAAATCTTGGGAAAATTTATAAACACTCCAACTATGTTATAAAGATTTTAGAAAGTGTTGGAACATTGTTTTGAAACATAAAAGTCAATATAAAATTCTAGAAACCCTAAAGCCTTGCTAGGGTTGACTTTTTGAGAATGGTCAAACTAGGCCATGAAACCTATACTAATAAATAGGTTATGGAAAACCATGAAGATCGATAAAAAGAACGTCAAAAACGGATCATCCTTGCCAAAGTTATGCTAGATTGAAGTTTAGAGTCAAAAATTTGAAATATGCCACGTGTCACACTGTCACGGGTCGCCAACACTTAGCCTATTTTATCCCTTGAATTTCGGTAACAGATTTCAGTATTTTGCCCTAACTTTAGACGGCTATATCTCACTCATCTTTCAATATTTTTCATTGCCGTCTTCATTGTTGCCTTCTCCTACATTTCCTCTAAACAACCATAACTCACACTAACCCTAAATCATCCTAAATCAACTGGAAAATCGAATCAAAGTAGCCACCCTGCAAAACCGTAACTGTAGTTTCCAGTTTTTCCCTTCGAATCAGGTAACTTCGTCTTGCCATAAGTTCTTCGTTTCTCAGCCAAATTTCATGTTCTTTAGCTCGTTTTGAAGAGCTCTAATCCCTCTAAAACTTTCATGTTGATGGCCTAAGCCAATTCTCAACGGTTCAGAAGAACAAGGTGTCTAAAGTTTCAGATTTGTTACAACATAAAATCATAGTTTTTTTCCAGAAAACGCAAGGTAAACTCGCAACTTCCAGCTTTGATTTCTTTCTGTGTAGTGCAAGTTAGGGTGGGTTCTTGCTATCATTGTGTAGAGCTATGTTTCTTCTTTCTAATGAGCCCAAGAACATGGCCTAACTCGATCTAGAACATATTTTATAGATCTCCAAAGTTTGATACTCGAACAGCTCGAGTTCGAATTTTATTTCCAGAAACCGATTACGATTTCCGTCACCGGTGCTTCCCTGGTAAGTCTCCGTTCAATTCCTCATACTTTGACACTCGATTTTTCAATATCGACTTAGCCCAACTGCCAATTTGATCAATTAAGCCTTGTATTGAGTGAATTTTGCAAAAACGAATTCGAGAGACTCAAGAACCCTAACTTTCGTAAACCAGAATCGAATTTGTTGTATACTGCATTATAATTGGGGAAATCGGTGTCATTAGAACCGGAATTTGATTTCGAAACGAATGGAGGAAGAATCACTCGATTTCGTTCTATAGATTGAGAGAAAACTGGAATTTAGTACTCGAATTGGGTTTGAGGACGGATGAAGAACTCGACATTCAGCAGCCGTCCGATCGTGGTTATTAGAAACGGACGGCTGAGATTAGATCGTTTCAAATTAAGAGTATAAGTTTTTATTATGATTTTAGTAAATAACCCTAACTTGTTGAGTTAATTTAAATATCTTCCCGTATAGGTTTTGACTTGAAATTTTGACCATAGATTCCTTATTAAATCTAGTTTATTTTGATGTAAATTATTAAGGTTTGGAGTTTTTAAACATAAGTTCTGATTTTTGCAAGTTACGGGTTTTCTGGAATTATTTGGCTAAATTGAAATCATATTTTTATGAAATAAAAATTTTATAATTTGTCTAAAATGTTATAGTTACTGTATATTAAATTTGGGAATTTTTGGGCAAGGGTAAAGGTTTTAAAAATTGTGTTTATGAGTTTTTCCTAAGAATAACCAATAATATAAGGTTTTTAATGTAACCAAAAATTAAAGTATGGTTTGTTAATTAACTTTTAAGCTGGGGGAAAATAAGGGAAACTAAATTAGCATTTTATAACAGTAAGTTTATAATGTTTTAGTATTAGTTTTTAGAGAAGTGAAATTATTTGCATATATGTTATATACTTATATTAAGTAGACACTTATGTTAAATCAAGGAATCTAATTATTTTACGTTTCACTTATTATATTATATGGGAGTTAATGTTTTTAATTAAAACTAAGGAAAATATGAATATATATATATATAAGTTTCAAACATCCTATATTAAGTACGATAAGATGTTGGTTGGGATAAATCATATATTAAGCTATTTTCAAAAGCATACTTATGGAGAATACATGGCTAAGAATGCAATTCCTTAGGAGCAAGTACACATGCTCCTAGAAATTTTAAAGAATACTTTTGGTTGAAAACAGTATACAAATAGAACTTTAAATAACTAAATTAGTATTGATATTATGTGAAAGTACTTCAACTCCTTTAAAGTTTGAAAATAAATCTCAAGAATTACTTGGTACAGATGTTGCCTAAAGGTAATGTTTGGATAAATCTTAAGTCTAGAAAATTATTAAGTTAACAAACACTAGTAGCATACACCCGAACCCATAAACCACACTAAACTCTATGCTAGCTTTAGAAACAAAACACCTAAACCTAACACCCTACGGGAAGTGCCTGGTGCGACGAACTCCTAGGCTGAAAGTAGTGGGGGTGCACACCCACTTCTAGAAATTTAGGGGCTAGACAAGCCTTGTCATCTAACCGTAAGTAATCTTCTACGCAAGTTATGGATTGTGTTGAACTTGAGGAGGATTGGTGGTAAGACGTTACCATCATGAAATCTTGAGCTAGGCATATTTCATTACTAGCCACAATGAACAATTCAAAACTTATATATTAAGATCCATTACTAAATTCATACATGTAAAGGGTTTACCGAGTCAAATCCTTGGTGAAAAATACTTACCTATGGAGTGAAAACACATGAGTAACCCTAATCTAAATATCATTGATCCTTAAAAACTCGGAATATTGAGCATCTAGTGAGAAATTGAGAGTTAGTTAAAGATTGGAAATTCTCATGTTGATTTGGAAGTTTAACATTATACATGTATACAATTTTAGAGCCACACTAAGAGTGATATTTACCAAAAGCCACCATTATCTACGAGAGTACTAAGATCTAATGATCAGAATAATACTTACATAGAACAAACCCTAAGAAAATAGTTATCAAGAGTGAGTGAACTTTCACTAGACTAATTCATCTGACTTAAAATTTATATAGAGTCCCTACCTTGAAAAATAAATTTTAAGATAGAGAAATCAGATTTTTGGAGCTACATTATAATTAATAAAAACTTCCTAAAACTCTGCCTTGTGTGAAATTATGTAGATATATAGTAAGTAAATTTTATGAAGTAAATACTTAATGGTTCGTCTAAAATACTATAGTAATTATAAAAAAAATTGAAACTTGAAAAGTCACAGAAATATTTATTTTATAGAGTTTTAGCATAGGGTTGACTAATAAACCCTTGAAGATGATTTTGGAAGATTATTGAGGATTATTAAATGATCTGAAATATTATTTTAAACTACTTAAATATGTTACACCTGATTTATAGCTTGTTAATATAATTGATATGATAAAATGAACATATAATAGACATATAATGAATGGATAATAATCATAAGGTAAAATTTTATAACAGTTAAGAAATACAAATACTAAACAATCAGGAGATACAAATATATGTATATCGATCACAGATAAAATCAACAGTGCAATAAAATTTACAACAAAGCTGGTTAATAAGGTGTTGAATTCTTTGAATGTGTCATTAGTAGTGTAACACCCCATCTCAATCCAAATGTGGTTTCGCAACTTAACAACATATATATAAATGTCACAGCGGAATTCAATACACTCTAGGGCCTTGCCACGGTTTGATTGACAGAATATACCGAACATTAGTACATACAAATCTTAACCGAATACATATCCTTCTTACAATCCCCTCACATCCTATACATCTTACTAACTCAAAATGCCATACGAGTGTACATGCACAACTCATAGGCCACACTAACCCATAACGCTTGTACCCCTTCTTACTCTCGTGACGGCCGCCTCCTGACGTTCACCTGTGTAGTAAAAACAGCCCCCAAAGGGGGTCAGCACGAATGTTGGTACCATCCTCTCATGGCCCCCAAGCTAACGTGGCTACGACGACTAATTGTCGATAGCATGGAGGTTGATTAGATGCACAACATAATAGAAAGTGCAGTAAACAACAATCCAAATATGAACAATCAAAGTTCAAACATAATGAACGACTTAAATGCGTTCCCTTAATTAGAGAGTTAATTATTTAACTCCTTAAGTTATGTTTCCTCTTAATCTTAGTCCATCCTTATCTTACCTCAATCTTAGTTTATCTGAGTCTTAGAAACAACCATCCTTTAAAAGGAATGGATGTAGCTTATCTTAGTCTTATAATACAAACCATCCTTTAAATAGGAATGGTTGTAACTTATCTCAAACCTTATCTTAATCTTAGAATACAAACCACTCTTCAAAATAGAAATGGTTGTATCTTACCTCAATGTTTATTTTTGTCGGGTCAAAAGCAACCCTAGCCAATGAGCTATTAACTCCATTGGTTAAATAAACAACTTATCTTATAATTTAGGATTTATGTGATCCTACTGCACCATCTTAATGCCACCTACCTTGGACTGTATGTCCAATGTAGCTGAGCCGGCAACCGACCCTAGGCTACAAGTCCGAAGACAAGTCCTTAAGCGGAAGTCGGATCTGCTATAGATAACAACCCCCTTTTCCTTAGCATGCATGACCGGAGTCAGTCCCGGGTTCCTCACTCCCCCCTTAAGTTCCAATTAGTAGAAGTCTCAAGACATGTTTGTTGGTTAACCTCTTTCGGTTTATAACAAACTAATATTAGGGAGCGTTCCTTAGTCTCACTCAATTCCTTACTAAACGTTGGTTAGTAAGTTCTCACGGTAAGTTGTGTTAGTTTTCAAACATCACAGAACAATACAATAAACATAATAATCCGGTTGCATGCTTTATCTTGTTTAGTGAGCACACAAAAACAAATAGCACACAAGCCGAGGGACACCTCGTTAGCAAGCAGGTCACAAGAAGAACTGTGCCGTTCACCGTGGGTCGTTCGGTTGCTTACTCTCTTCCGGAGTCCAAATACTCAAGCCTAAACATTCATTCAGTTTTAGGTTGTTAATCACTTAACTTAATTAAACTTATTTAACTTACTTAACCCATAATGAGCCCCACCTAACACCTCTTAATTTTACAACTTAATCTTACAACTTAACTTTAAACTTTTAAGTTTATACTAACTTAATCTCTTAGGTCTTTATACCTCTATTCATCATTGCCTCTTAATGGGGTACCATTAATACCTCTAAACTTCCTTAGGTTTTCTCTCTTTCTCTCTCTCTCTTTTTTTTCATCTTTAGGGTCGACCGACCTTACCGACCGACCTTACCAAGGTCGCTCCATTCCAGAACTTATTACCGTTTGAAAATTTTACCCCGACCGACCTTGCAAGTCCGGTCCCCAAGGTCGGTCCATTCCCGAGAGTTTTTCCCCGTAGGAAATTTAAGCCCGACCGTAACTTGCCAAGTTCGGTCCCAAGTTCGGTCGATTTCCAGAGACTCAATTCGTACACAAAATACAAGCTCGACCGAACTTGTAATTCCGTCCCCAAGTTTGATCGATTCCCGAAACTCTTTCCGGTAGTGTAAATACTGAGCTCGACCGACCTTGCAGGTCGGTCCCTAAGGTCGGTCGGCTCCAGAACCTTGTTTCTAAATTTCCTTTTGACTCCAAACTTCTCACAAGTTCCCCCATGTGTCCTAATACCATTTAGGCACTTAAACTCACCTTAGAACTTCCACCAAACTCTCTAAAACAATTTCCAAAGATCTACTTAAACATTCACTCAAACCTTTTAAAACTCCTAACACTTAGCACTTATTCCTTACATTCCCAACTTGTAACCTTACCAAAACTTCAACCAACCCAAGTGTACCCTCCTTAACAGTTCGAGCACTTCATAAACATCATCTTTCCATCTTCAGCTCATTTACCAAAACTTCCTCAAGTCACCTTGCATATCATGCACCAATAACTCTCTTTCCATTTGTTACTCATCATTCCTAAACTCCTGGGCTACCTAAACATTTCTTCCATCCTCTTAGCACCTTAACCTAGTTCTTCTTTACCTTAACCTTCCTACACCCTCCTTAGACATCTATATCTCTTTACTCAATTTACCCACCATTCTCATGATCTTAAACTCTTATACATTCCTAGTCAATTTCCTTGACAATCGACAAAATTCTCCTTCAATCTTCACTCCCATCACCTAAGTCCACTCATTACCATCTAAACTAAAACCTTATTGTTCCACCATAGTATCCTCTTCACTTGCACAAGCTTCCCAAAATTCTCATTGTTATATTCCCTAGTTCATTCCTAAATCATTTTAAGCATTTATACTTCTTCTCCAAATTTGCACAAGTCTTACCATTCCTCTTACCATGACTTTGGTGTGTTCAATACACCCACCTAAATTCTAATTTCCTCATAGACAACTCTAGGTCATTCTAAACCTCCAGAACTCCTTAGTTAACTCATTCCACTCAAATCCCTTTTAATGATCCCAAGTGAATCCTAGGGCATCTTAACTCACCACTACCACTTAAACACTTTGTTTTCTACTCAAATTCGCCATAGCTTCTCTAGTATATGTCATGCCCAAATGAATTGTTTTCCTCATTCAACCATCTCACATACATCAAGTTCTTTCTCATCATATTTTATCACTCAAACCAACTCATTCACAACAAACTCAATATAATGCAATAATCTTAAATTGCATAGCACTAAGGCTCTTAAATGAAATGGCTCCTAGGCCCTTAAATCACTTAAACTTAAACACTGAATTTCCCACATATAAAAGCTTTCAACCTGCAAATACACCCATCAATCTCATAGTAGTTATAATGCTCTTAAAATCCATCTTAAACTTATATTACTAACTCATTCCCATTGGCTCCTTAGTCACAAGTTCACAAGCTTGTTTTAAATTATTTTTCCTAGGTTATATAACCCTTTACCTAATGCAAGCCCTAGGCTACATTGGTATCATCTAAAACTCATTCCTTAAACCTTAAACCACCATTATGTAATCAATTACCTTGTTTTCTCAAGCTTATCTTAACTTCCTCCTTAGACCTTTTTCCCTTGGGAATCTCGGCCACCTTATTAACTTCCCTTGCCAATGTTATAATCAATACACAATGACTCTGATGAGTGCTAAATAATACACTAACCTTAAGGAGTAAACCTTAGGTTGAAAATGTTTTAAGGTATTAAATTGAATGTTTTACCTTGGATTCTCAAAACAAGCTTGGATATGAATCAAGTAGGACCTCCTCTAGCCCTTGGAGAATAGAATCAAGCTAAAACAATGGATAAAACAAGGTGTCTTAAGAGGCAATTTTCGGCCATGTAGAAAAACTGAAGGGAAGTTGATTTTTCTTCCACTTTCATTACCTTGGATGAATGGAGAACCAAAAGAGCTCTTCAAACTTGACTTTCCTCCATCAATGGAGTTTTCCATGGCTCCAAAATGAAGCTTTTCCAATTTTGAAAAGATAGAAAGCTAGAGCTTGAGCTAACTAAGAATAAATGTGTTTAGTTTTTGATTGGAGCTAAAATAAGTGAGCAGTGATCAAAGGAAGATGGAGCTTGGCATGGGGTTGCTCTTCACGTAAAAGAAGAAGAGAGGGAGCAGTAGCAACCGATGGGAAGAAGAGAGAATGAAGAAGTGAGGAGAGAGGTGAGCAAATGTGAGATATTTGTTTCTAAAAGCAAATAGTGACTCTTACTTTTTCCCTCTTCTTTTCTAACATTATTTTGCTACTCATGGTGACTAATCCTCCCTTATAAAACTGGCCCCCTATTAATTAAGGCAAGTCATGGTCTTGTTTGACCAACTAATTAGACTTAATTGATTAAAGACTAAAATAGGCACTATTTGGTTACTATTCATAAACTAGTGCACTTATTTGTGAAATTTTTGATTTCCCAGTGATTTAGACCTCCTAATGGGATACTAATTAGCACACATGTTAATTAAAGAGTAATGAGGACATTTAGCCACTCAAAACCCATTTACAAGACAATTTTTCAAAAATGTGCTTTAAGACTCCTTAAAGCACATTTTGTGTTTAACTTGTTTTTGAGCTTGGTTTTCTTTGCTAACTGATTTAAAATTTCCATTAGCATATTACTAAAGTCTTATAATGGTATTTGGGTGCTAATCAAACTCACTCCAAGCTTAGAGCACGTTTTGCCCAATTGCCCTTAGGCATTTTCTTGTGTGTTTGGTTTTTTTTTTAAATTGTCTACCAATCTCTCTAAGGCATATTTTAGCCTTTCCTCATCATAATTTGATGTTTACTTAGCATACTTAGGGTTGGGGTATTTCATTCTACCCCCCTTAATAGAACTTTGTCCCCAAAGTTCCCACGCACCTTATCTTATTTGAATACATGTCTTATCTCATTCCATAGATCATATAGATCATACTTATGTATACTTAAACTCATTGAATCATTCGATCCACCATATGCTTATACTTAAATATCACACAACACGCTTAAGCATGTATAGCACTCAAAATTCTCTTGTATCTTTTGATCATTAAAACAATCACATAATTTTCCAACGTATTCTCCCATGTCACCGGTCCGTAGACAATGACTCGTTCGTCCTCATCACCATGGCCAGAATACAAAACACTCTGCTCTCCCCATGTCACCGGTCCGAAGACAAAGGCTCGTGCGTCCTCGACTTCATGGGCGAGACTCAGTAAAAAGGTAATCCTTTTTACGAGGTCATGTGAGGAATAATTCCTCTAATTAAAAATACAATCAACTCCAATTTCGTTATACTAACACCTCTATCCTTAGCGTGATTTAATTGTGACCACTGGTAGGGAGCTTCAGGAATCATCCAACCCTGATGTGATCAGCATCAGTGTAGAACTATCCTTCCACCCCAATTTGTGTTCGGTTTCCCTTGATCCCTAGAAAATCAAGTTCCACCTCCCACGTCATTTTCAAACATCCAAATAATTCACTCATGTCCAATTTTCTATCTTTTTGTTCTTCTAATCATAATCAATACATCTCCAATGTGTGGACTCAGTCCATTAAACATTCCCGATTCATCTTTTAGTATTACCTCAAGACTTAAATTCCTACTAAGTTCTATAACCGTCTCATACCATTTCTCACCATCTTATATCTCATAGCATTACTATCTTCTTCCTCATACTCATGTCAAATAATATCTCATAATGTTATCTTATTCTTATCTCACACATAGTCTCATATCGACTCATACCTCATATATTCCTTATTTCTTAAGTCTCCTTAATCCTCTTCCTTAATTCTCTTAACTTGTACTCACACCGGAGTTAACAAGATAGGTACTTAATATGTACGATATTCACATCTTCTGTGTGCAATAACCATAATTTATCTCAAAATGTTTATGCAAAACATATTCTCAAATTCTTTTGTGCTATGCACACCATAGTTTATGTACTCAGTACACAAACATACGCTAAGCGGTTTTCGCTCTACCCCCTTAAAATGGATTATGCCCACTTAATCAACATTATATCATCCTTGAACATAAGTTCAAGATGTCTAATCTCACCAAGCATTCTAGCTTCCATGTCATCTATCTCACTTACGATTCGATCAGAGGGTCAAAACTATGCTAATGACTTAGTCTCTGCACCGAGCATTCGTAACGGTACTGATACCATATTCTTAACTTAGTTTGGTCTAACCTCAAAGGTACTGATCTGCTAGCTTCTACTGCACGACTCTGATAGTCTTAGGCTATTTGCCTCTCTTATCCTTTTCCAGTATTGTATGTCCTTCTGCTGCGTGCTTATGGTTTAGCACTAAAGGTCCCTCAATGGTCACGTGTTATCTCTTTTATATATACAGCCTTGATGAGTGTAGCTCGTCTATCCTGTCTTCCTGGAGATCTAATGTTTGTATTCTTAGTGTTTTCTCAAGTGTCTCTAAATCGTTCTTTCCATCTGACCTTTGGTCTGAGGATGATTCTTAATCTGAAACTACTGTTTGTGCTTATTGCGCTTTACAGTTAATCTCTTACATCTTAAGACATGTCCAATGTCTGTACTTAACAATCCGTGCTCTTCGCACTTCATAGTACTTAATTATTTGTTCTCTGATTCCTTTGTGTTGTCGGTTCAACTGAATTTTTTCTCTTCAACTGTTTGTGGTAATGGCTGCTCTCGTCTGATCTTGCGTCGTTGTCCGTGGTACGGAGTCGACTACTTCCCGTGTTCCTTACACCATTCGTCTACATGCATGGGGTACCTTACTGGTACATTACTACTTACCTAACTAACTCATAAATGAGTGTGTTAGGCCGTAAGCCCCTGCGGGGTGGAGTCGTCCCACGTCTTGTTTTAGTAAATTCGTAGTGTCCGTCACACGTTTAGCTTTTGCTAATTACGAAGTATTCTGTTGTCGATCTCCTCTTTCATCGTTCCATAATAACACTTATTGTTCTTCTTGAACTTAATCAAGGAAAATCCATTTACTGTGTTCTTGGGTATTGTATGCTCTAGTTCTTCCTGTATCCCGCACTGATTCGGTCTCTTAGTGACTGAGGTATCTTTCCATAGAGCCTCTTATCTTCTTTTTCATTTTTATCTGCTAGGAATGCACTTCCAGTTCTTTAAGGAATGGGTAGAGTGCTTCCTGTGAAATCTTACCTAACAAGGTCCAGACTACTGGCATCAATGCACAGTTCGTCTACCATCTTATTCCCTTACTCATATTGGTTTCTGCTCACAGATCTAGTTGCCTAGGTGTCAATATTTGATGGCTCATACATAATGGTCGTTTTACCGCGCACCATGACTTAATCCCCTCATATAAATATTGTACTCACGACCACTACTACCGTGGTAGTTGGCCTTTATTATGTTGCCCATTGATGGTGCAACTTCTTACTCATTTATTCTAACATCTTATCTTATATTCAATCCTTCTTGGTGTAAACACACTAGGGTTTCTTTAATTCCGGTGTTTGGCGGTTGCCGTACCGTGTTGTAAAATGGTTGACTCTAATATGAAGATGTTCTACTTCAACCTCAGATTCGTAAGTAGGCTAATTTCTCTCGCATTCTTTCATCCTTATGATGTTGTTTACCATGTAATTTAACCGGTTACAAAAGAAGTCATCCGTTCAATCACTAGCTCTTCTGAGCATTGGTCACTTGACGTGCCATAATGTGCACTCACAATGTTTATCTCTGACGATTACTGATTCTTACATCCTGGGTGTTGGATATGAGGTCTGTCTCTACAGCCTTCCTTATTACTCAAGTGTATCTGGTATCTATGGTAATTTCAAGGTTTACAGTTTCCATTCTCTAACAAACGTTTATTTCTATAATAAGTGAAAGCCCTTTTTGAGGGGTTTATTCCCACTCTTGCCTCACAACAAGGAGAGGTATCCCCAACCCTAAAGCATGGTTCGTTCTCCGCCCCTCCCTGCCAATTACTATCTCATTATTCTCATTGGGCCTTTTTCCTGGCAAGATTTTCAAAAAATTAATTATAGGTTTGTAACCGTTCAATATCTACAAATTGTAGTTCCTCGTGGCTTTAAACAAATCTCTTACAACTTACTATGCCTCGGGCTCTGATGGGTAACATCCTGGCTCGTAGGCTCTAGTGCTTATGCCTCAGTCCATGACTTGTAATCTTACTCATTTGTAGTCATCCTTATGGGTTTTGTTCTTTGAAACATTATCCCAACGTTAGGTTAATATTGAATGTAGTATCGGGTTTCAAGGTTAAGTTCTGCACCTGCTTCCTGCTATGAAGTTTATCAGGTGATATGAGGTTACTTAGTGTCTTGACATACTGTCATTTTACAAAGATTTATGTTTTGTAGCAATCAAGGTTAGGTCGTATTAGGAGTTTGCCTTACGGTGTCCAAGTTGGATATCATTATGTCATCTTATACTTCCATCTCAGCGCCCGTTAACTTCCGTGACAACGCCACCCGTTGATGACAATCATACTTGGGTGTTAATAAGTTAGACAAAACAGTATTAACTGTCATTCATCAGTTGCTCCTTTTTAGGGGTTGCACGTTCATTAATCCTTTAGTAGGTTTATACTTACGTTCCCTCCTTTTACCCTGTTTTCTGGGTTTTCCAACATCTCATTGAAGGGAGAATTGAAATACCCCAAACCTAGTTATGTTGTTTAAACACCTAAATAGGGTGTAATAAGACTAAAAAGAGTCTTAGAAACTTAGTAAACAAATTTAAACAAAAGGAAACACAAATGTGCTTTAAAGTCAATAAGAGCTAAATGTGCTCTAAGCTTGGGATAAACTTGTTAAGACCTAATGAGCTTACCAAGACCTCATTTATATACTAATGAACTTATTAAACCAATTACCAAAGAAAACCAAGCTTGAAAACAAGTTAAAACACAAAATGTGCTTTAAGAAGTCTTAAAGCACGTTTTTGAAAAATTGTCTTGTAAATGAGTTTTGAATGGCTAAATGTCCATCATTACTCTTAAAATATATGTGTACTATATAGTATCACATTTGGGTGGCTATATTAATGGGAAATCAAAAATTTCACTTCTAAGTGCCTTGTTTAGGTGAATAGTAACTTTTATAAGCTAGTTTATAACATATGTTGTATTAAGTAATTAAATTGACAAACAAAGACTAAAATGCCCTCATACTAATAAAGGGGGCCGGTTTTCTAAGTGTGTGACTCACCACTCCTTAGTTGATATAATAAGTAAGTAAAGAAAACTAATAAACTTACCTTTTACTTTATAAGCATAAATATCTCCTTAAAGCAAATCCTATCTTCATTCTCATTTCTTTCCTTCATTCCCACGGTCCAACACCATCTCTTCCTTCCTTCTCTTGTTCTCTCTCGGTAATACTACTACCACCATGGAAACTCCTCTTTGACCACTTGTTAAATCTTGCTCACTTGTCCAAATCAAAAACAAAGACCACCAATCTCTTCCTCTCATCAAGCTCTTCATTCCTATCTTCTCAAAACTCCAAGAGCTCCATTTCGGTGCCAAGGTGTTCCACCATTGAAGGAGCTTGAGCTTGTATTTTGACATATTGTTGATCTCCTTTGCTTCTAGGTAAGGAATCTCAAAGAAAAATCATGTTTCCTCCATGTTCTTACCTTGACCGAAAATACACATTGATATAGCTCTTTGTGTGACTTGTTCTAGCTTCATTTCAACTCTTCATGGACTAGGTGGAGTCCTCTCTTGTTATATATTCAAACTCTCTTCAAAGATCAAGGTAAAACAACTACATTAATGTTTTTGAAACAATGTAAAATTAGGGTTTACAATGAGATGAAGCCTATAGCTTGAATACTCATTATAATGTTTGTATATTGTTTAGAACTTGACAAGGAATCAAAATACCATACGGTTTTGTAAGGAAACAAGAAGGAAGTGTTTTGGAAAAAGAGGTAAATCTACTAACTTAATGTTGTTTAATGCCTTAGGAGAAATGAGCCTATATATGCTTATTAAAACTACCTAAAGAGCAAATGGTGAATGACTTAGTAAAGTTTCTCAAGAGACTAGTAAAAGGCATATGTCTTGTTGAGTGTATTGCAGGTTAAAGGCAAATATATTGTGGAAATTCAGTGTTTATGATTTAAGCACTTTAAGGGCCTAAGAGCCATGCATTTTAAGGGCCTAAGTGCCATGCAATTTAAGTTATGCACTATATTGTGATGTAGTGTGAATTTGGTGAAGTTGAAGTTGTGTAAGAAAGTGTTCTAGATGTTTTTGTGTGTTTAATGGAGAAAACAAATGTTTAGGCTTAGTAAGGTCTAGGGGAATCCATGTCAAAATTTAGGTAAGAAGTAAGAAGTTCTAAGTGTACATAAGGTTTGGTGATTTAGAAAATGTAGGAAATGAATAAGGAGTTCAAGATGTTGTAAAGGAATTTTGATGAACTAGGAAGTGTTCTAGAGTGTAATAAGGACTTAGCATGATCTTGAGGTTTTAGTAAGTACCAAAGTCACTTTGGGACTTAGGTAAATATTAGGCAAACTTTGGTAATAAGGAGAAAGTGTAAACTTGGAAAAGAATTGTCAGATGGATATAAGGAGTTAGTTGTGAGAGATGATGCTTGGGAGATGATGTTAAAATAAGGAGAAAGATTTTGGGATAGTAGTTATCATAGGTATGAAACACCACTTGAAAAACTAGGAGAAAACATTGTAAGTGTTAGGAATTTTGTGAAGGAATAAGTAAAGGCTTAAGGAATTAGAAAATGAGTTTTATGAGTGTTTAAGGGTGTTTAAGTTGTGTTTAAATGCCCAAATGAGGTTAGGGAGTACTAGGTTATATGGGGTGAAGTTTGGAGTTGAATGTAAAAAGGAAAACAAAGATTTGGGGCCGACCGGACTTGCGACCGGACTTGCAAGCTCGGTCGGGACCTGTTTACCCTGCGAAAATGGCTTCTGGAATGGACCGACTTGGGACCGGACTGCAAGGTCGGTCGGGCTTGTAATTTGTGTACGGATTGAGTACTGGAATCGACCGGACATAGGACCGGACTTGACAAGTCCGGTCGGGCTGAATTTCCGAAGGGGAAAAACTCTCTGGAATCGAGGACATGGACAAGTCCGTCGGCAAGTCGGTCGGACCTAAAATTGTAAAAAAAAAAAAAACAGAAAAGAATGTGACTTATGTAGTTAACCCTAGGGTGTATAATGAAGGTAACCTAGGGTAAGATAGACATTAAAACATGTCATACAATCATGTTAAATACTTAAGTTTGAAGTTAAATAAATAATTAACCGACGTTACTAATGTGTTAGGATTCTCTCAAGGTGGAAATCAGTCGAGGCAAGGACCAAGGTATGGTTTTCTTGCAGTCTGTTGCCTACCGGTTTACACCGGCTTGTGTGTTGTTTGTTTTCTGTGTGTTTATGACTTTGTAAGATTAAACCATGTAAAGAGTTTACAGTTGTTAAATATTATTATGTTGTTAAGTATGACTCTCTCTTCCCTTGTGTGTGTCTAACAAGACTTGACCTATTATTGTGAATTGTTTGTTGAGTTCAATGATGAACTACTAACAAGGGCTAACGGGGGAAGTGAGGAGTCCGGTCTGTTCCGGCCACGCGTGTGAGTATGGGAGTCGATGTCATAACCGGTTCGATTCTCTCTGTATGTTATGGTTAAGTTTCCAATTTGGTTTCTAACCTTCCCTTTAGCTTAACCAAGGCTATTTTACTGACTCACGTCGGGCCACAGGGGCATACTATGTGTTATTTCGGTGTGCTTGGATCACTATATCCGAGGCACCTTGTGTTAAGTTAACCGTTCAATCTAACCGGACGGTAACGAGTTATGTAACGAGCTAAGTATGAGCATGGCAACATTCTCTAAGCTCTCAATGGGGACTAACTGTGTTGGTTCTCTTCTAAAAGGAATTGTATGTTTGTGATGTGTGTTATGATGTGTACAATACCCATGTTATGTTATATATGTATGTGTTGTGTGTTTTAAAATAAATACCATGTCATCATGACAAATAGTTGCGCGCATTCCGGTAGTCGATGGGCTGCGCGTTAACCATGCCAGCCAAGGGTTGCTGACCCCCCGGGGGATCCATATTTCTTAACTGCAGGATGAGGATCGAAGAAGCAGAGTGGCTCTAGATCCTAGAGAGTAGTTTACTTTGGAGTACTTTTGGATGTTTGCCCGGGATGCGCCTGTGCTCCCGTGGCGTATTATATACTTGTTTATGATGGTTTACAGTGAAGTATACAGTGAAGGATTTATGTAAACACTCGGTATTATGTTGATGTATATATATGGTTGTTAGTTCTATGCTCGGGAGTCTGATCATCAGACCGGTACAATTGTATTTATTCAGCCTTGTTAGCCACGTGGGTGGTTGACGGCATTGTAGCACCAATCGTTTAGTTACCGTTTAGTTGTTTATTTTCCGCTGCGATTCCAAGTATAGTTATGTGCGTAGTAGGGGTGTTACAAAAGTGGTATCAGAGCGAAGTATCGCTCTGATGACTAGAATACCGAGCTTAGGGATATACCGAGTTAGGAAACCTAACTACAGATACCTAAGTGAACATATTTGGAAAGGTTAACCACTAACTAAGTGTGGAGATACCTTATTATCGGGAAGCGTTACAATCGTTGGACCGATAAGTGTGCAAGCATAATGCTAATGAGATGTTCATATGAATTCAGATGGCAGGTAGACCACGAGGTAGAGGCCGCGGGCGCGGTACTGGAGGTATGGGTGACCAGGGCGATGATACTACGGCACAGACTATGGCTGAGGCAGTTGCAGCCGCCGTAGCCAGCTGGTACCCGATTTAGTTGCTGCTATACAGCAAGGGCGACAGCCTGGAGTTCAGCCACCACCACCACCGCCACGAGAGACCAATTGGGTCAAGGCGTTGGCTGATCTGAGGCCGCCCTCATTCAGTGGGGAGACCGATCCCCGTAAGCTCGAGGCGTACATCTCCGAAATGGAGACCGCCTTCGAAACCCTAGCACCACCTGAGCAGGTCAAGGTACGACTTGCTGCTTACTACTTGAAGGGCTCGGCACAAAACTGGTGGAAGCTTGTGCGCGAGGGTAGAGTTGCTGACCCGACGTTTCAGTGGAGGGAGTACACGGCTCTGCTGCGAGCCAAATACTACCCTATACATGTGCAAGAGGCCAAGCGCCTGGAGTTGGACAATCTGAGACAAGGGGATAAGATGACGGTAGATGAGTACTACTCAGCCTTCATCGGACTTATCCACCTGCTACCGGATCTGGGTTACTCAGACCGGATCCTTGTGAACCGTTTCTACAACGGACTGAACTATCGCCTACGCTACGGCATGGGGCCTACTGGATATACCACTTGCAGGTAAAGGAACTACAGTGTAATGTGAATAAGTGTGTACAATGTGTTAATGTGTGAGTTTATTGGCGGGGCATAACTGACACCCTAAATATAGGAGTGCTATCATGCCGCTGCTATTGTGGAGATCACCGTCCGTCTGAGGGACGAGGAGAGTGCGCTCAAGCGCAAGGCTCAGAACGAGGGCCAAGGCACGCAAGGGCAGTGGGGAGGGAAGAAGAAGAAATCATACCCCCAGTCCCAGAAAGGACAGCAACAGGGTGGCAAGGGCCAGACCCAGACCACCACTGCTGAGGAGCCTCTGCAGCTCACCTATGCGTATGCGGCCAAGCCCCTACGTTCTTACCCACCTAAGGGTAATTGTCTAATCCTGTGTGATAAGTTAGAGTATATGTTAATAAGTTGTGGAACAAGTATTGATTGTGTATTGTGATAGCAGCTAGCACGGGCTCTGGACCGGAGCGCCACTATTACTGCAAGTGGTGCAACGGAGACCACCCCGGCAAGGACTGCAAGGGTAACGATGTTCAGTGCCGATACTGTAAGAAGATGGGTCACCGCGACCATGAATGCTGGCAGAACCCGAACAGTAGGAACTACAGGCCCAAGGGGCAATGGAAGGGTAAGGCCACTGCGACCACCGATGGCCAGAAGACGGCGAACCAGCCACCCCCAGATCAGAGGTACACGGAGTCCCAGAAGGGGAAGGGGTCGGGGTCCAACAAGGCCACCCTGAATGTGGTGGACCGGTCTGAGGCGCCAGGGCCCTCTTCTAGACCAGGTACCGCCTAATTGTTAAATGAAATAAGTGTCTGCATACCGCATTTCATGCATGTGTGTGAGTGAGTTTAAATAAACAACCATGTGAGTAAATAAATAAAGTATAGTGTGAGATTTACCTAATTAGAGTACTCTAAACTTAAAGGAACTTTCAATATATGTTATCCAATCCCACCCACACCAAACCCTGAAGAAACCACCATCAACATCACCGACTTTCCATTGGAGCAATGTCAGGTTATCCAGCCAGGTATGATACTCTTAAATGGATACCTGACACCGGAGGCACAAATCCATATCATCAGACGATGCGACGAACTTGGAGCAAAACCAGGAGGGTTTTACACACCCGAATACCCGAACGGAGCAAGGATGCAATTGAAGATGATGTGCATGGGTAAGGACTGGAACCCTTACACCAAGTCATATCAAGAAGTGCGAGCTGAAGATGGAGCAACAGTATCAAGTATACCAGAGGAGTTCATGCGGTCGTTAACCACGCCGTGGGAATTGCTCAGCAAGTTGAAACGGAATCAATTCCAAGTGTAAAAGCAGATCTATGCATTGTGAACTTCTACCAGAAAGGTGGACGGTTAGGTATACACCAAGACAAGGACGAGTCACCCGAGTCTCTAAGTAAGGGAGTACCCGTGGTGTCTTGGTCCATTGGTGATACCGCAGTGTTTGTGTATGGCGAGCAGAAGCGTGCTGACCTCGCAAAGAAGCTACTGCTGAAATCGGGAGATGTACTAATCATGGGTGGGCAATCAAGGATGCTATACCATGGCATCAGAAAGATCAAACTGAATACCGCACCGTCGGCAGTGATCAATGCCCACACATGAAACCCGGACGTTTGAATTTGACCTTCAGACAGTTTTAAGCCTTGTATAATTATGTGATAAACAGTATGTATTAAGGATGTTGTAAGTGTGAATCATGGCGACAGTATAAGCCAATGAATGTTGTAAAAAGAGTGTGTTAATGAATAAAGTGGAGTTGTTTGAAGCATATAACCGTGTTGTTACCCAATACTTATTAGTTTGCCAATGAATTAGGCTGTGCACTCGGAACGGGAGGTATACTGAGTGTCTGCAATAAGGCAGAAGCCGGCAAGAGCGGCACAATCCTCACCGGTACCTTTCCAGTGAATGGCGTGGATGCATCGATCTTGTTCGACTCTGGAGCCTCACACACATTCATTTCGCTATCATTTGCGAAGAGGCTGGGGTTAGACGGTGAAGAGATGCCAGACTTCGTGGTCACTCTCCCGTCGAAAGAGCGGATCAGATGTACCCGCTACTACCGAGGTGCTATTGTTCAAATCAGGGGTGAAGAGTTTCCGATCGACTTGATAGAGTTCGACGGACTAGGCTTTGATGTGATTGTCGGGATGAACTGGTTGGAGCGGCACAAGGGCAGAATCCTGTGTGCCGAGCATCGACTGCTTCTTCGGAGTCCATCTGGGGTTACCATATCTTACCGCCAGAGGCCCAGGGAGCCTTCGACTCAGATCATCACCGCCATGGCTATGTATCACGAGTTACGACGAGGGAGTGATGTATACCTCTGCTATGTCCAGGACATAGAGAGAGACCCTGAGTTTAGCCCAGATGTGCCGGTAGTGTCGGAGTTTCCTGATGTATTTCCTAAGGAACTGCCGGGCATGCCGCCAGCACGAGAGGTTGAGTTTGAGATTGATCTAGTTCCGGGCACCGGACCCATTGCGAAAGCACCTTACCGTATGGCTCCAGCAGAGATGACAGAGCTCAAGGAGCAGCTGAGAGACCTACTCGACAAGGGCTTTATCCGCCCTAGTGTTTCACCATGGGGAGCGCCGGTCCTCTTCGTGAAGAAGAAGGACGGTAGCCTCCGCCTATGTATTGATTATCGGGAGCTGAATGCTGTTACGGTGAAGAACCGTTACCCCTTACCACGCATCGACGATCTATTTGATCAGCTAGGGGGAGCATCAGTATTCTCCAAGATAGACCTACGTTCCGGATACCACCAGATTGCCATCCGTGACAGTGATATCGAAAAGACAGCCTTCAGAACTAGGTATGGGCATTATGAGTTCACAGTTATGCCGTTTGGCTTGTCAAATGCACCAGCAAAGTTCATGGACTTAATGAACCGTTTGTTCCAAGATCAGTTGGACAAATCAGTGGTAGTCTTCATCGATGACATACTTGTGTATTCGAAATCGAGAGGTGAGCATGAAAGCCACCTGAGAGATGTATTGCAAACATTGAGAAAGAATCAGCTGTATGCTAAATTTTCTAAGTGTGAATTTTGGTTGAACCAAGTATCATTCCTTGGACATGTGATTTCTGAGGCCGGGATCGCTGTTGATCCGGCAAAGATAGATGCAGTGCGCACCTGGCCTAGGCCGAAGACAGTTACCGACATCAGGAGCTTCCTCGGTCTGGCAGGTTACTATAGGAGATTTGTGAAGGACTTCTCCAGTGTCTCGAAGCCGATGACTTCCTTGATGAAAAGGATGCACCATTCGAGTGGACAGTCGACTGTGAGAGGGCTTTCGCGAGTCTCAAGGATGCTCTGACATCTGCACCGGTTCTGACATTACCAGACGGTCCAGATGGTTTTGAGGTCTATTGCGACGCATCAGGCAGGGGTATGGGTTGTGTGTTGATGCAACACGGGAAGGTCGTGGCTTACGCCTCCCGACAGCTGAAGAAGCATGAGGAGAACTACCCTACCCACGACTTAGAATTGGGGGCCATTGTCTTCGCACTGAAGATATGGCGACATCACTTGTATGGGGTAAGTGTGACGATCTATTCTGACCACAAGAGTTTAAAGTACTTGTTCACTCAGAAAGAGTTGAACATGAGGCAAAGAAGGTGGGTTGAATTTCTGAATGATTATGACATCAATTTACAGTACAAGGAGGGTAAGGCAAATGTGGTAGCTGACGCATTGAGTCGCCGAGCACACTCTCTCCATTCGCTAGTCTCTCATACTGGCTTGGTTGAAGAGGTGCGGAGTGCTCAGATGACGGATCAGTACATGATGGAGATTAGACAGAAGCTTATTGATGGCACATTCGAGGGTCAGAAGTACGACTTCAGACTCCACGATGATGACCTGATTAGGCTTAATGGCCGGTTGTGTATACCCAGGAGTAGCGCTGAGTTGAAGGAGCGCATATTGAGTGAATCCCATTGTTCTACTACTTCGATTCACCCGGAGCTTCAAAGATGTATAAAGGTATGAAAAGATATTTTGGTGGGCTGGAATGAAAAAGGATGTGAATGACTATGTGTTGAGGTGTCTCACTTGTCAGAAGGTCAAGTTTGAGCACCGACGGCCTGGTGGTATGGTGCAGCCAATGCCAGTGCCGGAGTGGAAGTTCCATGACATATCTATGGACTTTCGTAGTAGGGCTTCCGCCTACAAGGGGAGGTCTGAATATGATTTGGGTTGTGTTGACCGACTGACCAAGGGGTCTCGATTCATTCCGATGAAGGACACCTGGAAAGTGGCAAGATTGGCAGAACTATTCGATAAAGAAATGTAAGACATCATGGTGTACCAAAGACGATTGTATCTGACAGAGATACCAGATTCTTATCCAGATATTGGAAGTCTACACGAGAGGCATTGGGTACTGAACTGAAATTGAGTACGGCGTTTCACCCACAGACCGATGGTCAGAGTGAGCGCACCATCAGACACTTGAGGATATGCTACGTGCATGTGCACTTGACTTTCAGACCAGCTGGATTGATAAGTTACATCTGATCGAGTTTAGTTACAACAACAGTTATCATGCATCGATCAAGATGTCTCCCTTCCAGGCATTGTACGGTAGACCATGCCGCACGCCATTATGCTGGGATGAGTCGAGTGAGACGGTCATTATAGGACCAGAGTATCTTGAGCAAGTTCAGGCAGAAGTTCGCCAGATCAGGGCTAATATGAAAGCAGCTCAGGATAGACAGAAGTCGTACGCAGATGTGCGCGACGACGTGACCTGGAGTTCGCCGTGGGCGATCAGGTATTTTTGAGAGTATCCCCCATGAAGGGAGTGTTTCGTTTTGGCCAGAAAGGCAAGTTGAGCCCAAAGTATGTGGGGCCTTATGTTGTGACGGAGGATCGGCCCGGTAGCTTATAGACTTGACTTACCCGCCGAGCTGGGCAAGGTACATGATGTATTTCATGTGTCCCAGTTGAAGAAGTATATGTCTCATCCGTCTCATGTGCTTCAGCCTGAAAGGCTAACTTTAGAGCCGACCATGCGATCAGTGGAGACTCCGGTACGGATTCTGGACACTAAGACTCGAGACACTCGCCATAAGTCTGTGAGACTGGTGAAGGTTCTCTGGTCTAACCAGGACGTTGAGGAGGCCACTTGGGAGCTGGAAGATAAGATGAAGGCGAAGTACCCGTCGTTGTTTACTTCTTAGTATTTGTATGTATAGGGTACGGGGCGTACCCCTATTTAAGGGGGGTAGAGCCGTTTCGGTTATGTGTATGACATGTATTTGAATACATTGTGTGTTGTATTGTCATGTTGTTAATGTTACAGACCGCTGAGTCTGAATGATGTTGTGATGTTTTGTTGTTTGGACCATGTGTCCGATATGATGTAAAGATGTTGTTAATGTGATATAGAAGTGTTGTTGATATGTGTTCTCATGTTCTAATGTTTAAGTTATGTGGAAGTATGAACTTTGGGGACAAAGTTCTTTTAAGGGGGGTAGATTGAAATACCCCAAACCTAGTTATGTTGTTTAAACACCTAAATAGGGTGTAATAAGACTAAAAAGAGTCTTAGAAACCTTAGTAAACAAATTTAAACAAAAGGAAACACAAATGTGCTTTAAAGTCAATAAGAGCTAAAATGTGCTCTAAGCTTGGGATAAACTTGGTAAGACCTAATGAGCTTACCAAGACCTCATTTATATACTAATGAACATATTAAACCAATTACCAAAGAAAACCAAGCTTGAAAACAAGTTAAAACACAAAATGTGCTTTAAGAAGTCTTAAAGCACGTTTTTGAAAAATTGTCTTGTAAATGAGTTTTGAATGGCTAAATGTCCATCATTACTCTTAAATATATATGTGTACTATATAGTATCACATTTGGGTGGCTATATTAATGGGAAATCAAAAATTTCACTTCTAAGTGCCTTGTTTAGGTGAATAGAATAGTACTTTTATAAGCTAGTTTATAACATATGTTGTATTAAGTAATTAAATTGACAAACAAAGACTAAAATGCCCTCATACTAATAAAGGGGGCCGGTTTTCTAAGTGTGTGACTCACCACTCCTTAGTTGATAATAATAAGTAAGTAAGAAACTAATTAACTTACTTTTTACTTTATAAGCATAATATCTCCTTAAAGCAAATTCTATCTTCATTCTCATTTCTTTCCTTCATTCCCACGGTCCAAACACCATCTTCTTCTTCTTCTTTGTTCTCTCTCGGTAATATACTACCACCATGGAAACTCCATCTTTGACCACTTGTTAAATCTAGCTCACTTGTCCAAATCAAAAACAAAGACCACCAATCTCTTCCTCTCATCAAGCTCTTCATTCCTATCTTCTCAAAACTCCTAGAGCTCCATTTCGGTGCCAAGGTGTTCCACCATTGAAGGAGCTTGAGCTTGTCTTTTGACATATTGTTGATCTCCTTTGCTTCTAGGTAAGGAATCTCAAAGAAAAATCATGTTTCCTCCATGTTCTTACCTTGACCGAAAATACACATTGATATAGCTCTTTGTGTGACTTTGTTCTAGCTTCATTTCAACTCTTCATGGACTAGGTGGAGTCCTCTCTTGTTATATATTCAAACTCCCTTCAAAGAGCAAGGTAAAACAACTACATTAATGTTTTTGAAACAATGCAAAATTAGGGTTTACAATGAGATGAAGCTTATAGCTTGAATACTCATTATAATGTTTGTATATTGTCTAGAACTTGACAAGGAATCAAAATACCATACGGTTTTGTAAGGAAACAAGAAGGAAGTGTTTTGGAAAAAGAGGTAAATCTACTAACTTAATGTTGTTTAAATGCCTTAGGAGAAATGAGCCTATATATGCTTATTAAAACTACCTAAAGAGCAAATGGTGAATGACTTAGTAAAGTGTTCTCAAGAGCTTAGTAAAAGGCATATGTATTGTTGAGTGTATTTGCAGGTTAAAGGTAAATATATTGTGGAAATTCAGTGTTATGATTTATGCATTTTAAGGGCCTAAGAGCCATGCATTTTAAGGGCCTAAGTGCCATGCAATTTAAGTTATGCACTATATTGTGATGTAGTGTGAATTTGGTGAAGTTGTGTAAGAAAGTGTTCTAGATGTTTTTGTGTGTTTAATGGAGAAAACAAAGTGTTTAGGCTTAGTAATGTTCTAGGGGAATCCATGTCAAAATTTAGGTAAGAAGTAAGAAGTTCTAAGTGTTTACATAAGGTTTGGTGATTTAGAAAATGTAGGAAATGAATAAGGAGTTCAAGAGGTTGTAAAGGAATTTTGATGAACTAGGAAGTGTTCTAGAGTGTAATAAGGACTTAGACATGATCTTGAGGTTCTAGTAAGTACCAAAGCCACTTAAGGACTTAGGTAAATATTTAGGCAAACTTTGGTAACAAGGAGAAAGTGTAAACTTGGAAAAGAATTGTTAAGATGGAAATAAGGATTTAGTTGTGAGATATGATGCTTGGGAGATGATGTTAAAATAAGGAGAAAGACTTTGGGATAGTAGTTATCTTAGGTATGAAACACCACTTGAAAAACTAGGAGAAAACATTGTAAGTGTTAGGAATTTTGTGAAGGAATAAGTAAAGGCTTAAGGAATTAGAAAATGAGTTTTATGAGTGTTTAAGGGTGTCTTAAGTTGTGTTTAAAGTGCCCAAATGAGGTTAGGGAGTACTAGGTTATATGGGGTGAAGTTTGGAGTTGAATGTAAAAAGGAAAACAAAGATTTGGGGCCGACCGGACTTGCGACCGGACTTGCAAGCTCGGTCGGGACCTGTTTACCCTGCGAAAATTGGCTTCTGGAATGGACCGACCTTGGGACCGGACTTGCAAGGTCGGTCGGGCTTGTAATTTCTGTACGGATTGAGTTACTGGAATCGACCGGACATAGGACCGGACTTGACAAGTCCGGTCGGGCTAAATTTCCGAAGGGGAAAAACTCTCTGGAATCGACCGGACATGGACAAGTCCGGTCGGCAAGTCCGGTCGGACCTAAAACTTGTAAAAAAAAAAAAAAAAGAAAAGAATGTGACCTATGTAGTTAACCCTAGGGTGTATAATGAAGGTAACCTAGGGTAAGATAGACGTTAAAACATGTCATACAATCATGTTAAATACTTAGTAAGTTTGAAGTTAAATAAATAATTAACCGACGTTACTAATGTGTTTAGGGTTCTCTCAAGGTGGAAATCAGTCGAGGCAAGGACCAAGGTATGGTTTTCTTGCAGTCTGTTGCCTACCGGTTTACACCGGCTTGTGTGTTGTTTGTTTTTCTGTGTGTTTATAACCTTGTAAGATTAAATCATGTAAAGAGTTTACAGTTGTTAAATATTACTATGTTGTTAAGTATGACTCTCTCTTCCCATGTGTATGTCTAACAAGACTTGACCTATTATTGTGGATTGTTTGTTGAGTTCAATGATGAACTATTAACAAGGGCTAACGGGGGAAGTGAGGAGTCCGGTCTGTTCCGGCCACGCGTGTGAGTATGGGAGTCGATGTCATAACCGGTTCGATTCTCTCTGTATGTTATGGTTAAGTTTCCAATTTGGTTTCTAACCTTCCCTTTAGCTTAACCAAGGCTATTTTACTGACTCACGTCGGGCCACAGGGGCATACTATGTGTTATTTCGATGTGCTTGGATCACTATATCCGAGGCACCTTGTGTTAAGTTAACTGTCCAATCTAACCGGACGGTAACGAGTTATGTAACGAGCTAAGTATGAGCATGGCAACATTCTCTAAGCTCTCAATGGGGACTAACTGTGTTGGTTCTCTTCCTAAAAGGAATTGTATGTTTGTGATGTGTGTTATGATGTGTACAATACCCATGTTATGTTATATATGTATGTGTTGTGTGTTTTAAAATAAATACCATGTCATCATGACAAATAGTTGCGCGCATTCCGGTAGTCGATGGGCTGCGCGTTAACCATGCCAGCCAAGGGTTGCTGACCCCCTCGGGGGATCCATATTTCTTATACTGCAGGATGAGGATCGAAGAAGCAGAGTGGCTCTAGATCCCGGGGAGTAGTTTACTTTTGGAGTACTTTTGGATGTTTGCCCGGGATGCGCCTGTGCTCCCGTGGCGTATTATATACTTGTTTATGATGGTTTACAGTGAAGGATTTATGTAAACACTCGGTATTATGTTGATGTATATATATGGTTGTTAGTTCTATGCTCGGGAGTCTGATCATCAGACCGGTACAATTGTATTTATTCAGCCTTGTTAGCCACGTGGGTGGTTGACGGCATTGTAGCACCAATCGTTTAGTTACCGTTTAGTTGTTTATTTTCCGCTGCGATTCCAAGTATAGTTGTGTGCGTAGTAGTGGTGTTACAAAAAGTGGTATCAGAGCGAAGTATCGCTCTGATGACTAGAATACCGAGCTTAGGGATATACCGAGTTAGGAGACCTAACTACAGATACCTAAGTGAACATATTTGGAAAGGTTAACCACTAACTAAGTGTGGAGATACCTTATTATCGGGAAGCGTTACGATCGTTGGACCGATAAGTGTGCAAGCATAATGCTAATGAGATGTTCATATGAATTCAGATGGCAGGTAGACCACGGGGTAGAGGCCGCGGGCGCGGTACTGGAGATTTGGGTGACCGGGGCGATGATACTACGGCACAGACTATGGTTGAGGTAGTTGCAGCCGCCGTAGCCCAGCTGGTACCCGATTTGGTTGCTGCTATACAGCAAGGGCGACAGCCTGGAGTTCAGCCACCACCACCACCGCCACGAGAGACCAATTGGGTCAAGGCGTTGGCTGATCTGAGGCCGCCCTCATTCAGTGGGGAGACCGATCCCCGTAAGCTCGAGGCGTACATCTCCGAAATGGAGACCGCCTTCGAAACCCTAGCACCACCTGAGCAGGTCAAGGTACGACTTGCTGCTTACTACTTGAAGGGCTCGGCACAAAACTGGTGGAAGCTTGTGCGCGAGGGTAGAGTTGCTGACCCGACATTTCAGTGGAGGGAGTACACGGCTCTGCTGCGAGCCAAATACTACCCTATACATGTGCAAGAGGCCAAGCGCCTGGAGTTGGACAATCTGAGACAAGGGGATAAGATGACGGTAGATGAGTACTACTCAGCCTTCATCGGACTTATCCACCTGCTACCGGATCTGGGTTACTCGGACCGGATCCTTGTGAACCGTTTCTACAACGGACTGAACTATCGCCTACGCTACGGCATGGGGCCTACTGGATATACCACTTTGCAGGTAAAGGAAACTACAGTGTAATGTGAATAAGTGTGTACAATGTGTTAACGTGATATGAGTTTATTGGGCGGGGCATAACTGACACCCTAAATATAGGAGTGCTATCATGCCGCTGCTATTGTGGAGATCACCGTCCGTCTGAGGGACGAGGAGAGTGCGCTCAAGCGCAAGGCTCAGAACGAGGGCCAAGGCACGCAAGGGCAGTGGGGAGGGAAGAAGAAGAAATCATACCCCCAGTCCCAGAAAGGACAGCAACAGGGTGGCAAGGGCCAGACCCAGACCACCACTGCTGAGGAGCCTCTGCAGCTCACCTATGCGTATGCGGCCAAGCCCCTACGTTCTTACCCACCTAAGGGTAATTGTCTAATCCTGTGTGATAAGTTAGAGTATATGATAATAAGCTGTGGAACAAGTATTGATTGTGTATTGTGATAGCAGCTGGCTCGGGCTCTGGACCGGAGCGCCACTATTACTGCAAGTGGTGCAACGGAGACCACCCCGGCAAGGACTGCAAGGGTAACGATGTTCAGTGCCGATACTGTAAGAAGATGGGTCACCGCGACCATGAATGCTGGCAGAACCCGAACAGTAGGAACTACAGGCCCAAGGGGCAATGGAAGGGTAAGGCCACTACGACCACCGATGGCCAGAAGACGGCAAACCAGCCACCCCCAGATCAGAGGTACACAGAGTCCCAGAAGGGGAAGGGGTCGGGGTCCAACAAGGCCACCCTGAATGTGGTGGACCGGTCTGAGGCGCCAGGGCCCTCTTCTAGACCAGGTACCGCCTAAATCGTTAAATAAAATAAGTGTCTGCATACCGCATTTCATGCATGTGTGTGAGTGAGTTTAAATGAACAACCATGTGAGTAAATAAATGAAGTATAGTGTAAGATTTACCTAATTAGAGTACTCTAAACTTAAAGGAACTTTCAATATATGTTATCCAATCCCACCCACACCAAACCCTGAAGAAACCACCATCAACATCACCGACTTTCCGTTGGAGCAATGTCAGGTTATCCAGCCAGGTATGATACTCTTAAATGGATACCTGACACCGGAGGCACAGATCCATATCATCAGACGATGCGACGAACTTGGAGCAAAACCAGGAGGGTTTTACACACCCGAATACCCGAATGGAGCAAGAATGCAATTGAAGATGATGTGCATGGGTAAGGACTGGAACCCTTACACCAAGTCATATCAAGAAGTGCGAGCTGAAGATGGAGCAACAGTATCAAGTATACCAGAGGAGTTCCACGCGGTCGTTAACCACGCCGTGGGAATTGCTCAGCAAGTTGAAACGGAATCAATTCCAAGTGTAAAAGCAGATCTATGTATTGTGAATTTCTACCAGAAAGGTGGACGGTTAGGTATACACCAAGACAAGGACGAGTCACCCGAGTCTCTAAGTAAGGGAGTACCCGTGGTGTCTTGGTCCATTGGTGATACCGCAGTGTTTGTGTATGGCGAGCAGAAGCGTGCTGACCTCGCAAAGAAGCTACTGCTGAAATCGGGAGATGTACTAATCATGGGTGGACAATCAAGGATGCTATACCATGGCATCAGAAAGATCAAACTGAATACCGCACCGTCGGCAGTGATCAATGCCACACACATGAAACCCGGACGTTTGAATTTGACCTTCAGACAGTTTTAAGCCTTGTATAATTATGTGATAAACAGTATGTATTAAGGATGTTGTAAGTGTGAATCATGGCGACAGTATAAGCCAATGAATGTTGTAAAAAGAGTGTGTTAATGAATAAAGTGGAGTTGTTTGAAGCATATCAACCGTGTTGTTACCCAATACTTATTAGTTTGCCAATGAATTAGGCTGTGCACTCGGAACGGGAGGTATACTGAGTGTCTGCAATAAGGCAGAAGCCGGCAAGAGCGGCACGATCCTCACCGGTACCTTTCCAGTGAATGGCGTGGATGCATCGATCTTGTTCGACTCTGGAGCCTCACACGCATTCATTTTGCTATCATTTGCGAAGAGGCTGGGGTTAGACGGTGAAGAGATGCCAGACTTCGTGGTCACTCTCCCGTCGAAAGAGCGGATCAGATGTACCCGCTACTACCGAGGTGCTATTGTTCAAATCAGGGGTGAAGAGTTTCCGATCGACCTGATAGAGTTCGACGGACTAGGCTTTGAGGTGATTGTCGGGATGAACTAGTTGGAGCGGCACAAGGGCAGAATCCTGTGTGCCGAGCATCGACTGCTTCTTCGGAGTCCATCTGGGGTTACCATATCTTACCGCCAGAGGCCCAGGGAGCCTTCGACTCAGATCATCACCGCCATGGCTATGTATCACGAGTTACGACGAGGGAGTGATGTATACCTCTGCTATGTTCAGGACATAGAGAGAGACCCTGAGTTTAGCCCAGATGTGCCGGTAGTGTCGGAGTTTCCTGATGTATTTCCTAAGGAACTGCCGGGCATGCCGCCAGCACGAGAGGTTGAGTTTGAGATTGATCTAGTTCCGGGCACCGGACCCATTGCGAAAGCACCTTACCGTATGGCTCCAGCAGAGATGACAGAGCTCAAGGAGCAGCTGAGAGACCTACTCGACAAGGGCTTTATCCGCCCTAGTGTTTCACCATGGGGCGCCGGTCCTCTTCGTGAAGAAGAAGGACGGTAGCCTCCGCCTATGTATTGATTATCGGGAACTGAATGCTGTTACGGTAAAGAACCGTTACCCCTTACCACGCATCGACGATCTATTTGATCAGCTTAGGGGAGCATCAGTATTCTCCAAGATAGACCTACATTCCGGATACCACCAGATTGCCATCCGAGACAGTGATATAGAAAAGACAGCCTTCAGAACTAGGTATGGGCATTATGAGTTCACAGTTATGCCGTTTGGCTTGTCAAATGCACCAGCAAAGTTCATGGACTTAATGAACCGTTTGTTCCAAGATCAGTTGGACAAATCAGTGGTAGTCTTCATCGATGACATACTTGTGTATTCGAAATCGAAAGGTGAGCATGAAAGCCACCTGAGAGATGTGTTGCAAACATTGAGAAAGAATCAGCTGTATGCTAAATTTTCTAAGTGTGAATTTTGGTTGAACCAAGTATCATTCCTTGGACATGTGATTTCTGAGGCCGGGATCGCTGTTGATCCGGCAAAGATAGATGCAGTGCGCACCTGGCCAAGGCCGAAGACAGTTACCGACATCAGGAGCTTCCTCGGTCTGGCAGGTTACTATAGGAGATTTGTGAAGGACTTCTCCAGTGTCTCGAAGCCGATGACTTCCTTGATGAAAAAGGATGCACCATTCGAGTGGACAGTCGACTGTGAGAGGGCTTTCGCGAGTCTCAAGGATGCTCTGACATCTGCACCGGTTCTGACATTACCAGACGGTCCAGATGGTTTTGAGGTCTACTGCGACGCATCAGGCAGAGGTATGGGTTGTGTGTTGATGCAACACGGGAAGGTCGTGGCGTACGCCTCCCGACAGCTGAAGAAGCATGAGGAGAACTACCCTACCCACGACTTAGAATTGGGTGCCATCGTCTTCGCATTGAAGATATGGCGACATCATTTGTATGGGGTAAGCGTGACAATCTATTCCGACCATAAGAGTTTGAAATACTTGTTCACTCAGAAAGAGTTGAACATGAGGCAGAGAAGGTGGGTCGAATTTCTGAATGATTATGACATCAATTTACAGTACAAGGAGGGTAAGGCAAATGTGGTAGCTGGCGCATTGAGTCGCCGAGCACACTCTCTCCATTCGCTAGTCTCTCATACTGGCTTGGTTGAAGAGGTGCGGAGTGCTCAGATGACGGATCAGTACATGATGGAGATTAGACAGAAGCTTATTGATGGCACATTCGAGGGTCAGAAGTACGACTTCAGACTCCACGATGATGACCTGATTAGGCTTAATGGCCGGTTGTGTATACCCAGGAGTAGCGCTGAGTTGAAGGAGCGCATATTGAGTGAATCCCATTGTTCTACTACTTCGATTCACCCCGGAGCTTCAAAGATGTATAAAGGTATGAAAAGATATTTCTGGTGGGCTGGAATAAAAAGGATGTGAATGACTATGTGTTGAGGTGTCTCACTTGTCAGAAGGTCAGTTTGAGCACCGACGGCCTGGTGGTATGGTGCAGCCAATGCCAGTGCCGGAGTGGAAGTTCCATGACATATCTATGGACTTTGTGGTAGGGCTTCCGCCTACAAGGGGAGGTCTGAATATGATTTGGGTTGTGGTAGACCGACTGACCAAGGTGTCTCGATTCATTCCTATGAAGGACACCTGGAAAGTGGCAATTAGCAGAACTATTCGATAAGGAAATTGTAAGACATCATGGTGTACCAAAGACGATAGTATCTGACAGAGATACCAGATTCCTATCCAGATATTGGAAGTCTACACGAGAGGCATTGGGTACTGAACTGAAATTGAGTACAGCGTTTCACCCACAGACCGATGGTCAGAGTGAGCGCACTATTCAGACACTTGAGGATATGCTACGTGCATGTGCACTTGACTTTCAGACCAGCTGGATTGATAAGTTACATCTGATCGAGTTTAGTTACAACAGTTATCATGCGTCGATCAAGATGTCTCCTTCCAGGCATTGTACGGTAGACCATGCCGCACGCCATTATGCTGGGATGAGTCGAGTGAGACGGTCATTATAGGACCAGAGTATCTTGAGCAAGTTCAGGCAGAAGTTCGCCAGATCAGGGCTAATATGAAAGCAGCTCAGGATAGACAAAGTCGTACGCAGATGTGCGCCGACGTGACCTGGAGTTCGCCGTGGGCGATCAGGTATTTTTGAGAGTATCCCCCAATGAAGGGAGTGTTTCGTTTTGGCCAGAAAGGCAAGTTGAGCCCAAAGTATGTGAGGCCTTATGTTGTGACGGAGCGGATCGGCCCGGTAGCTTATAGACTTGACTTACCCCCGAGCTGGGCAAGGTACATGATGTATTTCATGTGTCCCAGTTGAAGAAGTATATGTCTCATCCGTCTCATGTGCTTCAGCCTGAAAGGCTAACTTTAGAGCCGACCATGCGATCAGTGGAGACTCCGGTACGATTCTGGACACTAAGACTCGAGACACTCGCCATAAGTCTGTGAGACTGGTGAAGGTTCTCTGGTCTAACCAGGACGTTGAGGAGGCCACTTGGAGCTGGAAGATAAGATGAAGGCGAAGTACCCGTCGTTGTTTACTCTTAGTATTTGTATGTATAGGGTACGGGGCGTACCCCTATTTAAGGGGGGTAGAGCCGTTTCGGTTATGTGTATGACACGTATTTGAATACATTGTCTGTGCTGTATTGTCATGTCGTTAATGTTACAGACCGCTGAGTCTGAATGATGTTGTGATGTTTTGTTGTTTGGACCATGTGTCATATGATGTAAAGATGTTTTAATGTGATATAGAAGTGTTGTTGATATGTGTTCTCAGTTCTAATGTTTAAGTTATGTGGAAGTATGAACTTTGGGGACAAAGTTCTTTTAAGGGGGGTAGATTGAAATACCCCAAACCTAGTTATGTTGTTTAAACACCTAAATAGGGTGTAATAAGACTAAAAGAGTCTTAGAAACCTTAGTAAACAATTTAAACAAAAGGAAACACAAATGTGCTTTAAAGTCATAAGAGCTAAAGTGCTCTAAGCTTGGGATAAACTTGGTTAAGACCTAATGAGCTTACCAACCTCATTTATATACTAATGAACTTATTAAACCAATTACCAAAGAAACCAAGCTTGAAAACAAGTTAAAACACAAAATGTGCTTTAAGAAGTCTTAAAGCACGTTTTGAAAAATTGTCTTGTAAATGAGTTTTGAATGGCTAAATGTCCATCATTACTCTTAAATATATATGTGTACTATATAGTATCACATTTGGGTGGCTATATTAATGGGAAATCAAAAATTTCACTTCTAAGTGCCTTGTTTAGGTGAATAGTAACTCTTACAAGCTAGTTTATAACATATGTTGTATTAAGTAATTAAATTGACAAACAAAGACTAAAATGCCTCATACTAATAAAGGGGGCCGGTTTTCTAAGTGTGTGACTCACCACTCCTTAGTTAATAATAATAAGTAAGTAAAGAAAACTAATTAAACTTACCTTTTTACTTTATAAGCATAAATATCTCCTTAAAGCAAATCCTATCTTCATCTCATTTCTTTCCTTCATTTCCCACGGTCCAAACAACCATCTTCTTCCTTCCTTCTTTGTTCTCTCTCGGTAATACTACTACCACCATGGAAACTCCATCTTTGACCACTTGTAAATCTTGCTCACTTGTCCAAATCAAAACAAGTCCACCAATCTCTTCCTCTCATCAGCTCTTCATTCCTATCTTCTCAAAACTCCAAGAGCTCCATTTCGGTGCCAAGGTGTTCCACCATTGAAGGAGCTTGAGCTTGTATTTTGACATATTGTTGATCTCCTTTGCTTCTAGGTAAGGAATCTCAAAGAAAAATCATGTTTCCTCCATGTTCTTACCTTAACCGAAAATACACATGATATAGCTCTTTGTGTGACCTTGTTCTAGCTTCATTTCAACTCTTCATGGACTAGGTGGAGTCCTCTTGTTATATATTCAAACTCTCTTCAAAGATCAAGGTAAAACAACTACATTAATGTTTTTGAAACGATGTCAAATTAGGGTTTACAATGAGATGAAGCCTATAGCTTGAATACTCATTATAATGTTTGTAAATTGTTTAGAACTTGACAAGGAATCAAAATACCATACGGTTTTGTAAGGAAACAAGAAGGAAGTGTTTGGAAAAAGAGGTAAATCTACTAACTTAATGTTGTTTAATGCCTTAGGAGAAATGAGCCTATATATGCTTATTAAAACTACCTAAAGAGCAAATGGTGAATGACTTAGTAAATGTTCTCAAGCTTAGTAAAAGGCATATGTAGTGTTGAGTGTATTTGCAGGTTAAAGGCAAATATATTGTGGAAATTCAGTGTTTATGATTTATGCATTTTAAGGGCCTAAGAGCCATGCATTTTAAGGGCCTAATGCCATGCAATTAAGTTATGCACTATATTGTGATGTAGTGTGAATTTGGTGAAGTTGTGTAAGAAAGTGTTCTAGATGTTTTTGTGTGTTTAATGGAGAAAACAAAGTGTTTAGGCTTAGTAATGTCCTAGGGGAATCCATGTCAAAATTTAGGTAAGAAGTAAGAAGTTCTAAGTGTTTACATAAGGTTTGGTGATTTAGAAAATGTAGGAAATGAATAAGGAGTTCAAGATGTTGTAAAGGAATTTTGATGAACTAGGAAGTGTTCTAGAGTGTAATAAGGACTTAGACATGATCTTGAGGTTCTAGTAAGTACCAAAGCCACTTAGGGACTTAGGTAAATATTTAGGCAAACTTTGGTAACAAGGAGAAAGTGTAAACTTGGAAAAGAATTGTAAGATGGATATAAGGATTTAGTTGTGAGATATGATGCTTGGGAGATGATGTTAAAATAAGGAGAAAGACTTTGGGATAGTAGTTATCTTAGGTATGAAACACCACTTGAAAAACTAGGAGAAAACATTGTAAGTGTTAGGAATTTTGTGAAGGAATAAGAAAATGAGTTTTATGAGTGTTTAAGGGTGTCTTAAGTTGTGCTTAAAGTGCCCAAATGAGGTTAGGGAGTACTAGGTTATATGGGGTGAAGTTTGGAGTTGAATGTAAAAAGGAAAACAAAGATTTGGGGCCGACCGGACTTGCGACCGGACTTGCAAGCTCGGTCGGGACCTGTTTACCCTGCGAAAATTGGCTTCTGGAATGGACCGACCTTGGGACCGGACTTGCAAGGTCGGTCGGGCTTGTAATTTCTGTACGGATTGAGTTACTGGAATCGACCGGACATAGGACCGGACTTGACAAGTCCGGTCGGGCTGAATTTCCGAAGGGGAAAAACTCTCTGGAATCGACCGGACATGGACAAGTCCGGTCGGCAAGTCCGGTCGGACCTAAAATTGTAAAAAAAAAAAAACAGAAGAGAATGTGACTTATGTAGTTAACCCTAGAGTGTATAATGAAGGTAACCTAGGGTAAGATAGACATTAAAACATGTCATACAATCATGTTAAATACTTAGTAAGTTTGAAGTTAAATAAATAATTAACCGACGTTACTAATGTGTTTAGGATTCTCTCAAGGTGGAAATCAGTCAAGGCAAGGACCAAGGTATGGTTTTCTTGCAGTCTGTTGCCTACCGGTTTACACCGGCTTGTGTGTTGTTTGTTTTTCTGTGTGTTTATAACCTTGTTAGATTAAATCATGTAAAGAGTTTACAGTTGTTAAATATTACTATGTTGTTAAGTATGACTCTCTCTTCCCATGTGTATGTCTAACAAGACTTGACCTATTATTGTGGATTGTTTGTTGAGTTCAATGATGAACTATTAACAAGGGCTAACGGGGGAAGTGAGGAGTCCGGTCTGTTCCGGCCACGCGTGTGAGTATGGGAGTCGATGTCATAACCGGTTTGATTCTCTCTGTATGTTATGGTTAAGTTTCCAATTTGGTTTCTAACCTTCCCTTTAGCTTAACCAAGGCTATTTTACTGACTCACGTCGGGCCACAGGGGCATACTATGTGTTATTTCGGTGTGCTTGGATCACTATATCCGAGGCACCTTGTGTTAAGTTAACTGTCCAATCTAACCGGACGGTAACGAGTTATGTAACGAGCTAAGTATGAGCATGGCAACATTCTCTAAGCTCTCAATGGGGACTAACTGTGTTGGTTCTCTTCCTAAAAGGAATTGTATGTTTGTGATGTGTGTTATGATGTGTACAATACCCATGTTATGTTATATATGTATGTGTTGTGTGTTTTAAAATAAATACCATGTCATCATGACAAATAGTTGCGCGCATTCCGGTAGTCGATGGGCTGCGCGTTAACCATGCCAGCCAAGGGTTGCTGACCCCCTCGGGGATCCATATTTCTTATACTGCAGGATGAGGATCGAAGAAGCAGAGTGGCTCTAGATCCCGGGGAGTAGTTTACTTTTGGAGTACTTTTGGATGTTTGCCCGGGATGCGCCTGTGCTCCCGTGGCGTATTATATACTTGTTTATGATGGTTTACAGTGAAGTATACAGTGAAGGATTTATGTAAACACTCGGTATTATGTTGATGTATATATATGGTTGTTAGTTCTATGCTCGGGAGTCTGATCATCAGACTGGTATTCTTAGTGATCAATCTGGGAGTCTTATCCCATTCTTGTTGAAAACTTTTATGTCGACGGTCTCCATTGTATTCCGTAATGCATTCCTTGTACGTTATCACTTGCGTAGTGTTTTGCTCGCATTACTGAGCGATCTCTTATGTTTTTTACCCATACCGCCACTGTCGGTTGTTGTTGTAGTTGGTTGTACCGTTGCTAATATTTATATCGTTTAGTATTCTGTCCAAGTCAACTCCCTACTGACTGGTGTATCCACTCTCATCATGGTCAGACCGTCAGGGCCTTCCAAGGTCTCATTCTCCAGTTCTTATAGATTTTATAATCCGGTATTAGTGTGTACTACAACTGTAGCATTCTATTACCCTCCGCCATGTTGGCTTTCCGTACTGTTTAATCGTGGTAGCACTTGCTATGGCAAGTGCGCCGCAAGATGGGTTCCGGTACTGTGTGCGTCGTAAGGTTACTCCTCCATATTTTAATCTTTGGTAGTCCTCGGACTCTTTCGATGTTCTTTAGTTTGGATAACTGACCCTTTAGCAGTTTCCTTGCCGTTTTTGATGGTGCTGTCACTTATCACGGCGTTCCTCTTTGTGGGGGAACCCCTTATTATTTTCTTATGTCTTAATCCTCGCTCCCGTTCCCACACATTTTTGTCGTGGTTTACTAAGTAATGTTACTCCTTTAGGACCACATCGTAGTCCTATTCCGGTATACAATTTGTATGAGTTTCTACCGTCCGCGTTATGTCGGCTAGTTTGTAACCTTCTTCATGGTATGGGATTTGGAGTTCCCGTTTCTAGCTAGTCCTTCCAGTAGATCTTATCCCTTAAGATTTATACTATCCCACTGTCATGCTCACTCGGATCACCGTCCGGTACTCATGTCGCTTATCTTTTCTTACCCATTGCACCTTTAGTGCTTTTCTTATTATTGGTATGACGGGTTTTTCGACTGCGTAGCATGTCGACCCATGTTGCCGGTAATTACCGTTCCCTTATTGATAGAATTCCATAGGTAGCGCCTGTTTCTCTGTTGCGCTCCATTGAAAACCTCTAAGTTCTCCGTAACTGCTGTGCAACAAGATGTTTCTCGTATTGCTTACTGTTAACTAACTGCCGGATCGGGTTTCCCCGAGTAAGAGTAGGCTTTATTCTCTCTGGCGTTTGTTCCACATATTCAGGGTTAGGGATGTGGAGGGTGGGTCTAGGTACTATGGATATCCGGTAAATACCGGGAAGTCTTGACTAACGCACCTCTCACTCTATCACTCAACCCTTAACCCATAACTCAAACTCAACCTCAGTATTCTCCTAAGTTCGGTATTTCTTGTCTTCAGAGAGTAACTACGCTTTGATACCACTTTTTGTAACACCCCATCTCAATCCAAATGTGGTTTCGCAACTTAACAACATATATATAAATGTCACAGCGGAATTCAATACACTCCAGGACCTTGCCACGGTCTGATTGACAGAATATACCGAACATTAGTACATACAAATCTTAACCGAATACATATCCTTCTTACAATCCCCTCACATCCTATACATCTTACTAACTCAAAATGCCATATGAGTGTACATGCACAACTCGTAGGCCACACTTAACCAATAACGCTTGTACCCTTTCTTACTCTAGTGACGGCCGCCTCCTGACATTCACCTGTGTAGTAAAAACAGCCCCCAAAGGGGGTCAGCACGAATGCTGGTACGATCCTCTCATGGCCCCCAAGCTAACGTGGCTACGACGACTAATTGTCGATAGCATGGAGGTTGATTAGATGCACAACATAATAGAAAGTGCAGTAAACAACAATCCAAATATGAACAATCAAAGTTCAAACATAATGAACGACTTAAATGCATTCCCTTAATTAGAGAGTTAATTATTTAACTCCTTAAGTTATGTTTCCTCTTAATCTTAGTCCATCCTTATCTTACCTCAATCTTAGTTTTAACTTAGTCTTAGAAACAACCATCCTTCAAAAAGGAATGGATGTAGCTTATCTTAGTCTTATAATACAAACCATCCTTTAAATAGGAATGGTTGCAACTTATCTCAAACCTTATCTTAATCTTAGAATACAAATCACTCTTCAAAATAGAAATGGTTGTATCTTACCTCATTGTTTATTTTTGTCGGGTCAAAAGCAACCCTAGCCAATGTGCTATTAACTCCATTGCTTAAATAAACAACTTATCTTATAATTTAGGATTTAGGTGATCCTACCGCACCATCTTAATGCCACCTACCTTGGACTGTTGTCCAATGTAGCTGAGCCGGCAACCGACCTAGGCTACAAGTCCGAAGACAAGTCCTTAAGCGGAAGTCGGATCTGCTATAGATAATGACCCCCTTTTCCTTAGCAGGCATGACCGGAGTCAGTCCCGGGTTCCTTACTCCCCGCTTAAGTTCCAGTTAGTAGAAGTCTCAAGACAATGTTTGTTGGTTAACCTCTTTCGGTATATAACAAACTAATATTAGGGAGCGTTCCTTAGTCTCACTGAATTCCTTACTAAATGTTGGTTAGTGAGTTCTCACGGTAAGTTGTGTTAGTTTTCAAACATCACACAACAATACAATAAACTTAATGTTCCGGTTACATGCTTTATCTTGTTTAGTGAGCACACAAAAACAAATAGCACACAAGCCGAGGGACACCTCGTTAGCAAGCAGGTCACAAGAAGAACTGTACCGTTCACTGTGGGTCGTTCGGTTGCTTACTCTCTTCTGGAGTCCAAATACTCAAGCCCTAAAACATTCATTCAGTTTTAGGTTGTTAATCACTTAACTTAATTAAACTTATTTAACTTACTTAACCCATAATGAGCCCCACCTAACACCTCTTAAGTTTTACAACTTAATCTTACAACTTAACTTTAAACTTTTAAGTTTATACTTAACTAAATCTCTTAGATCTTTATACCTCTATTCATCATTGCCCTCTTAATGGGGTACCATTAATACCACTAAACTTCCTTACGGTTTCTCTCTCTCTCTTTTTTTTTCATCTTTAGGGTCGACCGACCTTACCGACCGACCTTACCCAAGGTCGGTCCATTCTAGAACTTATTACCGTTTGAAAATTTTAACCCGACCGACCTTGCAAGTCCGGTCCCCAAGGTCGGTCCATTCCCGAGAGTTTTTCCCCGTGGGAAATTTAAGCCCGACCGAACTTGCCAAGTTCGGTCCCAAGTTCGGTCGATTCCAGAGACTCAATTCGTACACAAAATACAAGCCCGACCGAACTTGTAAGTCCGGTCCCCAAGTTCGGTCGATGCCAGAAACTCTTTCCGGTAGTGTAAACTGAGCTCGACCGACCTTGCAGGTCCGGTCCCTAAGGTCGGTCGGCACCAGAACTTTGTTTCTAAATTCCCTTTTGACTCCAAACTTCTCCACAAGTTCCCCCATGTGTCCTAATACCATTTAGGCACTTAAACTCACCTTATAACTTCCACCCAAACTCTCTAAAACAATTTCCAAAGATCTACTTAAACATTCACTCAAACCTTTTAAAACTCCTAACACTTAGCACTTATTTCCTTACATTCCCAACTTGCTACCTTACTAAAACTTCAACCAACCCAATTTCCAAAGATCTTTTCCATCTTTAGCTCATTTACCAAAACTTCCTCAAGTCACCTTGCATATCCATGCACCAATTCCTCTCTTTTCCATTTGTTACTCATCATTCCTAAACTCCTAGGCATACCTAAACATTTCTTCCCATCCTCTTAGCACCTTAACCTTGTTCTTCTTTACCTTAACCTTCCTACACCCTCCTTAGACATCTATATCTCTTTTACTCAATTTACCCACCATTCTCATGATCTTAAACTCTTATACATTCCTAGTCAATTTCCTCGACAATCGACAACATTCTCCTTCAATCTTCACTCCCATCACCTAAGTCCACTCATTACCATCTAAACTAAAACCTTATTGTTCCACCACTAGTATCCTCTTCACTTGCACAAGCTTCCCAAAATTCTCATTGTTATATTCCCTAGTTCATTCCTAAATCATCTTAAGCATTATATACATTCTTCTCCAAATTTTGCACAAGTCTTACCATTCCTCTTACCATGACTTTGGTGTGTTCAATACACCCACCTAAATTCTAATTTCCTCATAGACAACTCTAGGTCATTCTAAACCTCCAGAACTCCTTAGTTAACTCATTTCCACTCAAATCCCTTTTAATGATCCCAAGTGAATCCTAGGGCATCTTAACTCACCACTACCACTTAAACACACATCAAGTTCTTTCTCATCATATTTTATCACTCAAACCAACTCATTCACAACAAACTCAATATAATGCAATAATCTTAAATTGCATAGCATTAAGGCTCTTAAATGACATGGCTCTTAGGCTCTTAAATGACTTAAACTTAAACACTGAATTTCCCACATATAAAAGCTTTCAACCTGCAAATACACCCATCAATCTCATTGTAGTTATAATGCTCTTAAAATCCATCTTAAACTTATATTACTAACTCATTCCCATTGGCTCCTTAGTCACAAGTTCACAAGCTTGTTTAAATTCTTTTTCCTAGGTTATATAACCCTTTACCTAATGCAAGCCCTAGGCTACATTGGTACTCTTCTAAAACTCATTCCTTAAACCTTAAACCACCATTAGGTAAGCAATTTACCTTGTTTTCTCAAGCTTATCTTAACTTCCTCCTTAGACCTTTTTCCCTTGGGAATCTCGGCCACCTTCTTAACTTCCCTTGCCAATGTTCTAATCAATACACAATGACTATGATGAGTGCAAAATAATACACTAACCTTAAGGAGTAAACCCTAGGTTGAAAATGTGTTTTAAGGTATTAAATTGAATGTTTTACCTTGGATTCCCAAAACAAGCTTGGATATGAATCAAGTAAGACCTCCTCTAGCCCTTAGAGAATAGAATCAATCTAGAACAATGGATAAAACAAGGTGTCTTAAGAGGCAATTTTCGGCCATGTAGAAAAAATGAAGGGAAGTTGATTTTTCTTCCACTTTCACTACCTTGGATGAATGGAGAACCAAAAGAGCTCTTCAAACTTGACTTTCCTCCATCAATGGAGTTTTTCCATGGCTCTAAAATGAAGCTTTCCCAATTTTGAAAAGATAGAAAGCTAGAGCTTGAGCTAACTAAGAATAATATGTGTTTAGTTTTTGATTTGGAGCTAAAATGAGTGAGTAGTGATCAAAGGAAGATGGAGCTTGGAATGGGGTTGTTCTTCACGTAAAAGAAGAAGAGAGGGAGCAGTAGCAACCGATGGGAAGAAGAGAGAATGAAGAAGTGAGGAGAGAGGTGAGCAAATGTGAGATATTTGTTTCTAAAAGCAAATAGTAACCTCTTACTTTTTCCCTCTTCTTTTCTAACATTATTTGGCTACTCATGGTGACTCATCCTCCCTTAGAAAACCGGCCCCCTATTAATTAAGGAATGTCATGGTCTTGTTTGACCAACTAATTAGACTTAATTGATTAAAGACTAAACTAGGCACTATTTGGTTAATATTCATAAACTAGTGCACTTATTTGTGAAAGTTATGATTTCCCATTGATTTAGACCTCCTAATGTGATACTAAGTAGCACACATCTTAATTAAAGAGTAATGATGGACATTTAGCCACTCAAAACCCATTTACAAGACAATTTTTCAAAAATGTGCTTTAAGACTCCTTAAAGCACATTTTGTGTTTTAACTTGTTTTTGAGCTTGGTTTTCTTTTCTAACTGATTTAAAATGTCCATTTGCATATTACTAAAGTCTTATAATGGTATTTGGGTGCTAATCAATGTCACTCCAAGCTTAGAGCACGTTTTTGCCCAAATTGCCCTTAAGGCATTTTCTTGTGTTTTCTTTGGTTTAAATTGTCTACTAATCTCTCTAAGGAATATTTTAGCCTTATCTCATCATAAATTGATGTTTACTTAGCATACTTCGGGTTGGGGTATTTCAGGTACGAGGGCGTACCATAACTCTTATAAGGGGGATATACTGGCATACTCTTCCTTTGTCATCTCATCCAGATTATGCCATGTTGCCTTATTAGCAGAATGAGAGGTGTTTGTATCTGCTTGGTTTTTACATTATGACACAGTATGTGACTGTTGATTTTCATCATGCTATGTCATGGTATATCCTGGTTCGTTTTGATTTTGAGTAATCTCGAGTGGAATGTTGTTATGGAGATGGATGGAAATAAAGGATTGGATTGGTATGGCATTTCATTGGAATTATTATTGTCTCAGCACACCCAAGCGGTGTGAGTGCATATTAGTTGATTTTTTAAACTTCGAGGCGAAGTTTCTTTTAAGGTGGATATACTGAAATACCCCTAAATTAATTTAAATTAATTTAGGGGATTTCCTTTATTAAACCTTTAATAATAGTATTCCTTTAATAATACTATTAAGTATTATATTATTATATGGAATTATGAATATTAAATTAGTATAAGGAATTATTAATATTAAATTATTGTATGGAATTATGAGTATTAATATTATATGGAATTATGGAAATTAATTTAGGGGATTCCTCCTATTTAACTCTAAGGATTACAATTTAATATTTATTATATATAATTATATAGTATTATGAATTTAATAATAAGATTTATAAGTCAATAAATCTTGGGAAAATTTATAAACACTCCAACTATGTTATAAAGATTTTAGGAAGAGTTGGAACATCGTTTTGAAACATAAAAGTCAATATAAAATTCTAGAAACCCTAAAGCCTTTTAAGCCTTGCTAGGGTTGACTTTTTGAGAATGGTCAAACTAGGCCATGAAACCTATACCAATACATAGTTTATGGAAAACCATGAAGATCGATAAAAAGAACGTCAAAAACGGATCATCCTAGCCAAAGTTATGCTAGATTGAAGTTTAGAGTCAAAAATTTGAAATATGCCACGTGTCACACTGTCGCGGGTCGCCAACACTTAGCCGATTTTATCCCTTGAATTTCGATAACAGATTTCAGTATTTTGCCCTAAATTTAGACGGCTATATCTCACTCATCTTTCAATCTTTTTCAATGCCGTCTTCTTTGTTGCCTTTTCCTACATTTCCTCTAAACAACCATAACTCACACTAACCCTAAATCATCCTAAATCAACCGGAAAATTGAATCAAAGTAGCCACCCTGCAAAACCGTAACTGCAGTTTCCAGTTTTTCCCTTCGAATCAGGTAACTTCGTCTAGCCATAACCTCTTCGTTTCTCAGCCAAATTTCATGTTCTTTAGCTCGTTTTGAAGAGCTCTAATCCCTCTAAATTTTCATGTTGATGGCCTAAGCCAATTCTCAACGGTTGGGAAGAACAAGGTGTCTAAAGTTTCGGATTTGTCACAACATAAAATCATAGTTTTCTTTCCAGAAAACGTAAGGTAAACTCGCAACTTCCAGCTTCGATTTCTTTCTGTGTAGTGCAAGTTAGGGTGGGTTCTTGCTATCATTGTGTAGAGCTATGTTTCTTCTTTCTAATGAGCCCAAGAACATGGTCTAACTCGATCTAGAACGTATTTTATAGATCTCCAAAGTTCGCTACTCGAACAGCTCGAGTTCGAATTTTATTTCTAGAAACCGATTACGATTTCCGTCACCGGTGCTTCCCTGGTAAGTCTCCGTTCAATTCCTGATACTTTGACACTCGATTTTTCAATATCGACTTAGCCCAACTGCCAATGTGATCAATTAAGCCTTGTATTGTGAGAATTTTGCAAAGGCGAATTCGAGAGACTCAAGAACCCTAACTTTCGTAAACCAGAATCTAATTTGTTGTATACTGCATTATAATTGGGGAAATCGGTGTCATTAGAACCAGAATTTGATTTCGAAACGAATGGAGGAAGAATCACTCGATTTCGTTCTGTAGATTGAGAGAAAACTGGAATTTAGTACTTGAATTGGGTTTGGGGGCGGATAAAGAACTCGACACTCAGCAGCCGTCCGATCGTGGTTATTAGAAACGGACGGCTGAGATTAGATCGTTTCAAATTAAGAGTATAAGTTTTTATTATGATTTCAGTAAATAACCCTAACTTGTTGAGTTAATTTAAATATCTTCCCGAATGTATTTGGACTTGAAATTTTAACCATATATTCCTTATTAAATCTAGTTTATTTTGATTTAAATTATTAAGGTTTTGGAGTTTTTAAACGTAAGTTATGATTTTTGCAAGTTACGGGTTTTCTGGAATTAGATATTTTTATTAAATAAAAATTTTATAATATGTCTAAAATGTTATAGTTACTGTATATTAAATTTGGGAATTTTTGGGCAAGGGTAAAAGGTTTTAAAAATTGTGTTTATGAGTTTTTCCTAAAAATAACCTATATAAGGTTTTTAATGTAACCAAAAATTAAAGTATGGTTTGTTAATTAACTTTTAAGCTGGGGGAAAATAAGGGAAACTAAATTAGCATTTTATAACAGTAAGTTACAAATGTTTTAGTATTAGTTTTTAAGAGAAGTGAAATTATTTACATATATGTATATATACTTATTAAGTAGACACTTATGTTAATTCAAGGAATCTAATTATTTTACGTTTTACTTATTATATTATATGGGAGTTAATGTTTTTAATTAAAAACTAAGGAAAATATGAATATATAATATTATAAGAGCTAGAATCCTAAGATATGGTAAAAGAAATACTTTATGAAACATACTTGGAATACAGTTAAAGGTTGTAGTAATAAGATAGTTTAAATATAATGGGTTACATAGGGGATGTCTTAATTAAATTCTAATACAGGTATACGTATATATGTATTAAATAAATAAAGGGAAACACTTATTTTATAAACCGTATATCGGTTGTAGTTATGCCTAAAAGTTATTAAACATAATTAAATACAATAAAACTACATAAAGAACAAATCCTGGTATATATAAATATATACACATTAAACATAAATAAAATTAGATACCTTATAGGAAATATAATACGAAGGAATTAATAAGTTAAACTAAACCTCTACATAATACTAATAGAAGAATATTATATGAGGTGGTGTTAAATTATAGTTATGTATTAGGCTTAAGAGTTACCTTTGAATTTCCAAGGTTTATATATAACCATATTAAAATACATGTATGGTACCATTTGTCAATGACCAGGATATAAATCTTAAATTGGGATTAAGTAATTAATAAGTTAAAACTTAGGAAAAGTTGTGATTACATAAAATGTTGTACAAATAGATCTTATTCTATAATTAATGATAAACAAATGTAATACGTCTACATCTAGATGTTCTTAATATATAAACCATAATAAAATGAAATACCCCAAACCTTGGTATGTTGTGTAAATGTTAAACTATGGTATTTAAAGGCTAAAAAGTGCCTTAGAAATATAAATGAACCATTTAAACCATGGTAAAACACAATAAAACACTAAGACGCGGTTTGAGCAAAAACATGCTCTAAGCTCGGAGTGAACTTGGCTAGGACCCAAAGAGCATACCAAGACTTGATAATGCTTAATTATGACTTTATAAGGCTAATTAAGTCCTTAGGAAACTTTGGTAGACAATGAAACCAAACAAAACACAAGAAAATACCTTAAGGTCAATATGGGCTAAAATGTGCTCTAAGCTTGGGATAAATGTGTATAAGACCTAATGGTCATACTTATACCTTATAAATATGTTAATGAACATATTAAATCAATTACCAAAGAAAACCAAGCTTGAAAACAAGTTAAAACACAAAATGTGCCTTAAGAAGTCTTAAAGCACGTTTTTGAAAAATTGTTTTGTAAATGAGTTTTGAATGGCTAAATGTCCATCATTACTCTTTAATTAACATGTGTACTATATAGTATCACATTTGGGTGGCTATATCAATGGGAAATCAAAAATTTCACTTCTATGTGCCTTAGTTTGTGAATAGTACTCAAATAGTGCTAGTTTAAGTTATAAGTCAACATAAGTCAAATATTTGGTCAACAAAGACCATAAATATCTCTAATGTCTAAGGGGGGCACGGTTTTATGGGTGTGAGTCATCACACTTGGCTAGCCAATTAAAAGAAAGAAAGAAAAGTAAGTAAAAGGTTACTTTTGCTTTTAACATAAATATCTTCAAAGTATACTCTCTCACCTCATTCTCTTCTTCCTCCTAGGTTCCCACCGTCACCTATCTTCATCCTCCCAAGCAAATTCGTTTTGCTACAGCCCACACTCATTCTTCATCTTCTTTCACTTGTAACTTGTGATTCCATGCTCCAAAATCAATTTCAAGACTACCTTTGTCTTAGTTAGGTCAAGCTCTACACTTCTCTTTTTCAAATCTTCAAGAACTCCATTTTGGTGCCATGAAGATTCTCCATTGAAGGAGCTTGAGCTCACCTTTTCATGCCTTGACATTCTCCTTTGCTTCAAGGTAAGGAAAATCAAAGAAAAACAACATTTCCTCTTGTTTTAGTGTGTGGCCGAAAATTCACCTTACAATGGTGCATTACCTTGCTCTCTTCTTAGCTTAATTCAAACTTCAAAGGACTAGGTGGAGTCCTTCTTGCTATTAATCAAGTTCCCTTGCAAATCCAAGGTAAACATCTCATTTAGTGTTTAAAAACACTTATGTTAATCTAGGGTTTGTTCATGAGCTTAGGTATAATGCTTAATGCTCATTTCCTTACTGTATACGCTTAGAAGTTTGACAAGCAATCAAAAACACCTTGCCGATTTTAATCAAGAAGGGCAAGGAAAAACAAGTGAGGAAGTTTTGATGAAAGAGAGGTAAATGAGCTACCTTAATGAAGTTTTATGTGTCCTAGAAATTGAGCTTTAAAATGTATTAATAACTACCTAAAGAGCCAATGGGAAATGAGATAGCAACTATCCAAAAAGGAGTTTATTAAGGGCATATGAGATGTTGTATGTATTTGCAGGTCAAAGGCATTATTTATGTGGGAAATTCAGTGTTTAAGGTTTATGCAATTTAAGGGCCTAAGAGCCATGTTATTTAAGGGCCTAAGTGCCAAGCAATTTAAGTTATGCACTATATTGTGATGTAGTGCTAAATGTGTGAAGTTTGTGTATAAAAATGTGTTTGATGGATTTTAGGTGTTCTTGAATGAATTAAGGTAAAAACCTAAGTGTTTGGATGTGGGTATATACTAGAGAAGCTATGGCCAAATTTGGGAAGATGTGTAAGAAGTTCTAAGTGTTTTAAGGAAGTTTTGGTGAACTAGGAAGTGTTAAAGGTGAATAAATGTTTATTTGAGAAGAAAACATGTATTAAGGTGATTTAGAGTGATGCAAGGATTTAGGTGTTATCTTGGAAGTCCTAGGAATTCAATGTGTGTTTTGAGAATGTATTTAAGTCTTGGAGAAGTTGTTTAAGGTTTAGGTGAGGTTGATGTTCAAGGAATAAGTGATGTTTAGGTACGATGTGAAAAAGGAGGTTTAGTTAGTAAGAAAAGAAGTTTGAGAGATGATGTTAAGGAGTAGAGGAAACACCTTGGTGTAGTGGTCATTATTGGTGGACTACCACTTATGAATCTTGAGGAGAAAACATCCCAAGTGTTAGGAATTTTGTGAAGAAATGGGTAAAGGCTTAAGGAATTAGATAATAAGTTTTATGAGTGTTTAAGGATGTCTTAAGGTGTGTTTAAGGTGCCCAAATGAGGTTAGGGTATACTAGGATATATGGGGTGAAGTTTGGAGTTGAATGTAAAAAGAAAAACAAAGATTTGGGGCAGACCGGACTTGCGACCGGACTTGCAAGTTCGGTCGGGCCCAGTTTACCCTGCGAGAATTAGCTTCTGGAATGGACCGGACATAGGACCGGACTTGGCAAGTCCGGTCGGGCGAAATTTACAAAGGGAAGAAACTCTCTGGAATAGACCGGACATAGGACCGGACTTACAAGTCCGGTCGGAGTAGAAAATTTTGACGGAAATGTGTTCTGGAATCGGCCGGACTTGGACAAGTCCGGTCGGCAAGTCCGGTCGGACCAAAAAACATGGTTTAAGGTTATGAAATGATATGAGATGATGGGGATTGGTAGGTAATGATGTTATAAGGTTGTTAAGGACATGTTAGGTGAGTTTAAATAGGCAATTAAGTGGGCGAAAAGTTGAATCAAAATGTAAAAGTAAAACAAGTTAAAATGTAAAGTTATGTAACTAAGTTAACGGGGAAAGTTAAGCATTAGACATTAAATAATCAAGCAAACCCCGATGTTAATAAAAACACATGTGATGTTAACAGTTGTTCGAGAATTGCTCGAGGAACATAAGTGGACGTGGTAAAGTGGACTCCGGTGACAGGTATGGTTTTCTTGCAACCTGTGTCCTACCGGATTACACCGGCTTGTATGCCAATGTGTTTTTCTGAGTGTTTGCCACCTTGTAAGATTAAAACATGTAATGAGTTTATAGTAAATCATTTATGTGGCGAATTTGGCCTCCGATACCATTTAACCTCAAATATGTGTTAAACCTTAGCTAACCAAAACTAGGAACACATGAGTGATCGGTATTCGGAGTTAACGACCCAAACCTTGGGAACGTGCTAACCACGGCTATGTGTGAGTTAGTTGGATATTGTTGTTGTATGCAAGTGTGTGGACCTCCCTTGTGTGCTTAACTCGGTTATGATACCGTATGGCGTGTGGATGTGGTAGGCTCCATAATGGATCTCTAACTACTTACTTATAAGTGTATATGTACTAATGGGGGGTGAGGAGTCCGGTTGTTCCGGCCACGCGTGTGATGGACGGGAGTCGATGTCATATCCGGTTCGGCTCTCTTGGTGTATGTATAGGTTGTATTCCAATTTGGTTTCTACCTTCCCTTAGCTGATCCAAAGCTAGTTACTGACTCACGTCGGGCCACAGGGGCATACGAATGTTATTTCGGTGTGCTTGGGATTACTATATCCGACACACCTTGGGTATAAGTTAACCGTTCTATATAACCGGACGGTAACGAGGTTGGTAACGAGCTTAACATGGGATTGGTAATAATCTCTAGGCTCACTAGGTATACTAACTATGGTGGAAGGTTCCTTGTGAGAACCGATTTATGGTGTTATGTAATGTTATAGTGCTATGCAAATTCCCTTGCTATGCTATGGTATGTATATATATATATATTGGATGTTTAAAATGATTGTGATGTTATCATGTGTACGTCGAAACAAGAAAGGGTTGTTATGTTTTGTTATGTGAGGAATGTGATATGTTGTAGGATATGGAGTGTGTGGGTCATGGAAATGAATTCCAGTTTGTGACAAGAGGTGGTTAAGGATGACCCGATGAATGGGTACGTGTCGTTCGTTAAGGAAGTAGCTCCGTTTTAGAGGAGAGCCACTCTAGGGTTTAAGGATTTATTGGATGATTTGTTAAGTGTGGATGTGTTGGTTATAGGTTGAGCCCATTGAGGCGAAATGTTATGTGTTGTATGTTATGGCTGGTATGCATGTTTTAAATATAAACAACTGCATGCTAAGACGACAATTAGTTGTGCGTGGCCCGGTAGCATGTGGGCTGCGGGATTACCATACCAGCAAAGTTGCTGAGCCCCTTGGGGGCCACCCTTTTCTACCTTTTCCATTTCAGGTACAAGGAGCTGGAAGCCGTTCGAGAGTAGGACGGGGTAGATGTTTATACATGGGTAGCCATTTAAATGGCATAAGCATTGTAAGCGTAGTAAGACCGAAATTGTTATCGGCATTAGTTTGTAAATACTCGGTACAGTGGGAATGTATGTATATAATAAATGTTGAAAATGGAATGTGGATTGTATTGTGTAGTTGCTCGGGAAAAGTCCATCAGACCGATACAAATGTATATGTATTAGCCTTGTTAGCCACGTGGGTGGTTAACGGCGTGTAACACCATTGAATTAAGTAATGTGAAGAGTTGAGATTTCCGCTGCAGTTTGATGTTAAGTGTACGGTGGTGGTTGGGGTGTTACAAAAAGTGGTATCAGAGCGAAGTATCGCTCTGATGACTGAATTACCGAGCTTAGGAAGTACCGAGTTAGGATTTTAGGTACTTTGGGTTAAGGGTTGAGTGATAGCGTGAGAGATACGCTAGTAAGGAACTACCAGTGAATACTGGAAACCTACAGTATCCTTCCCACCCTCCACAATCCCTGTTTTATAACTTGGGAAAGGACGCCAGAGAGATGGAAGTCCACTCTTACTCGGGAATACCCGATCTGGCTGCTATTAAATACCTTTAAAGTACGGAAGACCTGTCATACGGTAGATCCCGAAAACTGGGAATCCCGGAGTAGGTTTCCATCTAAACAGTGTTAACCGCATTTCATAGCGAGGAATGAAGCATTTAGTGTATAAGAGAATAGAATTTCCGGCAACCTGGGTCGACATGCAGAGCAGTCGAGAATAACCAGCTTGCAACGCACCGACCGTGCAACAGGCAAGAAGTGGATTAGTGAAACCCGAGACGAGTGTCTACGGGACCACAGTTGATAAATAATACACCAACGGTGTACCAACCGGCAAGGGGACTACAACGTAGTGCCCAAATACGTGGAACGGGCTACGAGAGAATACAATACTAAGAAAATAGGGACTCCTAGAATGGGAAACACCCTAGTTAACGATTATCATGTGGAGACAGTGAGAGATCACCTAGGAGAGTAGTTATCAAGACAGTAAGATCAGTGAGGGCCAACAAGGCCACTGATGACAAAATGGGTAAAAACAATACCACAAACGGTATGTGTTAAACCGATAGCCAATTAGCATGGCGCACTTGCTATAGCAAGTGCTGCTATAACAGGGCTGTTCGGGAAATTTATAATCAATGCAAAGTACTTAGTAAAGTACTATGAAGTTGAATGTGATCGTCATAACAGTGGAAGGCCTGTTAGCCTAACCCCTGTAATTGTAAGTGCACCAGTCAGCAAGAAGCTAGACTTGGCTAAGGTAAGAAGATGTTGTGAAACCATGAAAATTTTCTTTCAAACCCAAATTTATTCAAACCCTTTCTTTTCAAAACCAGATTTTCTTTCAAACCAACACTTCTTTCCAACCTTCTTTTAAACCAAACCAGTGAAACCAGGGGCAATTGACAAGGATACAACAGTGGATAAACTTTCCCTCGATTAAGTTCGGGAAGCAAGGAATGAATATTGTCACGGGACAATATAAGGGAGTTGACAACAGAATACTTCACCTAGGCGTGTGACGGACACTACGAGTGTACCAACTGTGTTGTGGGACGACCGCACTCCGATAGGAGCATGTGGGCCTGACAGACCTATTTATAGGTTAGTTGGGTAAGTAGTAATGTATCAGTATGATACCCCATATATGTATACGAGTAGAGTCCGAAACACGGGAAGTAGTCGACTCCGTCTACGGTCAGCAGTATAAATCAAACGAGAGCTAGAGATTACAAGGAATGGTTGAAGTAAACGAACCCAGTTAAGTTAAAAAAAAAAGAGACTAAAGGAACTACTGAATTCATTTCAAGGAAATGTAAAGAGTCAAGAAGTGCGAAGAGCACAGACTATTATGTAAAGACACCACATATGTCTTAATAAGCCTGAGGGATAAAACATGATAGCTGGAATGAGTACCCAGCTAAGAACATAGGAAGGTGTAGTTTACTGAATGTACCCATAAGTGCAAGCCAAACGTAATGGCATACCTTAGCAGCACCCAGGAGCAATCCTTGAGGGGTGTTTGGATCAACAATTGTTGGATAAAACAGTGTAACGGAAACGCAAGAGTTGAAACAATTACCCGGATTAGACACTGAAGGAGACCCACTTAACAGTAGGACCCTAAGTTGCCAAGGGGACAACTTGGAAAGAATCGTGACGGTAAGGCTTATAAGCCACAATGACTTGTAGTATGTAAATTTGATCAGTTGCAGAAGTATATGTTATACAAGTAATAGAGCGGAGAACGAACCACTGCAGTAAGAGTGGGGATACCTCTCGATATTGTAAGACCGCAGGACTGGTAGTGATGTGAATCAAGTTCAAGGAATACGTTAAGGATGGACGATGTTGTTATTGGAAGAGAGCAGTTGGCTTAGTAGTGTGTGTGTATAAAGTGAAACACCGAGCTGAATAATGCCGGCTTGTGACCCGAATGATCGATGCTCAAGGAGCATTTAGTAGTCATCCAAATGAGTGATGGACCATAATGTGAATAATACAAGTATATGTGTGGAAGTTAATGTGACAGTAAATACTATGTAAGCTGATGTTATACAAGGAGTAAAGGTACGGTGCGCAATAAGCGACCGTCGTATGAGTATTGTTAGATGATAGATGAGGAGTGAGCAGAGTTATGAGTTAAACCCAGTGGAGGCACAACAATAAATGATAGCAAACGAACCGAGCAGTAAGCCGGTGACAAGTATCATGTGGTAAGAATTTCAGTGAAACACAGTGAGAATTCCTATCGCAATCGCATGAGAGATTTACTGTCAAGAGTTTACACCTCTGCACTCTGTATGACTGAGTGTTTTGGTATTGCACTTGCGCAGTAATGATCAAGTGGGATAGCTAGGGATCAGAAGCATGGTAATTATGGAGGAATAATGTTATAATGGCCGATACATAGGAAATGCAAGGCCGCACCAGTAAAAGAGTACTTGTACAAAACCAAATGTGGAGACATGATTAACAGTAAGTGACTACGGTAGCACTAACTGCCAAATATCGGTATGGAATATACCCCAAATGTTGTAAATAGCTGAGAGAGCACTACACACTAGGTAGTAGCTCAATCTCAACCGACAGTAAGTCGGTAGAAGCAAGTCAATCATTGTGAATTACATAGTAGTTTACGCTGTAAGCTATTGGAGAAGTGGATGGAAAGTTTTGAAACTCACCGAATTCGCTCAGGGTAAGAGATACCATGCGTCGGTTGAGAAACCATCCTTCCCAAGATAAGGGTAATACATTGGAGATGTACAATACAGTAACAGTAACGAATGGGGCAAACTAACGCTATAATTATCAGAATGACGCAGCAGAGGCCAGTGAGCCCATGCATCAAATGCCGAATATACATTGTGAATATGAACGGATGGCTAGTCATCAATGCCTAGAAGCCTTACAGGCCAGGACCGAAACCGGTTATGAGTTACAACTCCAATGCGAATTCTTGGTTTAGGAACTAAACCGCTAATATGGTTAAGATCCTCTAATCAGAATCCATTGTGTAATAGACCGCGTGAAAGTTAAAACACTTCACGACGGCAGAAAATTTTAAGCTAATGCTCAGTGATTGATTACGAGGGCGTAATCCCTTTTAAGGGGGGTAGAGCGTAAAACCACTTAGTGTGTTTTACCGTACAAGTGTACGTGAACGGGGTTGTGCATAGCACAAAATGATTTGTTATGATGGTTGGCGCGTGTGTTATATAAACATACGCATTTATTTGTGGTTAAATTGTGGTAATTGCGCACAGAAGATGCGAATACCATTGTGGGAAGTGTGTTTATCTTGTTAACAGTGGTGTGTGAGAGTACAAATGGAAGGGAGTAAAGAAACTCCCGGGGAACTAAAACCCCGACGGTGCATAAATGTAAACCATGTATTGTATTTTGATAAAAATATATGTATATATATACAATGTTGTGATTTATGAAGGGGTATGAGACCGACATAGAACCTAGTGAGAATTAAATTCCCTAGGTAACTTGAATGAAGTTGGATTTGGGTGATGATTGATAGACGGAGTTCTATCCCTTGGAGATGTAATGATTATGACTAGAAGGATTTAAAGATAGAAAATGGGACACGCTTGAATTAGTGGTTGGTTGAAAATGAAGTGAGAGGTGAAACTTGATTATCATGAGATCAAGGGAAGCCGAACACAAATTGGGGTGGAGAGATAGTTCAACACTGATGCTGATCACATCAGGGTTGGATGATTCTTGAAGCTCCCTGTAAGTGGTCACAAATAACCATGTTAAGAAGGATGCAAAGAGCATAAATTGGACTTGGAGTTGTGTGGTGTTTTCAAAAGGATTTTCAATTGGTGTTTTCAAACAATCGATTAATATTTTGAATAAAAGATCTTCTTATACTTAACCTAGTAAAGAATATTTTTGTAGTACTTGCTCACGAGCTGAGGACGTATGAGCCTTTGTCTTCGGACCGGTGACATGAGAAGTATATATGTTGAAAATTAAGTGAATGTTTTGATCTCCCAAAGGAACGGGGACCAGAAGGTGTCCATCGCGACCGGGTTCTGCGGGATCACAGTGTATATGTACTCAACGTGGGATTCGAACCCATGGAGAGATGGAAAAAGGTATTTCTATTTGATATACATGCTATGACATGTTGTTTGGTATGTGTGATAAAGGTTATTTTGACTTTGATCTCCTAAAGTGTATGCTATCAAGACCTATGAGTCTAAATGTGTTGTGTTACATAGACCTATGTGTCTAAATGTGGTTATGTCACCCAGACCTAAGAGTCTGGGGGATATTGTATAGGTGCAAATGTGGTGAAGGTACCCGGACCATTAAGTCCGAGGTTACCATGTGAGTATGATATTTTATGTATGATGTAGATATGTTGCCCGGACCATAAAGTCCGAGGTTGGATGTAAATGGTGATTGGTAATGGAAGTATTATGGTTGTAAGTAATTCCCGTATTCTAATCCAATGATGCGAGGAAATGCGAACTTCGAGGACGAAGTTCTTTTAAGGGGGGTAGATTGAAATACCCCAAACCTTGGTATGTTGTGTAAATGTTAAACTATGGTATTTAAAGGCTAAAAAGTGCCTTATAAATATAAATGAACCATTTAAACCATGGTAAAACACAATAAAACACTATGACGCGGTTTGAGCAAAAACATGCTCTAAGCTCGGAGTGAACTTGGCTAGGACCCAAAGAGCCTACCAAGACTTGATAATGCTTAATTATGACTTTATAAGGCTAATTAAGTCCTTAGGAAACTTTGGTAGACAATGAAACCAAACAAAACACAAGAAAATACCTTAAGGTCAATATGGGCTAAAATGTGCTCTAAGCTTGGGATAAATGTGTATAAGACCTAATGGTCATACTTATACCTTATAAATATGTTAATGAACATATTAAATCAATTACCAAAGAAAACCAAGCTTGAAAACAAGTTAAAACACAAAATGTGCCTTAAGAAGTCTTAAAGCACGTTTTTGAAAAATTGTTTTGTAAATGAGTTTTGAATGGCTAAATGTCCATAATTACTCTTTAATTAACATGTGTACTATATAGTATCACATTTGGGTGGCTATATCAATGGGAAATCAAAAATTTCACTTCTATGTGCCTTAGTTTGTGAATAGTACTCAAATAGTGCTAGTTTAAGTTATAAGTCAACATAAGTCAAATATTTGGTCAACAAAGACCATAAATATCTCTAATGTCTAAGGGGGGCACGGTTTTATGGGTGTGAGTCATCACACTTGGCTAGCCAATTAAAAGAAAGAAAGAAAAGTAAGTAAAAGGTTACTTTTGCTTTTAACATAAATATCTTCAAAGTATACTCTCTCACCTCATTCTCTTCTTCCTCCTTGGTTCCCACCGTCACCTATCTTCATCCTCCCAAGCAAATTCGTTTTGCTACAGTCCACACTCATTCTCCATCTTCTTTCACTTGTAACTTGTGATTCCATGCTCCAAAATCAATTTCAAGACTACCTTTGTCTTAGTTAGGTCAAGCTCTACACTTCTCTCTTTTCAAATCTTCAAGAACTCCATTTTGGTGCCATGAAGATTCTCCATTGAAGGAGCTTGAGCTCACCTTTTCATGCCTTGACATTCTCCTTTGCTTCAAGGTAAGGAAAATCAAAGAAAAACAACATTTCCTCTTGTTTTAGTGTGTGGCCGAAAATTCACCTTACAATGGTGCATTACCTTGCTCTCTTCTTAGCTTAATTCAAACTTCAAAGGACTAGGTGGAGTCCTCTCTTGCTATTAATCAAGTTCCCTTGCAAATCCAAGGTAAACATCTCATTTAGTGTTTAAAACACTTATGTTAATCTAGGGTTTGTTCATGAGCTTAGGTATAATGCTTAATGCTCATTATCCTTACTTGTATATCGCTTAGAAGTTTGACAAGCAATCAAAAACACCTTGCCGATTTTAATCAAGAAGGGCAAGGAAAAACAAGTGAGGAAGTTTTGATGAAAGAGAGGTAAATGAGCTACCTTAATGAAGTTTTATGTGTCCTAGGAAATTGAGCTTTAAAATGCTTATTATAAACTACCTAAAGAGCCAATGGGAAATGAGATAGCAAACTATCCAAAAAGGAGTTTATTAAGGGCATATGAGATGTTGTATGTATTTGCAGGTCAAAGGCATTATTTATGTGGGAAATTCAGTGTTTAAGGTTTATGCAATTTAAGGGCCTAAGAGCCATGTTATTTAAGGGCCTAAGTGCCAAGCAATTTAAGTTATGCACTATATTGTGATGTAGTGCTAAATGTGTGAAGTTTGTGTATAAAAATGTGTTTGATGGATTTTAGGTGTTCTTGAATGAATTAAGGTAAAAACCTAAGTGTTTGGATGTGGGTATATACTAGAGAAGCTATGGCCAAATTTGGGAAGATGTGTAAGAAGTTCTAAGTGTTTTAAGGAAGGTTTTGGTGAACTAGGAAGTGTTAAAGGTGAATAAATGTTTATTTGAGAAGAAAACATGTATTAAGGTGATTTAGAGTGATGCAAGGATTTAGGTGTTATCTTGGAAGTTCTAGGAATTCAATGTGTGTTTTGAGAATGTATTTAAGTCTTGGAGAAGTTGTTTAAGGTTTAGGTGAGGTTGATGTTCAAGGAATAAGTGATGTTTAGGTACGATGTGAAAAAGGAGGTTTAGTTAGTAAGAAAAGAAGTTTGAGAGATGATGTTAGGGTGTAGAGGAAACACCTTGGTGTAGTGGTCATTATTGGTGGACTACCACTTATGAATCTTAAGGAGAAAGCATCCCAAGTGTTAGGAATTTTGTGAAGAAATGGGTAAAGGCTTAAGGAATTAGATAATGAGTTTTATGAGTGTTTAAGGATGTCTAAAGGTGTGTTTAAGGTGCCCAAATGAGGTTAGGGTATACTAGGATATATGGGGTGAAGTTTGGAGTTGAATGTAAAAAGGAAAACAAAGATTTGGGGCAGACCGGACTTGCGACCGGACTTGCAAGTTCGGTCGGGCCCAGTTTACCCTGCGAGAATTAGCTTCTGGAATGGACCGGACATAGGACCGGACTTGGCAAGTCCGGTCGGGCGAAATTTACAAAGGAAGAAGAAACTCTCTGGAATAGACCGGACATAGGACCGGACTTACAAGTCCGGTCGGAGTAGAAAATTTTGATGGAAATGTGTTCTGGAATCGGCCGGACTTGGACAAGTCCGGTCGGCAAGTCCGGTCGGACCAAAAAACATGGTTTAAGGTTATGAATGAATGAATGATGAGATGAGATGGGGATTGGTAGGTAATGATGTTATAAGGTTGTTAAGGACATGTTAGGTGAGTTTAAATAGGCAATTAAGTGGGCGAAAAGTTGAATAAAAATGTAAAAGTAAAACAAGTTAAAATGTAAAGTTATGTAACTAAGTTAACGGGGAAAGTTAAGCATTAGACATTAAATAATCAAGCAAACCCCGATGTTAATAAAAACACATGTGATGTTAACAGTTGTTCGAGAATTGCTCGAGGAACATAAGTGGACGTGGTAAAGTGGACTCCGGTGACATGTATGGTTTTCTTGCAACCTGTGTCCTACCGGATTACACCGGCTTGTATGCCAATGTGTTTTCTGAGTGTTTGCCACCTTGTAAGATTAAAACATGTAATGAGTTTATAGTAAATCATTTATGTGGCGAATTTGGCCTCCGATACCATTTAACCTCAAATATGTGTTAAACCTTAGCTAACCAAAACAAGGAACACATGAGTGATCAGTATTCGGAGTTAACGACCCAAACCTTGGGAACGTGCTAACCACGGCTATGTGTGAGTTAGTTGGATATTGTTGTTGTATGCAAGTGTGTGGACCTCCTTGTGTGCTTAACTCGGTTATGATACCGTATGGCGTGTGGATGTGGTAGGCTCCATAATGGATCTCTAACTACTTACTATAAGTGTATATGTACTAATGGGGGGGGTGAGGAGTCCGGTTGTTCCGGCCACGCGTGTGATGGACGGGAGTCGATGTCATATCCGGTTCGGCTCTCTTGGTGTATGTATAGGTTGTATTCCAATTTGGTTTCTACCTTCCCTTAGATCCAAAGCTAGTTACTGACTCACGTCGGGCCACAGGGGCATACGAATGTTATTTCGGTGTGCTTGGGATTACTATATCCGACACACCTTGGGTATAAGTTAACCGTTCTATATAACCGGACGGTAACGAGGTTGGTAACGAGCTTAACATGGGATTGGTAATAATCTCTAGGCTCACTAGGTATACTAACTATGGTGGAAGGTTCCTTGTGAGAACCGATTTATGGTGTTATGTAATGTTATAGTGCTATGCAAATTCCCTTGCTATGCTATGGTATGTATATATAATTGGATTTTAAAATGATTGTGATGTTATCATGTGTACGTCGAAACAAGAAAGGGTTGTTATGTTTTGTTATGTGAGGAATGTGATATGTTGTAGGATATGGAGTGTGGGTCATGGAAATGAATTCCAGTTTGTGACAAGAGGTGGTTAAGGATGACCCGATGAATGGGTACGTGTCGTTCGTTAAGGAAGTAGCTCGTTTTAGAGGAGAGCCACTCTAGGGTTTAAGGATTTATTGGATGATTTGTTAAGTGTGGATGTGTGGTTATAGGTTGAGCCATTGAGGCGAAATGTTATGTGTTGTATGTTATGGCTGGTATGCATGTTTTAAATATAAACAATGCATGCTAAGACGACAATTAGTTGTGCGTGGCCCGGTAGCATGTGGGCTGCGGGATTACCATACCAGCAAAGTTGCTGAGCCCCTTGGGGGCCACCCTTTTCTACCTTTTCCATTTCAGGTACAAGGAGCTGGAAGCGTTCGAGAGTAGGACGGGGTAGATGTTTATACATGGGTAGCCATTTAAATGGCGTAAGCATTGTAAGCGTAGTAAGACCGAAATTGTTATCGGCATTAGTTTGTAAATACTCGGTACAGTGGGAATGTATGTATATAATAAATGTTGAAAATGGAATGTGGATTGTATTGTGTAGTTGCTCGGGAAAAGTCCATCAGACCGATACAAATGTATATGTATTAGCCTTGTTAGCCACGGGGTGGTTAACGGCGTGTAACACCATTGAATTAAGTAATGTGATGAGTTGAGATTTCCGCTGCAGTTTGATGTTAAGTGTACGGTGGTGGTTGGGGTGTTACATAAAATAAGTAAAATACTTTTACATCTAAATGTGAAGTGGATTAGTAAGTCTAGATTTAATCATTTCTTAACATTTATGGTATTGAAATATAACTTAATGTTTTAAGATAGAATCATTAAAAGGATTATGATATAATCTATATTAAACGATGATTTGGAAATTTATCTAAATAATTATCCTTAAGTTTCTTAGAAGTAGATAAGCCATATAAAATACATTTATTACCAAGGTATTTAATACTGAGAATTTATCGGAAGGTTTATGAATAGGAATTTGGTACTTAAAACCTTTGAACCTTTTATTAGATAAAACTAAGTGTCATAGAGAATATATTGATATACCTTTCGGTAATGGGGAATAATGTTAGGTTTCTTGAATATAAAAATATGAGAGTTTTCATAGTAGATTATCTTATTAAATAACTAACAATTTCACTTGCGAACCGGAATTTAATTCTTTGATAAATTCTACTCTATGTAGATATATTGTCCATCCTAAATACAATAAAGGAAATTAATTTATTAGGTTATTCTTTTGAACCTTAGGTTTTGTAAAACAATTTAAAACGTATTTAAGGCTTAAATTTAATGAAGTTTAGTACAAAGGATACATAGCCTATAGAGAGAATGGGTGTAAAAATAAAACATTTAGGAAATTAAATGTAGGTAAGGATGCATAAAAGATTATATAAACTCCTTATTGTATCGGTATAATAAAAAAAATAAGTACCTTGTGAACTACTAATGTAAGATTAATTCGTTAAATCTAAGTTAATATAGTATAGTTATTCAGGATGAGAAGCAATTTAACATCTTATGACAAGTTTATTAGATGGTTGTAATTAAAATCATTATGAACTAAAGATGAGAAATGAGTTAGTGGCTCAATTAAGATATAATAAAATGTATCTACAACTTTATGGTTCAATATACAAGTTGTAGATCTTAGTTTAGTTAAGGGAAAGACTTAATCATAATGGGTTGTCTAGTAGATATTGTTTACATACATAATCTTTACATTGTGAGATAATAGTATAGTATTCTGAGATCAGTCCATCATAGGTCATAATACAATGTATATTCTAAATTAGGAATAAAGGTTGAGCTTAAGATTATTATCGAAAATTCTTAGATTTAATTATTGAATATAAACACATTATGATATAAAGGTCTCAAAAGTCTTGAATGTGAGGATTGTGGTTAGATATGAATAAACTGGAATAGGAATGGACAGTTAGCAGGTGTTAATAAAGTAACATTCCTTGATCCTACAACCTTGGGCTATAAAACCTTCTAACTGATAAGTCAAAGGTATAAAACATTTAAGCGAGGGCTTATAAGATAATTGAGATTGGAGATAAGAGAGAGGAATTTATTTAAGTTTTACTTAGGTACAGGTTATTGATACTAAGTTATCTTCAATGTTCCTCAGGAGAATGTTGAATGTTTGCACGAGTTTATAGAACTGCTACAACATTGACAGGTACGATTTCTCGTACTCAGACTTTGGCTAATGGGCTTTGTGGAATGTTTTGGAAAAACGCTAACTGGGCTTGAATGGATTTAAAAGGAAACTGTGTGTATGACTAACTCAGCTTGTGTGACTAACTGAGCCTTGAATGTGAAAACTCACTTGGGTATTGGTTCCTTCTATTGGGTTTCCATTAGACTTGACTGCTTAGGCTTTACGCTTCTACACTCTGTAGGACTGAGTGTTTTGGTATTGCTCTAGGTAGTTAGTGATCTGGTGGGAATTTGGAAAAGATCAATTTTGGTAAATCCTTCCTTCGACTCTGGATATCGTTTCATCCATGAGCTGGTTCTTGAGGTTTCGACGTGCGCGCGTCTTCAATGGCAACAGTGAGGGGCTGTATATTCCCTGTCCCAAAAAGGGACGTGATAGATAGTGAGGGGCTGTATATCCCCTGTCCCAAAAAGGGACATGATAGACAGTGAGGGGCTGTATATCCCCTGTCCCATAAGGGACGTTGTAGACAGTGAGGGGCTGTATATCCCCTGTCCTGAAAGGACGTACTTGGCAGTGGGGGCCATCTCTCCCAGTAGAATTATTCCACTCTTGAGTTATTGGTTCTTGGATCTATCTTATTATTCCTAGTCCTTTGTGACTATCTGAGTCTTTCTACTCCTAACGGGAATTGGGTTTAACTAAGGTGGTGGATGTTCACTAACACATGATGTGGTTTTTTTTCACTAACTTTACTTTTCTGTTATTTATCTCTATTCTTAATTTGTTACCTTGGTGTGAAGATTTGTGAAATGCTTTGTTCCTCTGAGTGGTTCAAGTGATTGCTTTCAAGCTAATATTTATTTAGGAGTTGTTTTATAAGTTTGTTTTTGGAGATTAGTACCAGTTCCATTCCAGGGAACTGACCCACCCCTCTCGGGGTGGGCTGCTTGGTTTCATCTTGCAGGTACAATTGATTTACAGGTGGCCACGAAGAGCATGAGTGATTGGGATGGGATTAGGTTTATGGAGAGTGAATGTATTTTATTATTGTTATGTTTATGTTAAGTTTTCTCGAAGTTCAGACCATAACTTAGTTAATTGTAATGGTTGTAATTGGTGAGGTTGGTACCGGGTGTTTGGAGCCCGATGGTCTGTAGCACCTTTAGTTTATTTTCCGCTGTTGTTTTATTATTATAGGGTTGTTACAAAATCTCAATTCTCTGGCCCTATGTCCTTAAGTGTGCACACCCCCTAAGGCTAACCATAGCTCAAAGAGTAGATCATAGGACGACCCCAATTCATTGGTAGGAGTCTAATAATCAGTCGCCAATACGGCAAGCCATAAAATGACTTAATATTCAGTTGCTCAAATAGCTTTCCATAAAGAGGCTAACCATAGCCTTTCTCAACATCACCATCCAACCACTCAACAAGTCCACCATCACATAGTATCACACACAACACAATTTCCAATCCAACATTCATAATCATGATCAACATAATTAGTAAAACTCTTAAATATATTCTTCACAATTCATGTAATAATAAGCTCCTCCCATGAATATACCATTCACCCACCAGAAACCAGCTCAATCTCTTATCAGTCATAAATCAACATTCAACACAAGGATAACTCAAAAATTATTTCCAAAACCATCCAGAAGAGTATTACACACAATCATCCTTAGAAAAGGGGTTAAGATATCCACATCATATTTTCTGATAAATAGTCAAACCAATATGATTTCAAACCTTTCAAGGCTAAACCAAGCAACAAAACACCCAAAACCACATTTAAACACATTTTTCCTTCTTTCCAAGTTTTAACACACATACATATCCTTACAGGACTTTCTTATATATTTTACACTTCACCATCTCTTAAAATTTAAACCACAAGTCATATTAGGGCTATAATGACCAGATAAACCATTAAATCTAATAACCAACGCACAATTACACTTATACAAGCTTAAAACATACCTTTAACCCAAATCACTTCCTAATAATTCGAATGACTTACCAAAAGCATTTCGACCTGAATTTTTTTACCATGGATCTAAATTCACAATATAAGAGTACCCTTAAAATTTCAGCTCAAATTAACCTCGAAAACCTATTTAACAAAGTCTCAAGGCTTAAAGCACCATTTAAGCCCTCCCACCTCAACCTAGCATTTTTATGTCTAACCACGAGGTCCAACCACCTATAAGCAATTATTATGAGTTAATATAGGTATAATAACACACCAAACTCAACAAAATCCCATCGAAATCACTCATGGAGTTTTAAAACACATTTTTCCTCCGTAAAAGATTCCAAGAAATTATCCTACTTCCCAAAGTTATTTTTGCCTGAAATTTGGATATTAGTCTGGTAATAACTATCTAAGAACACTGTCAAAATGTAAGCTCAAGATAAGCTAGGGTTCATAAGTTACCATCAACAAGAGTTAAAGCTCAAAATCAAGGTTTAAAGAAAGAAATGGTGAGCATAAGTGTTACCTGGACTCTCCTTGCCATTCTTGCCACGACCTTACAAGTTCCTTAGCTAATTGAATCAATTTCTTGCACCAACCAATTCGCCCAAGGTCACCAGCTGCTTCTCTCTCCTTGAAATCTTGTTTTTCCTTGATTTTTAGCTTAAATCTCCTTCTCCAATGGTGGGTGTTACCTTCTATGAGCTTCTATGGTATTCTAATGGTGTGAGGGTGTGTGAAGAAGGCAAGGAAATCAGAACCCAGCTCCCTCTTATAGATGGTGTGAGTGATCTCTTAAATGAGACTAATTTCTTTCATAATTAAGGGTAATGATTATAATGATAAGGCTTATCCTTTGTAACCCCTTGGATGATGGACACTTGGCTAAGAATAATCCCAACCCTTGGAGTGTCTCCTCCCTCATTAATGAATGGATAAGGCTTATCCCTAAAATGATTACAAAAGGATGAATTAGGGCATAGTAAGGAGGTTAAGGAAGATGTCTTCATTTACAGCCGTCGGATCGTAGATGTTTTGCTTGGATTAATCTCCACCATCCATGTGTGCCTCCCCTCATTAATGAAGATGACACAAGGCTTCTCTTGATTGGACCATGTGTAGCCTCTCATTTCTTGACACCTCAACGCTTACATCATCGTTATGTCATGCTGACATCATTGTTGCATCATCACTGCATCATCCTGGTCAAAGTTGACCATTGACCAAAGTTTGACCATTGTCCATTATTTGACCGAGGTCAGACCAAGGTTGACCAAGGTTTGACCACAGTTGACTGAGGCTTATTGAACTCTAAGTAACTCCCATAAATTCTGTGTTTTTTGGAACTTTCTGAATTAAGGTTTCTCAGGGTTTCTTGGTTGATCCCCGACCACTAGGGTTTCCTGGTGTTATCTAATAATTCCTATGGAACTATGGTTTCCATTAGGGTTACAAAAATTTAGGGTATTACACCAGAATGATCACTAAGAATAACAGTAATAAACATTCTTCATTGAAGACGTTGGTAAACCTCGGAAACAGGGACAGAGGAAGTGAACTTAAGTTATAATCTACTAAGGATTTAAAGACATACAATCCCGACAGAGGAAAGCTTACACGACTACCCCCACAGAGCGGGCATAGTCGAGCCGAACAAACTGATTAACGGCAGTTAGTATTATTTGCCTAACTCATTAACACCCAAGTATGATTAATCATTGACGGGTGGCGTAGTCAACAAAAGTTGAACAAAGCATTGAGATGGAGTTACATGATAGCATAGATAAATATCCAACTTAGACACCATAAGGTAGATGCCTAATACGAACTGATCAGTAATTGTTAAAAGGTGCAAGTATATGAAAACGACAGAGTTGTCACAGACAGTGGTTAACGCCAGATGTAACACCCCTACTACGCACATAACACTAATGAAATCACAGCGGAAATAAATAACTAAACAGTAACTAACGCTTCGGTGCTACAACGCTGTCAACCACCCACGTGGTTGACAAGGCATAATAAATACAAGTGTACCGGTCTGATGATCAGACTCCCGAGCATAAAACTAAACCATAAATATATCATATACAATACCGAGTGTTTACATAAATCCTTCACTGTAATCACACCACTGTTAACTGTCACAACCAAATATATATTACGCCACGGGAGCACAGGCGCATCCCGGGCCAACAACCAAAAGTACTCAAAAGTAACCACATCTTAGGATCTAGAGCCACTCCGCTTCTTCGATCCTCATCCTGCAGTAAGAGAAATATGGATCCCCCGAGGGGGTCAGCAACCCTTGGCTGGTATGGTTAACGCGCAGCCCATCGGCTACCGGGATACGCGCAACTAATTGTCATGATAACATGGCATTCATTTATATACATAACATAACATAACATAACATGTGGCATAGCATCAATAGTGCACAGCACATCATCACATACACAGTGGATCTTCGTTCCACAATAACAAACCACAAGGGTCAAATAACACAAGAGCCTAGAGAATGATTCACCCTCATGTTAAGCTCGTTAAACACACTCATTACCGTTCTGTTAGACGAACGAGTAACTTAAGTCACAGATGGTTCGGATTTAGTGACCCGAACACACCACACAAACACATGTTCCCACTAAACTGATCATAAGTCAGAATAGGCAAGCTTTGGAGGAAGCTAGCGGGAGATCGAACGCCAAATTAAGGAGAACAATCTTAACAACATAAGAGTCGAATCTGATTCAGATATCTACTCTTAACTTACATGCATGACCGGACAACCGGATTCCTCACTTCCCAGTTAACACTTGTTAGAAGTTCATGGTGGAACTTAACAACCAATACCCAATAAGTGGTAAGTCATGTTAGACACACACAAGGGAAACGAGTCACATCACAACATCACAATTATATGAACAACTGTAAACTCATTACATGTTTAAATCTTATAACGTCATAAACTCACAGAAAAACATACAACACACAAGCCGGTGTAAACCGGTAGGCAACAGACTGCAAGAAAACCATACCTTGGTCCTTGCCTTGATTTGTTTCCACCGTAGGTCACTCCTATACATGATTCAAGAATGTCGGTTAATTAACTTACTTAACCTCCAAATTTACTAAGTGTTTAACATGCTAATTTGACATATTTAAATGTCTAACTTACCCTAGGTTACCTTCATTATACACCCTAGGGTTAACTACATAAGTCACATTCTTTTCTGTTTTTTTTTAAAAGTTTTGGTATGTCCGACCCACCGTCCGACCCACAACTGGGTCGGACCCTTCCAGTGGTTTTCGGGTCTGAAGAACCTTACCTTGTCCGATCCATGTCCGACCCAACCTTCTGGGTCGGACCATTCCAGAGAACTTCATCGACCTCAGAACATACATGTCCGACCCACCCTTCTGGGTCGGACCATTACAGAACATTTTACCGCCTTACAAACATGCCCGTCCGACCCACGTCCGACTCACTCGACTGGGTCGGACCATTCCAGAACATTTTCCCTCCTTTGAAACACGACCGTCCGACCCATGTCCGACCCACCCTTCTGGGTGGGACCATTCCAGAACAATTTCCTGACGTCTAACAGAGGCTGTCCGACCCAAACTTGGGTCGGACGTCCTCTAAACTTACCCAAATTTTGTCAAATCTTCACCAAACTTCCCTAAAGCCTCTTAATGTTTCCTAACAACATTTGGTACCCCTATATCCACATACAACATCCATGAAACTCATTTTCTAATTCCTTAAGCCTTTACTTATTTCCTTGTAAAATTCCTTAACACTTACAACATTTTATACTAGGTTTCTAAATGGTGTTTCTCACCTATCATAACTGCTATCCCAAAATGCTTTCTCCTCATCTTATAACATCATCTCTTAAGCATTATTTCTCACAACTAACTCCTTATGTCATTCTTGAAATTCTTTTCCAAGTTTACACTTTCTCCTTATTTTACCAAAGTTTGCCTAAGTCTTTACCTAAGTCCAAAATGACTTTGGTACATACTAAAACCTCAAGATCATACCTAAGTCCTTCTCACATCTTAAATCACTTAATGCATGTTTCTTTTACAAGGAAAACACTTAACCATTCTAAATACTCCTTAACTTATCAACCTCATTTTAAACTCTTAGAACTTCTCATTTATTACCTAAATTTCGACATAGGTTCTCCTAGAACATTACTAAACCAAAACATATTGTTTTCACCAACAAACAACCAAGAACACTAAAAATCCATCAAGCACTTTCTTATACACAAACTTCACTCATATAGCACCACATCACAATATAGTGCATAATTTAGATTGCATGGCACTTAGGCCCTTAAATGACATGGCTCTTAGGCCCTTAAGATGCATAAATCATAAACACTGAATTTGCACAATATATTTGCCTTTGACCTGCAAATACACTCAACAACACATATGCCTTTTACTAAGCTCTTGAGAACACTTTACTAAGTCATTCACCATTTGCTCTTTAGGTAGTTTTAACAAGCATTATAAGCTCATTTCTCCTAAGGCATTAAACAACATTAGGTTAGTAGATTTACCTCTTTTCCAAACAACTTCTCTCTTGTTTCCTTTAAAAACCGGTAAGGTATTTGATTCTTTGTCAAGTTCTAAACAATATACAAACATTATAATGAGTATTCAAGCTATAAGCTTCATCTCATTGTAAACCCTAATTTTACATTGTTTCAAAAACATTAATGTAGTTGTTTTACCTTGATCTTTGAAGAGAGTTTGAATATATAGCAAGAGAGGACTCCACCTAGTCCATGAAGAGTTGGAATGAAGCTAGAACAAAGTCACACAAAGAGCTCCTTCAATAGGTATTTTCGGTCACAATAAAAACATGAAGGAAATGAAGTTTTTATTTGAGATTCCTTACCTAGAAGCAAAGGAGAGTAACAATATGTAAAAATACAAGCTCAAGCTCCTTCAATGGTGGAACTCCTTGGCACCGAAATGGTGGTCTTGGAATTTTAAGAAGATAGAAATGAAGAGTTTGATGAGAGGAAGAGATTGGTGGTGTTTGTTTTTGATTTGGACAAGTGAGCTAGATTTTACAAGAGATCAAAGATGGAGATGGTGGTGTGTACTATTGCAAACCGTGAGAGAATGAAGAAGAGAGGTTGAAGAAGGTGTTTGGAACCGTGGGAAATGAAGGAAAGAAATGAGAGAATGAGATAGAATTTGCTTTTGAAGATATTTATACTTTATAAAGTAAAAAGGTACTTAAGTAGTCTTCTTTATTTTCTTAACAAGCTAACAAGGGTGGTTTGTCACCAACCTTAAAAACCGGCCCCCAATAGTAGTATGAGGGTATTATAGTCTTTATTTGTCAATTTAATTACTTATACAACATATGTTACAAAATAGCTTATAAAAATCACTATTCATGAAAACAAGGCACATAGAAGCGAAATTTTTGATTTCCCATTGATATAGACATCCAAATGTGATATTATATAGTACACATATATATTTAAGAGTAATGATGGACATCTAGCCACTCAAAACTCATTTATAAGACAATTTTTCAAAAATGTGCTTTAAGACTCCTTAAAGCACATTTTGTGTTTAAACTTGTTTTCAAGCTTGGTTTTCTTTGGTAATTGGTTAAATATGTTCATTAGCATATAATTAAGATCTTGGTAAGTTCATTAGGTCTTAACCAAGCCTACCCCAAGCTTAGAGCACATTTTGGCCTTTATTGACCTTAAAGCACATCTTGTGTTTTCTTTTGTTTAAATTTGTTTACTAATGTTTCTAAGACTCTTTTTAGTCTTAATATACCATATTTAAGTGTTTAAACAATATATTAAGGTTTGGGGTATTTCACCAGATCACATGAACGAACTTCCATAGCGGGAAGTAGGATGCAGCAACTTACCATGAAACCCGGTACTACATTTAATATGTAACCTAACGGTGGATAGTTTTCAAAGAACCATAAGTTTATAAGGGTGACCTAACGATGAGTAAGAGTACAAGGAGTGAACCGAGCACCGGCTCTCACCCAATGACATTAAGCACTAAGAGCCTACGAGCCAAAGATTTTAACCACATCAGAGCCGAGGCGCAGTAATTTATAAGAGAGCCTATTTAAGCCATGAAGGAACTACAATTCGTAGATATGAACGGTTACAAACCTATAAGTTAATTGTGGAAGAATTGCCAGGAAAGGGCACCAATGAGAATATTGAGATAATGCTATTAACAGGGGCGGAGAACGAACCATTCCTTTTAGGGTGGGGATACCTCTCGTTGTTGTGAGGCCATGAGTGGGAATAAACCCCTCAATAAGGGCTTTCACTGGTTAGAGTTAGAATACGCTTTTGTTTGAGAATGGAAACCGTAAACCTAGAGATTACCTTAAAGCACACTAGATACACTTGAGTAATAAGGAAGGCTACAGAGACAGACCTCATATCCAACACCCAGGATTTAAGAATCAGTAATCGTCAGAGATAAATGTTGTGAGTACACAACATGGCACGTCTTGTGACCAACGCTCAGAAGAGCTTGTGACTCAATGGATGAATTCTTCTGTAACCAGTTAAATTACTTGGTAAATAACATCGTAGGAGATGGAAGAACGTGAGAGGGACTAACCTACACATGAACATGAATTGGAAGCAGAACACCTTCATATCAAGAGATAACCATTTTACAACACGGTACGGCAACCGTCAAACACCCAAATTAGAGAACTCCCAGTGTGTTTACACTAGGACGGAATTGAGTATAAGATAAGACATTAGAATAAACGATTGAGTAACTGCACCATCAATGGGTAGTAGAATAAGGCAAACTACAACAGTAGCAGGGGTCGAGAGAACAATACCTATATAAGGGGGGTTAAGTCATGGTGCGCAGTAAAGCGACCATTATGTATAAGCCGTCAAATATTGACACTAAGGCAATTAGATTTATGAGCTAAGACCGACATAAGTAAGGAAATAAGATGGTAGACGAACTGAGCACTAATGCCAGTAATTTAGACTAGGTGATGAAAGATTCACAGGAAGCATGCTGTCCATTCCTTAAGGAACTGGAAGTGCATTCCTAGTAGATCAAAATATGAGAAACAAGATAAGATGCTCTATGGAAAGAGACCTCAGTTACTACGAAACCAAATTAGTACGGAATACAAAAAGAAGCCAGAGCATACCATACCCAAGAACACGGTAAATGGATTTCCCTTGATTAAGTTCAAGAAGAACAATAAGTGTTATTATGGAACGATGATAGAGGAGATCGACAACAGAATACTTCATAGTTAGCAATGGCTAAACGTGTGACGAACACTACGAGTTTACTAAAACGAGATGTGGGACGACTGCACCCCACAGAGGCTTGTAGGCCTGACAGGCTCATTTATGAGTTAGTCGGGTAAGTAGTAATGTATCAGTAAGGTACCCCATACATGTAGACGAGTGGGGTAAGGAACACAGGAACTAGTCGACTCCGTACCGCGGTCAATGACGCAAGATCAGAGAAGAGCAGCTACTACCACAAACAGTTGAAGATAAGGAATTCAGTTGAACCAACAACACAAAGGAATCAGAGAACAAATAATTAAGAACTATGAAGTGCGAAGAGCACGGTTTGTTAAGTATAGACATTGGACATGTCTTAAGACGTTAGAGATTAAACTGTAGAGCGCAGTAAGCACTAAACAGTGTTTCAGATTAGGAATCATCCGCAGACCAAAAGTCAGTTGGAAAGAACGATTTAGACACTTGAGAGAACACTAAGAGTATGAATGTTAGATCTTCAGGGAGAATGGATAGACAAGTTACAACTCATTACGGCCGTGTATATATAAAGATATCACGTGTCCACTGAGAGACCAATTTTCCTAAACTCTAAGGAGGCAGATGGATATACAATACTATAAAAGGATAAGAAAGGTAGTTAAGCCTAAGATTATCAGAGTCGCGCAGCGGAAGCTAGCAGATCAGTACCTTAAAAGCTTTACATACCTGATGAACCAGAAAAGGAATGACGTACCACACATCTTCCAATTGAACAAATATAAGACTCATCAACCGAATGCTTTAGAACCTTTGAGGCAAAACCCGAGCACGTCAGAGAAACTGGTATATATACCGATAAGAATCCTCAATATAGACACTAAGCCATTAACATGGTCGAGACCCTCTGATCGAATCATAAGTGAGAAAGATGACATGGAACCTAGAGTGCTTAGTGAGAATTAGACATCTTGAACCTATGTTCAACGATGATATAATGTTGATTACGTGGGCGTAATCCATTTTTAAGGGGGGTAGAGCGAAAACCACTTAGCGTATGTTTATGTACTGAGTACGTAAACTACGGTGTGCATGGCACAAAAGAATTTGAGAATTTGTTTTACATAAACATTTTGAGATTAATTATGGTTATTGCGCACAGAAGATACGAATACCATACATATTAAGTACCTATCTTGTTAACTCCGGTGTGAGTACAAGTTAAGAGAATTAGTGAAGATGATTAATGAGACTAAAGGAATATATGAGATATGAGTCGATATGAAAGTATGTGTGAGATAAGAATAAGATAACACTATGAGATATTATTTGAGATGAGTATGAGGTAGGAAATAATAATGCTTTGAAGTATAAGATGGTGATAATTGGTATGAGACTGATATAGAACTTAGTAGGAATGAGAGTCATGAGGTAATTACTAAGAGATAAACTGGGAATGATTGATGGACTGAGCCCACACCTTGGAGATGTATTGATTATGACTAGAAATACTAAAAAGATAGAAAATTGGAAATGAGTGAGTTAATCGATGTTTGAAAATGACGTGGGAGGTGGAACTTGATTTTCTAGGGATCAAGGGAAACCGAACACAAATTGGGGTGAAAGGATAGTTCAACTCTAATGTGGATCACATCAGGGTTCGATGATTCCTAAAACTCCCTACCAGTGGTCACAATTAAATCATGCTAAGGATAGAGGCATTAAGATAAAATGGAATTGGAGTTGATTGTATTTTCAATTAGAGGAATTCTTCCTCACCTGAGCTCGTAAAAAGGATTTCCTTTTTACTGAGTCTCACCCATAAAGTCGAGGACGCATGAGCCTTTGTCTTCGGAACGGTGACATGGGGAGAACAGAGTAGTTTTGTATTCTAGCCCATGAAGGCGAGGATGAATGTGCCTTTGTCTATGGACCGGTGACATGGGAGAATACGATGAGAATTATGTGATTGTTTTAATCATCAAAAGGTACAAAGGGAATTTTGAGTGCTATACATGCTTAAGCATGTTGTGTGATATTTGAGTATAAATATATGACAGACATAATGAGTCAATAAGTTTAAGTACATATAAGCATGATCCATATGATCTATGGAACGAGATAAACTGTGTAATCTAATAAAATATGATGCATGGGAACTTTGGGGACAAAGTTCATTTAAGGGGGGTAGATTGAAATACCCCAAACCTATGTATGCCTTAGGAAGATTGGTAGGCAATCTAAACCAATGAAAACACAAGAAAACGCCATAAGGGCAATTTAAGCAAAAATGTGCTCTAAGCTTGGAGTGAGTTTGATTAACACCCAAATACCATTATACGACCTTATTAACATGCTAATGGACATGTTAAATAAATTACCAAAGAAAACCAAGCTCAAAAACAAGCTTAAACACAAAATATGCTTTAAGACTCCTTAAAGCACCTTTTTGAGAAATTGTCTTAGAAATGAGTTTTAAGTAACTAAATGCCCATGATTACACCTTAATCAACATGTGTACTAATTAGTATCATATTAGGAAGCTTAAATCACTGGGAAACCAAAATTTTCACAAATTTGTGCATTAATTTATGAATAGTGCCAAATAGTACCTAGTTTAAGCTTTAGTCAACATAAGTCGATAAGTTGGTCAACCAAGACCATGAATATCTTGTCTATAAAGGGGGGGGGGCGGTTTTAAGGCTGGCGACTCACCCCATGTGCCAGCAACTAAAGGAAAAGAAGAGGAAATGGGAAAATAGTACTATTTGCTTTTAAAGACAAATATCCTTACTTTAGCCTACCTCTCTCCTCTTTTATTCAATTCTCTTCTTCCCCACCGGTTTTCCTTCAATTCTATGCTCCAAAACCGTGAGAGATTCATCCATTGCACCTCCACCTTCAATTGTCCACCAAATATACAATATTGCTCCAAATAAAGAAGTTAGCATACATTTCTCTTAGTTAGAGCAAGGCCTTCATTTCTATCTTTTCAAATCCTTCAAAGCTCCATTTTGGTGCCATGAGAAAACTCCATTGATGGAGGAAAATCAAGTTTAAAGAGCTCTTTTGGTTCTCCATTCATCCAACGTAATGAAAGTGAAAGAAAAATAAACTTTCCTCCATTTTTCATATATGGCCAAAAATTTGCCTCTTAAGATGGCTTGCTTATCCCTTGTTCAATCTTGTTTCTTCTACAAGGCCTATAGGAGGTCCTTCTTGATTAATATCCAAGCTTAATTTAAGACTTCAAAGGTAAACACTCATTTTAATACCTTAAAACACATTTTTGACCCAGGAATGATTCCTTAAGGTTAGTGTACTATTTATCACTCATGAGAGTCATTGTATATTGATTAGAACATTGGCAAGGGAAATTAAGTTGGTGGCCGAGATTGTCCAAGGAAAAAGCCTAAGGAGAAAGTTAAGAGGAACTTGAGAAAACAAGGTAAATAACTTAACTTAACGTGTCTTGTTGTTTAAGGGGTGGAATTTAGATAAGTGCTAAAGGTAGCTTAAAGCTTACATTGAGTAATGGGTTATATAACCTAGGAAAAAGAATTTAAACAAGCTTGTGAACTTGTGACTAAGGAGCCAATGGAAATAGGTAAGTAAGATAAGTATAAGGTGAATTATTAGAACACTTATATTGCTATGGGAGCATTGTTGTGTGTATTTGCAGGTTGAAAGCTTTTATATGTGGAAAATTCAATGTTTAAGTTTAAGCCATTTAAGGGCCTACGAGCCATGTCATTTAAGAGCCTTAGTGCTATGCAATTTAAGATTATTGCACTATATTGAGTTTGTTGAGAATTAGTAGATTTGGGTGAGAAAATATGATGAGAAAGGATTTGATGTGTGTGATATGATTGAATCAGAAAACAATGCATATGGGCATGATAATATACTAGAGGAGCTATGGTGAAATTTGAGTAGAAAATAAAGTGTTTAAGTGGTTATTGTGAATTAAAATGACCTAGGATGTACTAGGAATCATTAAAAGGAATTTAAGTGGAAATGAGTTAACAAAGGTGTTCTTGAGGTTTTGAATGGCCTAGAATTGTCTAGGAGGAATTAGAGGTTAGGTGGGTGTATTAAACGCACCAAGATCATGGTATGAGGATTGTTAAGACTTGAGCAAAAATCTGGAGGAAATGATGTATAATTCTTTGAGATGATTTAACTTTGAACAAGAGAATATAACAATGACAATTTTGGGTAGCTTATGTAAGTGGTGAGGATGCTAGTGGTGGATTAATATGGTTATAGTTTGGATGGTAATGAGTGGACTTGGGTAATGGAAGTGAAAATTGTAGGAGAATGTTGTAAATTGTCAAGGGGATGACTAGGAATGTATAAGAGTGTATGAACATGAGAATAGTGGGTAAATTGAGTAAACGAGATGGAAATGTCTAAGGAGGGTGTAGGATGGTCAAGGTGAATGAAGAACAATGTTAAGGTGCTAAGAGGATTGAAAGAAAAGTATAGGTATGTTCAAGAGTTTAGGAGTGATGAGTAACAAATGGAAAGGAGAGAAATTAATGCATGGAGATGCAAGATAACCTTGGGAAGTTTAGTAAAGGAAAGGATGAATAATGATATTTGAGGAGTAGTTATATTGGTTTAAAGGAAACACTATGGTCAGTTGAAGTTTTAGGCAAAATTTACATGTTGGAAGTGTAAGGAATTAAGTTATAAGTGTTAAGAGCTTAGTAAGAATTTGAATATTGGTCAAGGAATTTGGAGGTGAGTTGATCCATGAGTTAGGAGGATTTTAAGTGCTAAAATGGCGTTAGAACATGTGTGAATACATGGGGAAAGATTAGAAGAAGATTGGACAAAAGAACAAGGTTGGAAAGGTCTTTAAAACTGTAAAATTTGACAGTTTAAAGTGTGGTCCGGGACTTGGTCCTTGGATAAAGTCCCGGACCAGCACTAAAAACATGTCAAGAGTGCACTCCAGAACTGGTCCGGGACCTTGGGTAAGTACCAAGTCCCAGACCATAGTTAAAATGTTGCCGAGAGTCAAAACAGGAATTAGTCTGGGACAACAGAGCCAGACCATGTCCCGGACCTGGCAAAATTACAAAGGAAGTGTACTTTTTAAGAGGTAAATAAAGGGGGCTTGTTGGGTAATACTATTATAAGGTTGTTAAGAGTTGTTTGGTGAAATTTTATGGCCATTGGAGGTGTGAACAAGTGTGAGGTGAAATGGGAAGTAAATAACATAAGTGGTTAAGCTTGAACTACAATGATTTAGTGGTATTTAGTTGGAGATCATTAGTGATGATATGAGTTATGTTAAATAAAAGAAATTAACCACCCGATTCGATCAATGTTTTAGGGTTTGAGAACTTGGACTCTGCAAGAGAGTAAGCAACCGAACGACGAACGGTGAACGGTATGGTTTTCTTGTGACCTGCTTACTAATGAGGTGTCCCTCGGCTTGTGTGCTATTTGTTTATGTGTGACGACTAAACAAGATAAAGCATGCAACCGGAATATTTTGTTTGTTGTGCGATTGTGATACACTAACACAACTTACCTTGAGAACTTGCTAACAATGATTAGGAAAGAATTGTGTGAGATTAAGGAACACTCCCAAATATTGTTTATTTACTAACCGAATGAGGTTAACTAACAAAAATTAACATTGAGACTTCTATTAATTAGAACTTGGGGGGAGTGAGGAATTCGGAATGGTACCAGCACATGTGTATTGGGGGAAGTCGGTATCCTTATCAAATACCGTCTTCCAAATATGACTTCTCTTCAGACTTGTCTCCTAGAGTCGACATATAGACTCGACCTCCTCGGAGTTCTTGTTTTAGGAGGGAGGCATACTGAGATGGTGTGGTGGGATCGACCTAAATGCCCAACTAATTCTAACAAATATTGTTTATGTAAACCAATGAAGGTGATAACTCATTGGTTAGGGTTGCTCGACCCGACAAGATAAACAATGAATTAAGGAATAACCATTCTAATTAAAGAACAGATGACTTAATTGAGATAAGATACAAGCATTTATATTTAAAGAATGGTTGGTATTCTAAGACTGAGATAAGGATTAAGATTGAGGTAAGATAAGGTTGGACTGAGATTAAGAAGAAACATAACTTTAAGGAGTTAAATTATTAACTCACTAATTAAGGGAACGCTTTTAAGTCGTTCATTGTGTTTGAACTTTGACTGTTCATATGTGGCTTGTTGTTTATTGAACTTTCAATTATATTGTGCATCTAATCAATCTCCATGCTATCGACAATTAGTTGTCGTAGCCCCGTTAGCTTGGGGGCCATGAGAGAATCGTACCAGCAAAGGTGTTGACCCCCTCGGGGGCTACTGTTTATATTTTTCAGGTGAATGACAGAAGACGACAGTCCTGAGAGTAGGATCGGGTAGAATTACTTCGGGTTGTCTTCTTTTAGTTGTACGAGTTGTGCATGTACACTCGTTTAGTGAATGGTATGAGATGTTAGTATGTTGTATAGGATGTAAGGAGTTTGTAAGTTTGTTACGTAATTGGTTAAGGCTTGTAAGTACTAATGTTCGGTATATTCGGGTCCATCAGACCGTAGCTAGATCTTGGAGATTTTAGTATGCCTAGTTAGTCACGTGGGTGACTAACGGCGGTAACACCAAATATTGTAAGAAATCCACTGCAAGTTAATATAAGTGAATGGAGGTTTATGAGATAAGTATGGCTTTATGAGTTGGGGTGTTACATTAAATGATGGGGGTTTGAATGGTATTGGTTTTAGATGATGTTTTGGAGTTGTTTGGTGACCTTTAAAGGTCCTAAGAAGTGTAAACAAGTTTGAGAAGTGTTTGAGAAAGAAGTGAGTTTAAGAACACTTAAGTAAAACCGAAATACGGGATAGCGGGGTAAGTACGGGAGTAGTAATTAATTACGTACCGTAACACCTTAATATTAATAGAACCATTTGACATGTAATCAGTGGTTCAAGAGTAAGACTCGAGAAACAAGTGCGTACCGAGGAACAAGAGGTGACCCGGTAAAAGTAAAACCATGGTGAAAGGTATGATTTTCTCATGCCCCGTATGCTAAAAGAGTTACTCTGATTTGTGTGCTTGTTTGATTGTATGATCACCTAAACAAGAATAAATGCATGAATCTGAATGTTTGCACTTTCTTGTGCTTGTATAGTATTGTTGCTTATTGGATTGTGAATTGAATTTAAGTTTGTATAATTCATGAAATGTGTGAATGTGGATGAATTGTTTGAGTGTGAATGAGCACTATAGTGCGACTCATAGTTGAGTCTTGTTTGAGTAGTGACTCGTAGAAAGCGTCAAGTTGTGAATTAATGAAAACGTGGTAACACGCTAAAGCTATCAAACCAATAAACGATAACATAAATCTATCAACTCACTAGAACGTGAGAGAGTTGCACGGGATTAGTAAACTCTAGATAACGGTTAGAGAACCCAATTGACTTAATCCACAAAACAGTTAATGGTGGAGGTAGCTAAGTAACCTCTATTTAGAGGATTGATGAGTGTTCAAATATGAACCTTGAGAAAACTAACGAAAGGTAAGGGATCACCAAAACCCTTAGAGAGATAGTCGAACCCCAATGAGAGGATCCAACTAACATGAACAATGTCCCGAACATGAGAGTATTTGATAAGTTGGGTAAAACCCTAAATCTTAGAATACTAGACATTGAGAATTCCCTAAGCTAATGGAGGATATCGAGGAGATACTTCTAGGGTAATCTATGAGATTGGGAAATGACACCGAGAGTGGAGTTTTGGGAATTTGAGTAGTCCGGTAGAGAATTGTACATTTGAGATTTGAGGAGTGAATTGTATAGCTCCATTTGTATTTGTAAGCCCGGTGGTGGGTCTTGTGTATGACCTTGCTCGGAGTTCGTGGCAAAGACTTAAAAGATGCCTTTGAGTATTGAGTATTTGAGAATTGAGATTTGAGATGAGACTTGAGAGACTTGAGAAATTGAGTTGAGTGGGGAATTGAGTTGAGTATTGTAGAACTTGCTTGAGGTTGAGAGTAAGAGAAATTGAGTAAGAATACACAAGAGAGTGGGTAAGACAATGAGTAATTGAGTAAGGTATAGTGAGGTAGAAACCCTCAAGCCTAAGTATAGGACATATTAAACTAACCCCCTTGTTGTGTGTGTTAGTGTTTGTGTTCAATGTTGAACCTTGATTGTGTCAATATACATATATAATGTATTGTTGCCTTGCATGCGGTATGAATAAAAAATGAACCGCATGTTCTCGACCAAAGAGTCAGCGTACCCCTGTTAGCACGTGGGGTATGCGAATTTCATATGCAGTAATTTTTCTGAGCCCCTAGGGGCACTGTTTTTATTTTACAGGAACATTGAAGCTGATCACCGTTCGAGTGTAGGACAGGTTGCCATGTGAGAATGGGTAGTTGCTTAGGAAGTGGTATTTGTTTTGTATTGTGGGATTGTAAGGCCGATATGTGGTCAATAAGTTTGGGCATTGTAGTAGATACTCAGTATAGAATGTAATTGAAGTTGTATTGTACAATATGGGATTGAAGTTGTATTTGGTTGAGATTTGATTAAGTAATGGAAGTAACGTTTGTATAGTGTACTCGGTATAAGACCCATCATACTAATATTGTATTTGTATTGATTGTTTGGATTGGATTTGGCCTTGTTAGTCACGTGGGTAACTAACGGCATGTATCACCCACCTGTTGTAGTTTGAATTCAGCTGCATTGTTGTTGGTAATTGAGAAGGGTTAGGAGATAATGGTGTGATTAGAGGTAGGGGTGTTACAGGGATTCTCGGCTGGGAACTCAGAAACAAGGTGTAACACCCCTACCGCTAATCCCGTCATTACCGTCCAATCGCCTCGTACTTTCATACTTACGCAGCGGATAATTCATACTCATCTGCGGGTGATACAATGTCGTTAGCCACTTTAATACCCCAGACTTAAAAATGGTGATTAAATTACTCTAATGTGATTATTAAAGGCTAATGGTGCCTAGAGAGTATTGGTAAAGAGAGTAAAACCAAAAGAAAAGAGGAAACGCTTGAAAAGCGAAAAACGCTAAAACGCTCATTAAATGAATAAAGGAGAGATATGATCTCGTTAGGGTCCGAGATGGACTCCTAAGGCTTAATTATGCCTAATTAATATATGGGAATAATTCCCGAAGAAAACGGATCCAGTTAATGGGTCAAAACACTAATTAAGCATAAAAGCACGTTTTTCGAGAAAACCCGAAAACGTGACATTAAGCGGTCAAATGGACCCGTAAAAATTATGGTTGACTATATAACTATAATTAAACATTAATGGGAGTTTAATAACCATTAAAAAATAAAGAAACGAGAAAAATCTGGAAAACGGGCCCCGTTAATGAATAGTGCCAAACCGGGTAAAATAACGAGCGTTTTCTGTAAAAATTCAAAAAAAAAAATGCCCTCAGCTTGTATTCTTGTGGGGGCCGATTTATTTAGTATACACATACACATTTAATTATCTTGTTAGCTTATTAAGTCACAAGATGACAAGGAAATAAAGCAACAAGTACAAATAGTAAAAGTGATATCCTACCCTCTCACCTCCTTTTCTCCTACTGATTCACGATTTTTTTCCGCTCTCAGACAGAGCCTTCTTCTCCCTCTGTATTACAATGGCGATTCCAACAGAGAGCAAACAACCCATCTTCATTCTCTCTTTTCTTGCTCGATACAACATCAAATCACACAAAATTTGTACCGTTGGATTCCTCTTGTTGAGAGCAACATTTTCCACCGTTCAAAAGCTAGAAATCCTCACCTTCATTCCCATGGCAGTAGGCTCGTTTGAAGCCTGGAGGGGTGTTTTTGAGTCTCCTTCATCTCCTTAATACTCTAAGGTAAATATCAACTCAAGTTAACCATCTTCCTAGCTTATACTTGCTAAATCAAAAAAATGCCCACGTGGAACTTGGCTTCATTTTTCCAGCCGGTTTGCTCTTCAACAGAGGGGTGAGATTTTGCTAGCCTTGCTATTCCAAAGGTGACACTGAAGAGAGCAAGGTAACTCCTTAGTGTTAAAGCCCTAAAACTAGTTCTTGAAATATTAGTTTGGTGAGGTACGTGAGAATTAAACTAGCGTGTTATGTGTGGTTGGGGATATGATTGTAGACAACAATCTATACCCTTTGTTTGGTGTGGAAACAGGAAGAGAAAAAGAGAACAAGAGAAGGAGGAAGAAGAGAAAAGAAAACAGAAAGATAGTAAGGTAATGAGCTTACCTGAGATGGTTTTGTTCTCTGTAAACACATTTTTTAATGTGAATAATGACCTTGAATTAGTGTAGTTTTGATACTACAATAGTGTTTGTTGAATGAGGAAGTTTTAATGGGTTCGGGTGTGCAAAACAAACATAGAAACTGAGTTGGAAATATGTGATAACAGAGGAGAATTTAATGTGCTGCTATAAGGATTTTTATGCTTATATAACATTGATGAATAACAGTTTTTGTGAGCTGTTGTAGTGTGGTGAGAATACTAAGGAAAGTAGACAAGCTATGTCAAATTTTGTCTAGGAAACTATGGGTTTGAGTGTGTTAATAAGTGGAGTTAGAATGGTAAGGAAAAGAAGATTGGAAACAGCAACAGAAATAAGAAGCTAGAATCTGTAACAGAGGGGAAAATTGTAGTGAAATGGGCTAAGTAACAGATGATTATATAAGGTGGATTAGGTTAGTGTTGAATGCCTAATCAATGTCAAAACATGCTATAATATATAGGGAGAGTGGGGAAGAAGTTGGCATAAGTTTGGAGTGGTAACATAATCAGAAACAAGGAGAAAACTCATTTCTGTAAGTGGTCCAGGTCTGTAAACAAGTACAGAAACCCGGACCAGTGCTAAAACACGGCAGAAACCTATATCAGAGGAGTGGTCCAGGTTTACAAACCAGGACACAAACCCGGACCACCCCTAAAACTCACCCGAGAGATTTATGAGTTATGGGTCCGGGTTTGTAAACTAGCATATATACCCGGACCAGTCAATATTGCACCCGAGAGTGACCAGGAGTATTGGTCCGGGTTTTTAAACCCGGACACAAACTCGGACCACATGTAAAATTCTCCAGAAACTTTAAACCGTGTCTAGTCCGGGTTTGTAACCCCGGACACAAACCCGGACCAGTGTAAAAATGTACGAGAGAGTGCTTTTAAGTGCCCTAATGATGGGGAAGCGAATGGTAATGGTTTTTAGATGATGTTTAGGCCTTGTTTGGTGACTAGTCAAGGTCCTAAGAAGTGTAAACAAGTTTGAGAAGTGAATGAGAAAGTTGTGAGTTTAAGAGCACATGAACTGAACTAGGAATAACGGGATAACGGGGTTTAGTACGGGAGTATTAGTTTTACTTACCGTAACGCTTTAATGTTAATATAAGCATTTGAATGTTATCAGAGGACGTGTGTGAGTCGAGCATGGTGAGATGACATGGTAAAAGTAAAAACCCCGGTGAAAGGTATGATTTTCTCATACTCCGCGTGCTAACTAGAGTTACGTTGATTTGTGTGTTTGTGCCGGCTTAATCAAGATTAAAGCATGAAAATAATCCCTTGTTTGATTATGTATGCCTTGTTGTATGTTGAATGAGCTAACATACTTGTATGCCGGTGTGGTCTAACATAGTGTATGGACCGACTCGTAGTGAGTAACGTTTGGCTAGAGACCCATAGATCGGGTCGATGCTTATGATAATGAAAACGTGCAAACACATAAACTATCCGTTAAAGTATAACGATAACGCGAACATATGAACTCCCTAGAATGTGAGGAGATGTGCGGGTTGAGTAATTACCCGATAACGGTTAGTAAACCATAATGACACAATCCACGAAACAAATGAGAGTGGAACGATAAGTGAGCCTCCTTCAAGAGGATTAAAGATAGTTCGAAGATGTGAACTAGTAAAGAAGGTAAAGAGACCTAAGGGATTAGTAGCTCCCATGAGACATGGTCGACCTCCTATATGAGGATTTTACCCGACATAAGAAATTAACCGAAAGTATGAGTAAGTGAAATGTATGGGTAACTCTTAAAACCTAAGATTAACCAAACTTAAGTAATGTTCCCAAAGTCATTAGAAACATCGAGAGTGATGCTTCTAGACTAATATACATAATGTTATTATAACTCCGAGAGAGGAGTGTATGGGAATGTAAGTAGTCCGAGAGTAGTTGGACCTAAGTAAAAAGAGATAGGAACTAAGAGAGAGTTCCGTGAGCTAGTTGAACCTTCCCACCATGCTAGACCGGAGTAGGGTCAAAACCGGGGAAGTAAGACTATGCTCGAGAGCCATAAGTTTTGACCTGAGAATGTGTTAAGAGTAACAAGCGTGACGTAGGAGACTTGTAGTGTCTCGAGAATCTACAATAGCTTGAGTATAAATAACCCAAGAGTGTGGGTGAGATAATGTGTAAAAGTAACCCGAGAGAATGGGTGAGTATAAAATGAGTAGCCCAAGAGAATGGGTGTGTAATATGAATAAGTAACCGAGGGAGAGAGGATGTTTGTGTGAGAGATTGACGAGGTAAACAAGGCATAGTGAGGTATAACCCTCAAGGCCTACGAGTAAACTGATACAACTAACAACCTTGTCATGTTAGTTAGGAATTGTGTTCCGTGATTGGATGTAGATTCCTTGAGTAATACACATATATATTGTATTGCTATGATGCATGTTGTTTGACTAAAATGAACTCCATGTATATCCGACAAAAGTAGTCGCGTACCCTGGTTAGCGCTCGGGGTATGCGAATTTCATATGCAGCGTTAAGCTGAGCCCCTTGGGGCAACATGTTTATTTTTCAGGTACACTGATGATATTACCGTTCAAGAGTAGGACGGGGTCGGTGGTTTGCATGGGTAATTAGATTAAATTACTTATGTATTGAAAGAGGTGTAAGACCGAATATGTTGTCGGCATCCGTTAATTGTAGACTCGGTATAACAAGGAAGTGTTTGAGTATTGTATTTGTAATGTGTACTCGGTTGTTCCAGTTTATCAGACCGTTACGGTATGTAAGAAAGGCCTGGTTAGCCATATGGGTGGCTAACGGCGTTGTTTCACCCCTCGTTGTAATTAGAGTTCCGCAGTGTGAGTAAGAGCATTTAGTGACAGTTTTAGAGGTAATGACGTGTTTAACGGTTGGGGTGTTACAAAAATGGTATCAGAGCGAAGTATCGCTCTGATGACTGGAAATACCGAGCTTAGGAATACCGAGTTAGAAATTAGAGACTTAGGGCTAAGGGTTGAGTGGTAGCGTGAGAGATGCGCTAGTTAGGAACTTCCAGTATGAACTGGATACCTACAATACCAAACCCGCCCTCCACAAACCCCGTATTAAAAAGCCCGGGAAAGAACGCTAGAGAGACGGGGAAACCCGATCTGGCAATTTATTAAAATATTTCAATGTGAACCCAGAACCAGTCATGCGGTGGATCCCAAGAACCGAAAACCCCAGTGATGGATCCCGCTGAAGCGACAATAACCGCACTCGATGGCGAGACTTCGAAACAATCCTATTCTAAGGAGACCAGAATCTGTGGCAGCTTGGGGCGACATGCTTTGCAGTCGCGAGAACCTAGCTGGCCGAGCGGCAGCAAGAAGAAAGCACCAATCGTGCGACAAGACGGACTCATAAGAAATAATGAAAACCGGGACACAAGTCCACGGACCGCCGTGGTTAAATATTACCACTGACGGTATATTAACTGACTAAGAATCTAGTCAAGTATAGGTACACCCACCCTGCCACACCCGAAGAGGTCGCAGCATTTAACTGATATAGCTTAGACAGCTATGAGCATAACTACGGGACCTGCCTGAATAGGACTACTGAAGTAGTGCCTAAATAACTTAGACCTCGGTAGTCACAGTAAAGACGTGGGAACGAGCAACGAGGTAGATCACAGAACTAAGTAATTAAGGAACTCCAAGATTGGAGAAGCACCTAGAAGGTTGACATACGTGTCAAGATGAACAAGTAGCAGCTCTAAGGAGTAGTTATCCAACCAAAGGATTAAGGAAGAGCTGACAAGGCTACCAAAATAGTGTGAAAAATACCGTGACCGGTATGAGTCAACCCAAAAACCGCCTGTACCGCACACTTGCCACGGCAAGTGCAGTTAAAACGGGACTATTAAGAAGAGCTTTAACAAGCTACTAGTACTTAGCAAAGTACGAAGATGGCGAGAAGAGCCAATATAACACCACAAACCCTAAGAATTCTGAAACGAATTCTTGGAAAGGCCTAACGGCCTAACCACTGTATTAAAGAACATACCAGTCTGTGAGAAGCTAGACTTGGTAAGAAGCAACCGGCATTGAAATGCCATGAAGAAATTTTCCAAAAACCCCCAAATTTTAAAATCAAACCAAGAACCACCGTAAGTTATCATAGGACGATATAAGAGGAGTTGGCAACAGAATACTTCACCTAGGTGTGTGACCAACACTTCAAGTGTACACAAATGAGACATGGGACGACCGCACTCCGAAGGAGCTTGCGGGCCTGACAGACCAGTTATGAGTTAGTCGGGTAAGTGGCAACGTATCCATAAGATACTCCATGTATGTATACAAGTAGAGTACGGAACATGGGAAGTAGCCACTCCATACTACGGACGAAAGAGCCAATTCAAACCAAGACAGTTGGACACCTCGAATGATCGAAGAACACAAAGAAGCTTACCAAGCTAAAGGAGTCTAGAAACCAGTAAGGTGACGGACCTAAGGATTAGCGTGGATAAGTGCGAGAAGCACAGAGTATTAAGTATAGACATTCGATATGTCTCAGGAATCAAGGAGGAAATACCTAATAACCGGAATGTATACCAGCGTAAGTGATACGGCGAATGCCTAAAATGAACATATTAATGTTCGATAAACGGGATAGAATTCCCAGAGTATACTTCACTGAAGAGAATGACGACCTGACCAAGAAGGTAAAGGAAAAGTACCAAGGATTTACCCAATAAGGGGAGACATTACAACCCAAAATGGGATAATTCAAAACATATGTGACCGCAAGGCGGAGTAAGGAACTGAATATACCCATGAATTCAGGCCAGATGTGATGGCATAACTTAGTAACACCCAGGAGCAATCCGTGAGGGGTGCTGGAGTCAACCGTAGTTGAACGATATATCTTGTTGAGAACACAAGTGTTAAAGCAAACACTGGGGTAGAACCCGAAGGGATCCCACGTAACACGGGATACCCTAAATTGCCGGAGGGCATAAAATAATACCAAGATACTTAAAGGGCCTTCCATGTACGGAAGCGCAGTGAGACAATTATACCAAAGAGCCCAACAATGCCTCCAAACCACTTAATGGTGTACGGAGAAACAGAAACCTGTTAAGCTGCCCGCATAGAGCGTGGCGAGGCGATGTGGCTTGTAAGCCAGAAAACCAACTACAATTTGTAGATCCAAACATTGTAAACCTTATGCATAATGGCATAAAAAGGAATTGTGGAGAACGAACCACTACCTTAGAGTGGGGGATACCACTTGTTATTATGGGGCCTAGGGAGCGGCAACTGCGTGAATCCTCCAGAGAAAGGTTACTACCTAAGAATGTAATGTGAAACCGCTAGAGCGGTGTAGTGAAACTTGAGCATATGTTTATCGCCAAGGAGTAAGTTGAACAGAGATAGTGCATAGAAAGGCGTTGATAGCAGTGGAAGGAAACCGAGAGAGTAATCGGACTAGTAGTAAACACTATATGTGTGCAGTATGAATTGCAGAGTAAACGATGCGCAGTAAGCGTAGAGAGTTTAGAGTAATATATTCTATTGAGCCAAGTGAATGGGAAGCCATAGTATAAATGGCAGGAGTATATGAGCGGAAGCTAAAGTAGTAGCTGATGCCATATAAGCGAATAGTGTTAATGAATAAGAGCATGGTACGCAATGAGCGACCATTGTAAGAGTGTAATCAGATAATGTAATGAAGCTGATGAGAAAAGATAGTAAAGGAGACATATTCATTCCTATCTGATAAGAGATTTACTGCCAAGGGTTTACGCTTCTGCACTCTGTATGCCTGAGTGTTTTGGTATTGCACTTGTGTGGTAATGATCGAGTGGGAGAGCTAGGAATTGAGAAGTGTCAATGAAGCCTGTTGAGCAAAAACCTAAAGAAATAACCGTGCGGCCGTTGGCCAAAGATGCACAAGGAATGTGGGCAGTAACCCACAGGGCCTAGGATCAATGGATGGTAAATGTAGAGTAGTATGAATGAAGAACTCTGGTATAGAAACAAGTAAACAAACATTAAAATTAAACGATGAAGCACTACATACTAAGTAGTAGCTTGACCTCAACCGATAGTAAGTCGGAAAAAGGTAAGTGAATAATCACGAAAGTATACAGTGTTATACGAAATAGATTTCCAGAGAACTGGAGAGAAAATCTATAACTCATCGAATTCGCATACGGTAAGAGATACCACGCGACGATTGAGAAACCTTTATTCCCAAGTCAAAGAGGGATAGAAAGGGAGTGAATAATACATTGAGAATACCAAAGGGCGAATTAAGCTCTAGTTACCGATCACACATCAGGAGCCAGTGGGCTGTAATTCAAGGTTAAGTATACCTGGCAAACCTGGGTAAATGGCTAATCATAAACACCTTGAAGCCTTAGAGGCTAGAACCGAACCCGGTTATGAGTCAATTAACCGTATTGAAGTTAAACACTTCATGATACCGAATTAGTGAACCAACATACAGAGGTAACATATGGTCGATTACGCGGGCATAACCCCTTTTAAGGGGGGTAGGGCGAGAAACCGCTTAGAGTATGTTTTACGTATAGGTGCGTAAACTACTATGTGCATAGCACAAAAGAAACTATTTTGATGATTGGAACTTATGTTACATAAACATATGTACCCATTCATTGTGTAATTATGATTATTATGCATGAGAGATGCAAGTAACGAGTATAGAATATGTATGAAAAGAGGAGTAGAGAGACTCCTAGGGAATGAGAATCCCCATAGCATATGTCTATTGAGATTAGACATGAGATATGATGAGTATGAATCGGTATGAAACCGTTGTGTAACCTTGTAGGGAGTGAGTTCCCTAGGTGATTTTATTTGAGAATCATTGATGGAGTGAGTTCCATCCTTTGGAGTTGTTATGTTGTGTGTTTTAAATTGAGCAACAATTTGAGAAAATGAGGTCATGAGTTGCTTAGGTAAAGTAAGCAAAGAAAATTGATAATGACGGATGACCTAAGTTCTAGGAATTTGAGATAAGTTAAAATGGATTGTTTTTATGAATATGACTAGAAAGAGTAAAAGATAGAAAACGAAAATGTTTGACTATCTGATTGTTTGAAACTGACGTGGGAGGTGGAACTTGATCTGCTAGCGATCAAGGGAAACCAAACACAAATTGGGGTGGAAAGATAGTTCAACACTGATGCTGATCACATCTGTAACACCCCGGTTTTTACACCCTAATTTATTTTTTTTTTGTTTTTTTTGTACAACTTTCTACAATATTTTACAGCGGAAGACTAAATAACACCTAAGCCAAACCGGAGTGCTACCGCCACACCCACCCACACCAACTAATGTGGATGCTAAGGCTAATCCACCTACAACCTAACTCCTGGAACATGCTCCAAGGAGTTTGCCACTTACAAATAAATAAAATTCCTAGCTATGTCGGCGTGTTCCCTTGTCCCAAGCTCAAGAGAAATATCACACAAAGATTTAACTTCACCTGCAACCATAAATCCAAACAAACACACGAAGGGGTTGCACAAAATCAGCGAAACTGAGTAACAATTACCTCACCCTGTAAAATTCATTTTCTCTTTAAAACTCTTTGCATAACAAATAAGCATCCAACATCATCACACACGCAGAGGAATGCAATAAGAGTATATCACACAGAAGAGTTTACCTGCCCTTGGAATACCATCACATTCGTACCTCGTGAATCGGTTAAATCTCAACACCCCACTGGAATCACAAGTGAAATACACAAATCCCAATTCTCTGGCCCTATGTCCTTAAGTGTGCACATCCCCTAAGGCTAACCATAGCTCAAAGAGTAGATCATAGACGACCCCAAGCATTTGGTAGGAGTCTAATAATCAGTCGCCAATACGGCAAGCCATAAAATGACTTAATATTCAGTTGCTCAAATAGCTTTTCTCAATGAGGCTAACCATAGCCTTTCTCAATATCACCATCCAACCAATCAATAAGTCCACCATCACATAGTATCACAAACAATACAATGTCCAATCCAACATTCATAATCATGATCAAATAAGTAGTAAAACTCTTGAATAGATTCTTCACAATTCATGTAATAATAAGCTCCTCCCATGAATATACCATTCACTCAACCAGAAACCATCTCAATCTCTTATCAGTCATAAATCAACATTCGACACAACGATAACTCAAAAATCATTTCCAAAACCATCCAGAAGAATATTACACACAATCATCCTTAGAAAAGGGGTTAAGATATCCACATCATATTTTCTGATAAATAGTCAAACCAATATCATTCCAACCCTTTCAAGGCTAAACCAAGCAACAAAACACTCAAAACCACACTTAAACACAATTTTCCTTCTTTCTAAGTTTTAACACACATACATAACCTTACAGGACTTCCTTATATATTTTACACATCACCATCTCATAAAAATTCAACCACAAGTCATATTTGGACTATAATGACCAGATAAACCATTAAATCCAATAACCAACACACAATTACACTTATACAAGCTTAAAGCACACCTTTAACCCAAATCACTTCCTAATAATTCGAATGACTTCCCAAATGAGTTTCGACCTGAATTTTTTACCATCGCTCTAAGGCATAATATAAGGACTACCCTTAAAATTTCACCTCAAATTAACTCGGAAAACCTACTAACTAAGTCTCAAGGCCTTAAAGCACCATTTAAGCCCTGCCACCTCAACCTAGCATTTTTATGTCTAACCACGAGTTCCCACCACCTATAACCAATTATTATGAGTTCATATAGGTAGAATAACACACCAAACTCAACAAAATCCCATCGAAATCACTCATAGAGTCTTAATACACATTTTTCCTTCATAAAAGTTTCCTAGAAATTATCCTACTTCCCAAAGGTATTTTCGCCTGAATTTTTGAGTTTAGTCTAGTAATAACTATCTAAGAACACTGTCAATGTTGAAGCTCAAGAGAAGCTAGGGTTCGGAAGTTACTATCAACAAGAGTTAAAGCTCAAAATCAGGGTTTAAAGAAAGAAATGGTGAGCATAAGTGTTACCTGGACTCTCCTTGCCATTCAAGCCACGACCTTACAAGTTCCTTAGCTAATTGAATCAATATCTTCCACCAACCAATTCGCCCAAGGTCACCAGCTGCTTCCCCTTCCTTGAAATCTTGTTTTTCCTTGATTTTTAGCTTGAATTCTCTTCTCTAATGGTGGGTGTTGCCTTCTATGAGCTTCTATGGTATTATAATGGCGTGAGGGTGTGTGAAGAAGGCAAGGAAATCAGAACCCAGCTCCCTCTTATAGATGGCGTGAGTGGACTCCAAAAAGAGTTCATTTTACTTCATTAATCAAGTGTAATAATTAAAGAGATAAGCCTTATCCTTAAGGAGCCCTTAGATGAGAGACACCTAGCCAAGCTCTAATCCTATCCATCCATGTGTAACCGGCCATATTAAATAAAGGAGACAAGTGGCATGGCTAAAAATGAGAATAAGACAAGAATAGTGAATAGTGATGAGGTTAAGAAAGATGTCTTCACTTACAGCCCTTGGATCATAGATATTTTGCTTGGATTAATCTCCACCCTCCACGTGTGGCCGCCCCTCATTATTAAGATGATAAGCCTTATCATCTTCATGATTATATAAGGACAAGAATAATTAATAAGGTTAGGACACGTGTTTCACCCTCATTGGTTCCAACTGTTGTCGAATGATAAAGTGACACCTAAGGGAGTTTAGTCATTAATGAAGATGACACAAGGCTTCTCTTGATTGGAACATGTGTAACTAATCATCTCTTGACACCTCGATGCTTACATCATCATTATGTCATGCTGACATCATCGCTGCATCATCACTGCATCATCACTACATCACCACTGCATCATCACTGCATCATCATGGTCAAAGTTGACCATTGACCAAGGTTTGACCATTTTCAAATATTTGACTGAGGTCAGACCAAGGTTTACCAAGGGTTGACCATAGTTGACCGGGGCATTTTGACCTCTAAATAACTTCCCTGAAATTTCAGTGTTTTTCGAAACTTTCTAAATTAGGGTTTCTCCAGGGTTTCTTGGTTGATTCCCGATTTAATACCCCGGATCTAAAAATGGTGATTAAATTACTCTAATATGATTATTAAAGGCCTAATGGTGCCTAAAGAGTATTGGTAAAGAAAAAAATAAAACCAAAAGTAAAGAGAAAATGCTTGAAAAGCGAAAAACGCTAAAATGCGCATTAAATGAAAATAAGAGATATATGATCTCGTAAGGGTCCGAGATGGATTCCTAAGGCTTTGTTAGGCCTAATTAGTTTACGGGAATGATCCCGAAGAAAACGGATCCAAATAATGGACTAAAACACTAACAGAGTTTTAAAGCACGTTTTTCGAGAAAACCCGAAAACGTGACTTTAAGTGGTCAAACGGACCCGTGAAAATTATAGTTGATTGAATAACTATAATTAAGTATTAATGGAAGCTTAATAACCATTAAAATTAATTAAATGAGAAAATTCCGGAAAACGGACCCGGTAAGTGAATAGTGACATAACCGGGAGACGAAACGCGTTTAATTCGAAAAGACGAAAAACGACCAGGACTATTAATTAATATGGGCCGGTTTTAATTAATAAGAATACACACATTAATAGCTCACTAGCTATTAAGTAATAACAAGACAAGTAAATAAATAAGTAAAGCAAATAGTATAAAGTAAAAAGTAAAGTACTCACCCTCTCACCTTCTCCTTTCTTCATTTCACGTATTGTTCTGCCCAGCTCTCTAAACTTCTTCTTCTTCCTCGCGAGTCCGAACAGCACACAAGCCTCATCTTGTTTCACCTCTATCTTGTTCAATTCTCCACCAAATCACTCAAAACTTATACCGTTAGACTCAACTCGGTGAGAGCTTCGCTTTCCACCCAACAAAGTCTCGATTCCTCCATCTTCACTTCCATGGAGGTTGAAGCTTTTGAAGCTTGAAGGGCCGATTCTAACCCTCCTCCATCTCCTCGGTGCCTTAAGGTAATATTAAGTAAGTGTTTAGGCCATTTCAAGCTTATTCTTACCATTTGTGAGATTTTTCCCTCATGGTTGAAAACCCTCCTCATTTCAGTCGAACCCGTATGTTTTTGTGGGGTGTTGGAAACTCCTCCAATTGATTGGCAAGCTACCCATTTGGTTTATCTAAGGTAAAATCTAAACTAAACTTTGGAAACTAGCTCTTTAAATATTAGGTTGTGTGGAGAGAATTGAAATTGACTTGGGGTTATACATGTGATGGGATATGGTTGTAGCTAGCAATCCATAATCCTTGTGTGGTATGGGAAACAAGAAGAGAAAGAGGAAACAAAAGAAAGAGGAAGAAGAGAAGTGAAAACTGAAAGTAAAACAAGGTAAAGAGCTTACCTTGTGTTGGTTTTATCCCTTGTGAAATTAATGTTGGTGTAGTATAAATAACTTTGAGCTTGTGTAGACATGGTACTACAATATTGATAGTTAAAAGGGAATGTTTTAGTGTGTATGAGTATGTAAATAAACCTAGGAGTTAGGTTAGTTTAAATATGTGAGCAAATGGGATTTTGATGTGTTATTTATGTTTAAATCAAACAGGTGGGAGAAGGGTGTTGTGAGCTTTTGTAGTGTGGTGAAAATGCAGAGAGAAGTAAGTAGTTGCTGTCAAAATTTGCCTAGGGAAGGATAGTTTGAGTGTTCTGTTTTAGAAGAAGAAACTAGGTGTTTAAGAGTTGTTAAGTGAGTGGTTAATGATTTGGAAACCAAACTAAGGAGAAGTGTGTATGAGGAGTAGAAATAATGTCAATTGAAGTGCTGGGAATGGCACTGTTTGAATGGTAAAAGAAGTTACCAAATCTGTTACAAGAGTTAAGGGAAAACAAGGAAACTAGTTATGAAAGTGTAAGTGAATTTTAAGTGAAATTAACCAGAGTTGTGAGTGCACTTGGAGCTTAGTTTAAGGGGGTTTAGGTGAGTAATTAGGTGCTAAAACATGTGGATTTTAGTTGGTGAAGAATGGGTAATCAATGGGCTAAGAGAGGACCTTGAACAGAGTGGGAAACTGTCAAATTTGCAAAATCCGTAGCCCTAAAATACCCCCGAGAGTTTTCTGATTGATGGGTCCGGGACTTAAGTTCTTGCCCATGTCCCGGACCACCCCCTTTATTCATGCCGAGAGTTGCCTACCATGTTTGGTCCGGGACTTGAGTTTGGTATAAGGTCCCGGACCACTTGTTAAATTCAGCCGAGAGTTATACCTTGTAATGGTCCGGGACTTAGGGTGGGGACCAAGTCCCGGACCACCCCCAGAAACCTATAGAGAGCATTTTAAAGGTTGGAAATGATGAGGGTTTAAATGTTAACGATGTTATAAGATGTTAAGGCATTGTTTGGTGACATGTAAAGGCCCTAGGAAGTGTAAGAAGGTGTTAGAAGTGAGTGTGAAGTAAGAACTCAAATTAACAAAAGTAAAACCGAGATAACGTGATAACGGGGTAAGTACGGGCGTAGCATTTAATTATGTACCGTATGATCTTAGTATTAATAATAATGTTTGAAACATTATCAGAGAGTCGTGCGTGACCCGAGCATGGTGAGATGCCACGGTAAAGTAAAAACCCCGGTGAAAGGTATGATTTTCTCATACTCCGCGTGCTAACCGAGTTACGTTAATTTGTGTGTTTGTGCGCCGGCTTAATCAAGATTAAAGCATGAAAATAATCCCTTGTTTGATTATGTATGTCTTGATGTATGTTGAATGAGCTAACATACTTGTATGCCGGTGTGGTCTAACATAGAGTAAAGACCGACTCCTAGTGAGTAACGTTTGGCTAGAGACCCATAGATCGGGTCGATGCTTATGATAACGAAAACGTGCAAACACACAAACTATCCGTTAAGTATAACAATAATGCAAACATATGAACTCCCTAGAATGTGAGGAGATATGCGGGTTGAGTAATTACCCGATAACGGTTAGTAAACCATAATGAAACAATCCACGAAACAAATGAGAGTGGGAAGATAAGTGAACCTCCTTCAAGAGGATTAAAGATAGTTCGAAGAGGCGAACTAGTAAAGAGGGTAAAAGAGACCTAAGGGATTAGTAGCTCCCTTGAGACATGGTTGACCTCCTACAGGAGGATTTTACCCGGTATAAGAAAATAACCGAATGCATGAGTAAATGAAACGTACGGGTAACTCTTAAAACCTAAGATTAACCGAACTTAAGTAATGTTCCCAAAGTCATCAGAAACATCGAGGGTGATGCTTCTAGACTAATATACATAATATTATTATAACTCCGAGAGAGGAGTGTATGGGAATGAGAGTAGTCCGAGAGTAGTCGGACCTAAGTAAAAAGAGATAGGAACTAAGAGAGAGTTTCGTGAGCTAGTTGAACCTTCCCACTATGCTAGACCCGGAGTAGGGTCGAAACCGGGGAAGTAAGACTATGCTAGAGAGCCATGAGTTTTGGCCTAAGTATGTATTAGTAACAAGCGTGACGTAGGAGACTGTAGTGTCTCGAGAATCTACAAGAGCTTGAGTATAAATAACCCAAGAGTGTGGGTGAGATAATAATAAGTAACCCGAGAGTGTGGGTGAGTATAGTACGAGTAGCCCAAGAGAATGGGTGTGTATATTAAGTAACCCGAGAGAGCGGGTGAGGTATTGAATAAGTAAAAAGGGCATAGTGAGGTATAACCCTCAAGGCCTAAGAGTAAACATATACAACTAACAACCTTGTTATGTTAGTTCGAAATTGTGTTCCGTGATTGGATGTAGATTCCTTGAGTATTACACGTACTTATTGTATTGCTATGATGCATGTTGTTTGACTAAAATGAACTCCATGTATATCCGACGAAGTGGTCGGCATACCCCGGTTAGCGCTCGGGGTATGCGAATTTCATATGCAGCGTTAAGCTGAGCCCCTAGGGGCAACGTTTTTATTCGCAGGTACACCGAAGACGAAACCGTACGAGATTAGGATAGGGTCGGTGAAAGCATGGGTAGTTAGATTGTAATTACTTAAGTATTGAACGAGGTGTAAGACCTAATATGTTATCAGCATCCATAAAATGTAGACTCGGTATAGTAAGAAATGATTTGAGTAAAGTGTTTGTATTGTGTAATCGGTTGTTCCAGTCCATCAGACCGTTACAGTTTGTAAGAAAGGCCTAGTTAGCCACATGAGTGGTTAACGACGTTGTTTCACCCCTCGTTGTAATTAGAGTTCCGCTGTGTGAGTAGGAGTATTTAGTACGGTTTCAGAGGTAACGACAAGATTAACGGTTGGGGTGTTACAAAAATGGTATCAGAGCGAAGTATCGCTCTGATGACAGGAAATACCGAGCTTAGGTAATACCGAGTTAGGGATTTGAGACTTAGGGCTATGGGTTGAGTGGTAGCGTGAGAGATGCGCTAGTTAGGAACTTCCAGTATGATCTGGATACCTACAATACCAGACCCGCCCTCCACAAACCCCGTATTTAAAAGCTTGGAAAGGAACGCCAGAGAGACGGGGAACCCGATCTGGCACTTAATTATTATTTCGATATGAACCAGAATCTGTCATGTGGTAGATCCCGAGAACCGGAGATCCCGGAGACGGATCCCACTGGAACGACAATAAATGCATTTAAAGGCGGAAGATTGAGAAATCCTAATCCAAGGAGACCAGAATCTGTGGCAGCTTGGGGCGACATGCTTAGCAGTCGCGAGAACCCAGCTGGTCGAGCAGCAGCAAGAAGGATGCACCAACCGTGCAACAAGGCGGATTCATGAGAACTAACGAGAATCGGGACACGTGTTAACGGACCGCCATAGTTAAGTAATACCACTAACGGTATTCTAACTGACTAAGAATTTAGTCAAGAGTAGATACACCCACCCTGCCACACCTGAAGCGGTTGCAATACCTAACGGGCATAGCTTAGACAGCTACGAGCATAACTATGGGATATACCCGAATAGGACTACAGCAGTAGTGCCTAAATGACTTAAACCTCGATAACTACGGTAAAGACGGGGGAACGAGCAACGAGGTAGAACATAGAACTAAGCAATTGAGGAACTCCTAAAGTGGAGAAGCACCTTACTGAATGACAACCATGTCAGGATGAATAAGAAGCAGCTCTGAAGAGTAGTTATCCAACCAAGGAAACAAAGGAAGAGCTGAAAGGCTACCAAATATAATGGGAATGATATCGTGACCGGTATAAGTTAACCCAAAAACCGCCTGAACCACGCACTTGCCTTGGCAAGTGCAGTAATAACGGGAACGTTAAGTAGAATCTTAACAAGTGACAAGTACTTAGCAAGTACCAAGATGGCGAACGAAGCCAATTTAGCAACTTAAACCCTATGAATTGTGAAACGAAACCTTGGAGAGGCCTAATGGTCTGACCATTGTATTGAAAAGCATACCAGTTGATGAGAAGCTAAATCTAGTAAGAAGCAGCCGGCATTGAAATGCCCAGAAGATCTTACCTTCAAACCCCAGTTTTTCTGTCAAGCACTAAAACTTTTTTTCAAAATCACCAAATTTTTAAGACTAAACTAGAGAACCACGATAAGTTATCATAAGACTATATAAGAGGAGTTGGCAACAAAATACTTCACTTAGGCGTTACCGACACTACAAGTGTACACAAATGAGACATGGAACGACCGCACTCCGAAGGAGCTTGCGGGCCTGACAGACCAGTTATGAGTTAATCGGGTAAGTGGTAACGTATCAATAAGATACTCCATGTATGTATACAAGTAGAGTACGGAACACGGGAAGTAGCCCACTCCATACTATGGATGAAAGAGCCAATTCAAACAAAGACAGTTGGACACCTCGAATGACCGAAGAACATGGAAAAGCTTATAAAGCTAAAAGAAGGAGAACACGATAAGACGACGGACCTAAATAGGTAGCGTTAATAAGTGCTGGGAGCACGAAGTATTAAGTATAGACATTGAACATGTCTCAGGAATCCTGAAGGAAAATACATAATACCTGGAATGAGTATCCAGCGTAAACAAGACGGCGAAGGCCGAAAATGAACATATCGATGTTTGGCGAACGGGATAGAATTTCCACAGCATGTCTCCCTGAAGAGTGTAACGACCTGACCAAGAAGGGAAGGAAAAGTACTAATGGTCTACCCAAGAATGGGAGACCTTACAACCCTAAATGGGATAGTCAAGTACATAACCGCAAGGCGGAGTAAGAAACTGAACATACCCATGAGTTCAAGCCGGATGTAATGGCCCAACTCTATAACACCCAGGAGCAATCCGTGAAGGGTGCCAGAATCAACAGTAGTTGAACGAGATATCGTGTTGAGAACACAAGTGTTTAAGCAAACACTCGGGTAGAACCAGAAGGGATCCCACATGACACGGGATACCCTAGATTGCCAGAGGGCATGAATTAGTATTGAGATACTTAAAGGGCCTTCCATGTATGCAAGCGTGATGAGTCAACCATATTAAAGAGCCCAGTCTTACCTCCAACCATTAATGGTATTCGGGAAGAAGAAACCTGTATAAACAGCCCGCATAGAGCAGGGCTCGAGGCAAGGTGGCTTGTAAGCCGGAAAATTAACTACAATTTGTAGTTCCAAACATTGCAAACCTAAGCATAAAGGCATAAAAGGAACAGTGGACAATGAACCACTATCTTAGAGTGGGGTTACCACTTGTTATTGTAGGGCCTATGGAGTGGCAATTGCGTGAATCCTCCAGAGAAAGGCTACCACCTAAATATGTAATGTGAAACCGCTAGAGCGGTGTAGTGAACCTTGAGCATGTGTATATGGCCAATGAGTATATGAACTATAATAGAGTGTAAAGAGGAACCTCGATAGCAGTAAAAGGAAACCGATAGAGTAATCAGATGAGTAGTGAACACTGTATGTGTACAGTATGAACTGCAGAGTAAGCAGTGAGCAAGTGTGTAGAGGGATTTAAAGAATAGTGTATTTTGTTGAGCCATAGAGTAAATGGCGAGAACACTTGGGCGGAAGCTAAAGTAGTAGCGGATGCCATGAAAATGCGAAAGACCAAGGTACGCAGTAAGCGACCATTGTAAGAGTACATTCAGACAGTGATCAGAAGTTGATGAAGAAAAGATAGTAAAAGAAGACATGTTTATTCCTATCTCATGAGAGATTTACCGTCAAGGGTTACGCTTCTACACTCTGTATGACTGATTGTTTTGGTATTGCACTTGTGCGGTAATGATCGAGTGGGAGAGCCAGGAATTGAGAAATGTCAACGAAGCCTGCTGAGTGAGAATCTAGAGAAATAACCGTGCGGCCATTGGCCAAAGATGCACAAAGAACGTGGGCAATAACCCACAGGTCCCAGGACCGATGAATAGTAAATGCAGAGTAGTATCAATGAAGAATTCTTGTACAAAAACAAGCAAACAAACATAAAAATTAAACAAGGAAGCACTACATACTGAGTAGTAGCTTGACCTTAACCGACAATAAGTTAGGACTAGTAAGTGAATAATCACAAAGGCATACAACGCTATACGAAGTAGATTCCCAGAGAACTGGAGAGAGAATCTAAAATTCATCGAATTCGCATACGGTAAGAGATACCTAGTGACGATTGAGAACCTTTATTCCCAAAACAAAAGGGATAAAAGGGAATGGATTAATACATTGAGAATACAAAGAGCGAATTAAGCTCTAATTATCAGGTCACGCAGCAAAAGCTTGTGGACCGTAATTCAAATTAAGTATACATGGCAAACATGAGTATGTGGCTCATCATAAACGCTTTGAAGCCTTAGAGGCAAGAACCGAACCCGGTTATGAGTTAATTAACCGCATTGAAGTTAAAATACTTCATGATACCCGAATTAGTGAACCAATGTTCAGTAATAACATATGGTCTGTTACGCGGGCGTAACCCCTTTTAAGGGGGGTAGGGCGAGAAACCGCTTAGAGTATGTTTTACGTATAGGTGCGTAAACTACTATGTGCATAACACAAAGAAAATTGTTTTGATGTTTGGAACTTATGTTACATAAACATGTGTACCCATTCATTGTGTAATTATGATTATCGCGCATGAGAGATGCAAGTAACGAGTATATAATATTTATGAAAAGAGGAGTAGAGAGACTCCTGGGGAATGAGAATCCCTTTAGTATTTGTCTATTGAGATTAGACAAGAGATATGACGAGTATGAATAGGTATGAAACCAGTGTATAACCTAGAAGGGAGTGAGTTCCCTAGGTGATTGTATTTGAGAATGATTGATGGAGTGAGTTCCATCCTTTAGAGTTGCATGTTGTGTGTTTTATTTGAGTAATAATTTGAGTAATGACGCCACGAGTACTGAGTACCTAGGTAAGGAAGTGAAATAAATTGAGAATTATGGATGACTTTAGTTCCATAACTAAGAGATAAATTAAAATGGATTGTTTATGAATATGACTAGAAAGAGTAAAAGATAGAAAACAAAAATGTTTGACTATCTGATTGTTTGAAACTGACGTGGGGGGTGGAACTTGGTCTGCTAGCGATCAAGGGAAGCCGAACACAAATTGGGGTGGAAGGATAGTTCAACACTGATGCTGATCACGTCAGGGTTGGATGATTCGTGAAGCTCCCTATAAGTGGTCACAAGTAATCACGTTAAGAAAAGATACAACTACCATAAATTTGACTTGGAGTTGTGTGATGTTTTAAAATGAATTTTCAAACAGAATTCGAAAAGGATTTTCTTCAAGTATGAAGATGGAAATGAAAACTGGTTTTGAAACCGCTATCACCCGCCGATGGCTGTGGCCTTAAGTCTTGATGACCAGTAGAACGGTGGGCGTGTATTAGTTTTGAAACCATTGCACCGTACGTGCGGCGGTCCTAAGCTACCGGTTGGGGCGGTGACAGTGTGTGATTTTTCCAAAGGCAGCGGGACGGGGAGAGAACCCTGAGACGATCCTGTGTTGAGTGAGTCAACCAGAGTGCCCGAGGATATTTATATGTGAAACGTTTTGATCAGAACCGAAGGGACCGTGGGCCAGAGAGAGTAAGTGCCCATTTGTCATGAAACGGCCATGAACCAGAAAGAGAAAGTGTTCAACGTGACCGGTACCTGAGGGATCAGTAGTGTATTACTCAATATGGATTCGAGGACTGTAGTGCCTTCTTGTCTTCGGACCGATTCCATGGAGAGAGAACAAAAAGTATTTTTGATTGCTATACATGCTGTGATATGTGTGTGGTATGTGAAGTATGAAATGTGACTGACTTGTGGAGTTTGTAAGGTTATACATGTATTATAACCTTGGCATAGTACGCCCCTGAGAGTAACCATCTAGATTAACCAACTTTGAGGACAAAGTTCCTAAGGGAGGTAGATTTTAATACCCCGGATCTAAAAATGGTGATTAAATTACTCTAATATGATTATTAAAGGCCTAATGGTGCCTAAAGAGTATTGGTAAAAAAAAACCAAAAGTAAAGAGAAAACGCTTGAAAAGCGAAAAACGCTAAAATGCGCATTAAATGAAAATAAGAGATATATGATCTCGTAAGGGTTCGAGATGGATTCCTAAGGCTTTGTTACGCCTAATTAGTTTACGGGAATGATTCCCGAAGAAAACGGATCCAAATAATGGACTAAAACACTAACGGGGTTTTAAAGCACGTTTTTTGAGAAAACCCGAAAACGTGACTTTAAGTTGTCAAACGGACCTGTGAAAATTATAGTTGATTGAATAACTATAATTAAGTATTAATGGAAGCTTAATAACCATTAAAATTAATTAAACGAGAAAATTCCGGAAAACGGACCCGGTAAGTGAATAGTGACAAAACCGGGAGACGAAACGCGTTTATTTCGAAAAGACGAAAAACGACCCGGACTATTAATTAATGTGGGCTGGTTTTAATTAATAAGAATAGACCCATTAATAGCTTGCTAGCTATTAAGTAATAACTAGACAACTAAATAAATAAGTAAAGCAAATAGTATAAAGTAAAAAGTAAAGTACTCACCCACTCACCTTCTCCTTTCTTCATTTCACGTATTGTTCTGCCCAGCTCTCTAAACTTCTTCTTCTTCCTCGCGAGTCTGAACAGCACACAAGCCTCATCTTGTTTCACCTCTATCTTGTTCAATTCTCCACCAAATCACTCGAAACTAATACCGTTAGACTCAACTCGGTGAGAGCTTCGCTTTCCACCCAACAAAGTCTCGATTCCTCCATCTTCACTTCCATGGAGGTTGAAGCTTTTGAAGCTTGAAGGGCCGATTCTAACCCTCCTCCATCTCCTCGGTGCCTTAAGGTAATATTAAGTAAGTGTTTAGGCCATTTCAAGCTTATTCTTACCATTTGTCAGATTTTTCCCTCATGGTTGAAAACCCTCCTCATTTCAGTCGACCCCGTATGTTTTTGTGGGGTGTTGGAAACTCCTCCATTTGATTTCCAAGCTACCCATTTGGTTTATCTAAGGTAAAATCTAACCTAAAGTTTGGAAACTAGCTCTTTAAATATTAGGTTGTGTGGAGAGAATTGAAATTGACTTGGGGTTATACGTGTCATGGGATATGGTTGTAGCTAGCAATCCATAATCCTTGTGTGGTGTGGGAAACAAGAAGAGAAAGAGGAAACAAGAGAAAGAGGAAGAAGAGAAGTGAAAACTGAAAGTAAAACAAGGTAAAGAGCTTACCTTGTGTGGGTTTTATCCCTTGTGAAATTAATGTTTGTGTAGTATAAATAACTTTGAGCTTGTGTAGACATGGTACTACAATATTGATAGTTAAAAGGGAATGTTTTAATGTGTATGAGTATGTAAATAAACCTAGGAGTTCGGTTAGTTTACATATGTGAGCAAATGGCATTTTGATGTGTTATTTATGTTTAAATCAAACAGGTGGGAGAAGGGTGTTGTGAGCTTTTGTAGTGTGGTGAAAATGCAGAGAGAAGTAAGTAGTTGCTGTCAAAATTTGCCTAGGGAAGGATAGTTTGAGTGTTCTGTTTTAAAAGAAGAAACTAGGTGTTTAAGAGTTGTTAAGTGAGTGGTTAATGATTTGGAAACCAAACTAAGGAGAAGTGTGTATGAGGAGTAGAAATAATGTCAATTGAAGTGCTGGGAATGGCACTGTTTGAATGGTAAAAGAAGTTACCAAATCTGTTACAAGAGTTAAGGGAAAACAAGGAAACTAGTTATGAAAGTGTAAGTGAATTTTAAGTGAAATTAACCAGAGTTGTGAGTGCACTTTCAGCTTACTTTAAGGGGGTTTAGGTAAGTAATTAGGTGCTAAAACATGTGGATTTTAGTTGGTGAAGAATGGGTAATCAATGGGCTAAGAGAGGACCTTGAACAGAATGGGAAACTGTCAAATTTGCAAAATCCGTAGCAGGGTCCGGGACTTAGGTCCAGGATCAAGTCCCGGACCACCCCCTAAAGTACCCCCGAGAGTTTTCTGATTGATGGGTCCGGGACTTAAGTAATTGCCCATGTCCCGGACCATCCCCTTTATTTATGCCGAGAGTTGCCTACCATGTTTGGTCCGGGACTTGAGTTTGGTACAAGGTCCCGGACCACTTGTTAAATTCAGCCGAGAGTTATACCATGTCATGGTCCGGGACTTAGGGTGGGGACCAAGTCCCGGACCACCCCCAGAAACCTACAGAGAGCATTTTAAAGGTTGGAAATGATGGGGGTTTAAATGTTAACGATGTTATAAGATGTTAAGGCCTTGTTTGGTGACATATAAATGCCCTAGGAAGTGTAAGAATGTGTTAGAAGTGAGTGTGAAGTAAGAACTCAAATTAACAAAAGTAAAACCGAGATAACGGGATAACGGGGTAAGTACGGGAGTAGCATTTAATTATGTACCGTATGATCTTAGTATTAATAATAATGTTTGAAACATTATCAGAGAGTCGTGCGTGACCCGAGCATGGTGAGATGCCACGGTAAAGTAAAAACCCCGGTGAAAGGTATGATTTTCTCATACTCCGCATGCTAACCGAGTTACGTTGATTTGTGTGTTTGTGTGCCGGCTTAATCAAGATTAAAGCATGAAAATAATCCCTTGTTTGATTATGTATGTCTTGATGTATGTTTAATGAGCTAACATTCTTGTATGCCGGTGTGGTCTAACATAGAGTAAAGACCGACTCCTAGTGAGTAACGTTTGGCTAGAGACCCATAGATCGGGTCGATGCTTATGATAACGAAAACGTGCAAACACACAAACTATCCGTTAAAGTATAACGATAATGCAAACATATGAACTCCCTAGAATGTGAGGAGATATGCGGGTTGAGTAATTACCCGATAACGGTTAGTAAACCATAATGAAACAATCCACGAAACAAATGAGAGTGGGAAGATAAGTGAACCTCCTTCAAGAGGATTAAAGATAGTTCGAAGAGGCGAACTAGTAAAGAGGGTAAAAGAGACCTAAGGGATTAGTAGCTCCCTTGAGACATGGTCGACCTCCTATATGAGGATTTTACCCGGTATAAGAAAATAACCGAATGCATGAGTAAATGAAAAGTACGGGTAACTCTTAAAACCTAAGATTAACCGTACTTAAGTAATGTTCCCAAAGTCATTAGAAACATCGAGGGTGATGCTTCTAGACTAATATACATAATATTATTATAACTCCGAGAGAGGAGTGTATGGGAATGAGAGTAGTCCGAGAGTAGTCGGACCTAAGTAAAAAGAGATAGGAACTAAGAGAGAGTTCCGTGAGCTAGTTGAACCTTCCCACTATGCTAGACCCAGAGTAGGGTCGAAACCGGGGAAGTAAGACTATGCTAGAGAGCCATGAGTTTTGTCCTAAGTATGTATTAAGAGTAACAAGCGTGACGTAGGAGACTTGTAGTGTCTCGAGAATCTACAAGAGCTTGAGTATAAATAACCCAAGAGTGTGGGTGAGATAATAAGAATAAGTAACCCGAGAGTGTGGGTGAGTATAGTACGAGTAGCCCAAGAGAATGGGTGTGTATATGAATAAGTAACCCGAGAGAGCGGGTGAGGTATTGAATAAGTAAAAAGGGCATAGTGAGGTATAACCCTCAAGGCCTAAGAGTAAACATATACAACTAACAACCTTGTTATGTTAGTTAGGAATTGTGTTCCGTGATTGGATGTAGATTCCTTGAGTATTACACGTACTTATTGTATTGCTATGATGCATGTTGTTTGACTAAAATGAACTCCATGTATATCCGACGAAGTGGTCGGCGTACCCCGGTTAGCGCTCGGGGTATGCGAATTTCATATGCAGCGTTAAGGTGAGCCCCTAGGGGCAACGTTTTTATTTGCAGGTACACCGAAGACGAAACCGTACGAGAGTAGGACGGGGTCGGTGAAAGCATGGGTAGTTAGATTGTAATTACTTATGTATTGATCGAGGTGTAAGACCGAATATGTTATCGGCATCCATAAAATGTAGACTCGGTATAGTAAGAAATGATTTGAGTAAAGTGTTTGTATTGTGTATTCGGTTGTCCAGTCCATCAGACCGCTACAGTTTGTAAGAAAGGCCTGGTTAGCCACATGAGTGGTTAACGGCGTTGTTTCACCCCTCGTTGTAATTAGAGTTCCGCTGCGTGAGTAGGAGTATTTAGTATGGTTTAAGAGGTAACGACGAGATTAACGGTTGGGGTGTTACAAAAATGGTATCAGAGCGATGTATCGCTCTGATGACTGGAAATACCGAGCTTAGGTAATACCGAGTTATGGATTAGATACTTAGGGCTATGGGTTGAGTGGTAGCGTGAGAGATGCGCTAGTTAGGAACTTCCAGTATGATTTGGATACCTACAATACCAGACCCGCCCTCCACAAACCCCATATTTAAAAGCTTGGAAAGAAACGCAAGAGAGACGGGGAACCCGATCTGACACTTAATTATTATTTCGATATGATCCAGAATCTGTCATGTGGTAGATCCCGAGAACCGGAGATCCCGGAGACGGATCCCACTAGAACGACAATAAATGCACTTAAAGGCGGAAGATTGTGAAATCCAAATCCAAGGAGACCAGAATCTTTGGCAGCTTGGGGCAACATGCTTAGCAATCGCGAGAACCCAGCTGGTCGAGCAGCAGCAAGAAGGATGCACCAACCGTGCAACAAGGCGGATTCATGAGAACTAACGAGAATCGGGACACGTGTCAACGGACCGCCATAGTTAAGTAATACCACTAACGGTATTCTAACTGACTAAGAATTTAGTCAAGAGTAGATACACCCACCCTGCCACACCCGAAGCGGTTGCAATACCTAACGGGCATAGCTTAGACAGCTACGAGCATAACTATGGGATATACCCGAATAGGACTACAGCAGTATTGCCTAAATGACTTAAACCTCGATAACTACGGTAAAGACGGGGGAACGAGCAACGAGGTAGAACATAGAACTAAGCAATTGAGGAACTCCTAAAGTGGAGAAGCACCTAAGTGAATGACAATGTAAGAAGAACAGCTCTGAAGAGCAGTTATCCAACCAATGAAACAAAGGAAGAGCTGACAAGGCTACAAAATATAATGGGAATGATATCGTGACCGGTATAAGTTAACCCAAAAACCACCTGAACCGCGCACTTGCCTTGGCAAGTGCAGTAATAACGGGAACGTTAAGAAGAATCTTAACAAGTGACAAGTACTTAGCAAGTACCAAGATGGCGAACGAAGCCAATTTAGCAACTTAAACCCTATGAATTGTGAAACGAAACCTTGGAGAGGCCTAATGGCCTGACCATTGTATTGAAAAGCATACCAGTTGATGAGAAGCTAAATCTAGTAAGAAGCAGCCGGCATTGAAATGCCCAGAAGATCTTACCTTCAAACCCCAGTTTTTCTGTCAAGCACTAAAACTTTTTTTCAAAATCACCAAATTTTTAAGACTAAACTAGAGAACCACGATAAGTTATCATAAGACTATATAAGAGGAGTTGGCAACAAAATACTTCACTTAGGCGTGACCGACACTACAAGTGTACACAAATGAGACATGGAACGACCGCACTCCGAAGGAGCTTACGGGCCTGACAGACCAGTTATGAGTTAATTGGGTAAGTGGTAACGTATCAATAAGATACTCCATGTATGTATACAAGTAGAGTACGGAACACGGGAAGTAGCCCACTCCATACTATGGACGAAAGAGCCAATTCAAACAAAGACCGTTGGACAACTCGAATGACCGAAGAACATGGAAAAGCTTACAAAGCTAAAGAAGGAGAACACGGTAAGGCGACAGACCTAAATAGGTAGCGTTAATAAGTGCTGGGAGCACGAAGTATTAAGTATAGTCATTGAACATGTCTCAGGAATCCTGAAGGAAAATACATAATACCTGGAATGAGTATCCAGCGTAAACAAGACGGCGAAGGCCGAAAATGAACATATCGATGTTTGGCGAACGGGATAGAATTTCCACAGCATGTCTCACTGAAGAGTGTAACGACCTGACCAAGAAGGGAAGGAAAAGTACTAATGGTCTACCCAAGAATGGGAGACCTTACAACCCTAAATGGGATAGTCAAGTACATAACCGCAAGGCGGAGTTAGAAACTGAACATACCCATGAGTTCAAGCCGGATGTAATGGCCCAACTCTATAACACCCATGAGCAATCCGTGAAGGGTGCCAGAATCAATAGTAGTTGAACAAGATATCGTGTTGAGAACACAAGTGTTTAAGCGAACACTCGGGTAGAACCAGAAGGGATCCCACATGACACGGGATACCCTAGATTGCCAGAGGGCATGAATTAGTATCGAGATACTTAAAGGGCCTTCCATGTACGCAAGCGTGATGAGTCAACCATATTAAAGAGCCCAGTCTTACCTCCAACCATTAATGGTATTCGGGAAGAAGAAACCTGTATAAACAGCCCGCATAGAGCAGGGCTCGAGGCAAGGTGGCTTGTAAGCCGGAAAATTAACTACAATTTGTAGTTCCAAACATTGCAAACCTAAGCATAAAGGTATAAAAGGAACAGTGGACAATGAACCACTATCTTAGAGTGGGGTTACCACTTGTTATTGTAGGGCCTATGGAGTGGCAATTGCGTGAATCCTCCAGAGAAAGGCTACCACCTAAATATGTAATGTGAAACCGCTAGAGCGGTGTAGTGAACCTTGAGCATGTGTATATGGCCAATGAGTATATGAACTATAATAGAGTGTAAAGAGGAACCTCGATAGCAGTAAAAGGAAACCGATAGAGTAATCAGATGAGTAGTGAACACTGTATGTGTACAGTATGAACTGCAGAGTAAGCAGTGAGCAAGTGTGTAGAGGGATTTAAAGAATAGTGTATTTTGTTGAGCCATAGAGTAAATGGCGAGAACACCTGGGCGGAAGCTAAAGTAGTAGCGGATGCCATGAAAATGCGAAAGACCAAGGTACGCAGTAAGCGACCATTGTAAGAGTACATTCAGACAGTGCTCAGAAGTTGGTGAAGAAAAGATAGTAAAAGAAGACATGTTTATTCCTATCTCATGAGAGATTTACCGTCAAGGGTTACGCTTCTGCACTTGTATGACTGATTATTTTGGTATTGCACTTGTGCGGTAATGATCGAGTGGGAGAGCCAGGAATTGAGAAATGTCAACGAAGCCTGCTGAGTGAGAATCTAGAGAAATAACCGTGTGGCCATTGGCCAAAGATGCACAAAGAACGTGGGCAATAACCCACAGGTCCCAGGACCGATGAATAGTAAATGCAGAGTAGTATCAATGAAGAATTCTTGTACAAAAACAAGCAAACAAACATAAAAATTAAACAAGGAAGCACTACATACTGAGTAGTAGCTTGACCTTAACCGACAATAAGTCGGGAGTAGTAAGTGAATAATCACAAAGGCATACAACGCTATACAAAGTAGATTCCCAGAGAACTAGAGAGAGAATCTAAATTCATCGAATTCGCATACGGTAAGAGATACCTAGCGACGATTGAGAACCTTTATTCCCAAAACAAAAGGGATAAAAGGGAATGCATTAATACATTGAGAATACAAAGAGCGAATTAAGCTCTATTTATTAGGTCACGCAGCAGAAGCTTGTGGACCGTAATTCAAATTAAGTACACATGGCAAACATGAGTATGTGGCTCATCATAAACGCTTTAAAGCCTTAGAGGCAAGAACCGAACCCGGTTATGAGTTAATTAACCACATTGAAGTTAAAATACTTCATGATACCCGAATTAGTGAACCAATGTTCAGTAATAACATATGGTCTGTTACGCGGGCGTAACCCCTTTTAAGGGGGGTAGGGCGAGAAACCGCTTAGAGTATGTTTTACGTATAGGTGCGTAAACTACTATGTGCATAGCACAAAGAAAATTGTTTTGATGTTTGGAACTTATGTTACATAAACATGTGTACCCATTCATTGTGTAATTATGATTATCGCACATGAGAGATGCAAGTAACGAGTATATAATATTTATGAAAAGAGGAGTAGAGAGACTCCCGGGGAATGAGAATCCCTTTAGTATTTGTCTATTGAGATTAGACATGAGATATGATGAGTATGAATAGGTATGAAACCAGTGTATAACCTAGAAGGGAGTGAGTTCCCTAGGTGATTGTATTTGAGAATGATTGATGGAGTGAGTTCCATCCTTTAGAGTTGCATGTTGGGTGTTTTATTTGAGTAATAATTTGACTAATGACGCCACGAGTACTGAGTACCTAGGTAAGGAAGCGAAATAAATTCAGAATTATGGATGACTTTAGTTCCATAACTAAGAGATAAATTAAAATGGATTGTTTATGAATATGACTAGAAAGAGTAAAAGATAGAAAACGAAAATGTTTGACTATCTGATTGTTTGAAACTGACGAGGGGGGTGGAACTTGGTCTGCTAGCGATCAAGGGAAGCTGAACACAAATTGGGGCGGAAGGATAGTTCAACACTGATGCTGATCACGTCAGGGTTGGATGATTCGTGAAGCTCCCTACAAGTGGTCACAAGTAATCACGTTAAGAAAAGATACAACTACCATAAATTTGACTTGGAGTTGTGTGATGTTTTAAAAGAATTTTCAAACAGAATTCGAAAAGGATTTTCTTCAAGTATGAAGATGGAAATGAAAACTGGTTTTGAAACTGCTATCACCCGCTGATGGCTGTGGCCTTAAGTCTTCATGGCCGGTAGAACGGTGGGCGTGTATTAGTTTTGAAACCATTGCACCGTACGTGCGGCGGTCCTAAGCGACCGGTTGGGGTGGTGACAGTGTGTGATTTTTCCAAAGGCAGCGGGATGGGGAGAGTACCCTGAGACGATCCTGTGTTGAGTGAGTCAACCAGAGTGCCCGAGGATATTTATATGTGAAACGTTTTGATCAGAACCGAAGGGACCGTGGGCCAGAGAGAGTAAGTGCCCATTTGTCATGAAACGGCCGTGAACCAGAAAGAGTAAGTGTTCAACATGACCGGTACCTGAGGGATCAGTAGTGTATTACTCAATATGGATTCAAGGACTGTAGTGCCTTCTTGTCTTCGGACCGATTCCATGGAGAGAGAACAAAAAGTATTTTTGATTGCTATACATGCTGTGATATGTGTGTGGTATGTGTAGTATGAAATGTGACTGACTTGTGGAGTCTGTAAGGTTATACATGTATTATAACCTTGGCATATTACGCCCCTGAGAGTAACCATCTAGATTAACCAACTTTGAGGACAAAGTTCCTAAGGGAGGTAGATTTTAATACCCCGGATCTAAAATTGGTGATTAAATTTATCTAATATGATTTTTAAAGGCCTAATGGTGCCTAATAAGTATTGGTAATAAAAAAACCAAAAGTAAAGACAAAACGCTTGAAAAGCGAAAAACGCTAAAATGCGCATTAAATGAAAATAAGAGATATATGATCTCGTAAGGGTCCGAGATGGATTCCTAAGGCTTTGTTAGGCCTAATTAGTTTACGGGAATGATTCCCAAAGAAAACGGATCCAAGTAATGGACTAAAACACTAACGGAGTTTTAAAGCACGTTTTTCGAGAAAACCCGAAAACGTGACTTTAAGTGGTCAAACGGACCCGTGAAAATTATAGTTGATTGAATAACTATAATTAAGTATTAATGGAAGCTTAATAACCATTAAAATTAATTAAATGAGAAAATTCTGGAAAACGGACCCTGTAAGTGAATAGTGACAAAACCGGGAGACGAAACGCGTTTATTTCGAAAGGACGAAAAACGACCCGGACTATTAATTAATGTGGGCTGGTTTTAATTAATAAGAATACACCCATTAATAGCTTGCTAGCTATTAAGTAATAACAAGACAAGTAAATAAATAAGTAAAGCAAATAGTATAAAGTAAAAAGTAAAGTACTCACCCTCTCACCTTCTCCTTTCTTCATTTCACGTATTGTTCTGCCCAGCTCTCTAAACTTCTTCTTCTTCCTCGTGAGTCTGAACAGCACACAAGCCTCATCTTGTTTCACCTCTATCTTGTTCAATTCTCCACCAAATCACTCGAAACTTATACCGTTAGACTCAACTCGGTGAGAGCTTCGCTTTCCACCCAACAAAGTCTCGATTCCTCCATCTTCACTTCCATGGAGGTTGAAGCTTTTGAAGCTTGAAGGGCCGATTCTAACCCTCCTCCATCTCCTCGGTGCCTTAAGGTAATATTAAGTAAGTGTTTAGGCCATTTCAAGCTTATTCTTACCATTTATGAGATTTTTCCCTCATGGTTGAAAACCCTCCTCATTTCAGTCGAACTCGTATGTTTTTGTGGTGTGTTGGAAACTCCTTCAATTGATTTCCAAGCTACCCATTTGGTTTATCTAAGGTAAAATCTAAACTAAACTTTGGAAACTAGCTCTTTAAATATTAGGTTGTGTGGAGAGAATTGAAATTGACTTGGGGTTATACGTGTGATGGGATATGGTTGTAGCTAGCAATCCATATTCCTTGTGTGGTGTGGGAAACAAGAAGAGAAAGAGGAAACAAGAGAAAGAGGAAGAAGAGAAGTGAAAACTGAAAGTAAAACAAGGTAAAGAGCTTACCTTGTGTTGGTTTTATCCCTTGTGAAATTAATGTTGGTGTAGTATAAATAACTTTGAGCTTGTGTAGACATGGTACTACAATATTGATAGTTAAAAGGGAATGTTTTAATATGTATGAGTATGTAAATAAACCTAGGAGTTAGGTTAGTTTACATATGTGAGCAAATGGCATTTTGATGTGTTATTTATGTTTAAATCAAACAGGTGGGAGAAGGGTGTTGTGAGCTTTTGTAGTGTGGTGAAAATGCAGAGAGAAGTAAGTAGTTGCTGTCAAAATTTGCCTAGGGAAGGATAGTTTGAGTGTTCTGTTTTAAAAGAAGAAACTAGGTGTTTAAGAGTTGTTAAGTGAGTGGTTAATGATTTGGAAACCAAACTAAGGAGAAGTGTGTATGAGTAGAAATAATGTCAATTGAAGTGCTGGGAATGGCACTGTTTGAATGGTAAAAGAAGTTACCAAATCTGTAACAAGAGTTAAGGGAAAACAAGGAAACTAGTTATGAAAGTGTAAGTGAATTTTAAGTGAAATTAACCAGAGTTGTGAGTGCACTTGGAGCTTAGTTTAAGGGGGTTTAGGTGAGTAATTAGGTGCTAAAACATGTGGATTTTAGTTGGTGAAGAATGGGTAATCAATGGGCTAAGAGAGGACCTTGAACAGAGTGGGAAACTGTCAAATTTGCAAAATCCGTAGCAGGGTCCGGGACTTAGGTCCAGGACCAAGTCCCGGACCACCCCCTAAAATACCCCCAAGAGTTTTCTGATTGATGGGTCCGGGACTTAAGTTCTTGCCCATGTCCCGGACCACCCCCTTTATTTATGCCGAGAGTTGCCTACCATGTTTGGTCCGGGACTTGAGTTTGGTACAAGGTCCCGGACCACTTGTTAAATTCAGCCGAGAGTTATACCTTGTAATGGTCCGGGACTTACGGTGGGGACCAAGTCCCGGACCACCCCCAGAAACCTACATAGAGCATTTTAAAGGTTGGAAATGATGGGGGTTTAAATGTTAACGATGTTATAAGATGTTAAGGCCTTGTTTGGTGACATGTAAAGGCCCTAGGAAGTGTAAGAAGGTGTTAGAAGTGAGTGTGAAGTAAGAACTCAAATTAACAAAAGTAAAACCGAGATAACGGGATAACGGGGTAAGTACGGGAGTAGCATTTAATTATGTACCGCATGATCTTAGTATTAATAATAATGTTTGAAACATTATCAGAGAGTCGTGCGTGACCCGAGCATGGTGTGATGCCACGGTAAAGTAAAAACCCCGGTGAAAGGTATGATTTTCTCATACTCCGCGTGCTAACCGACTTACGTTGATTTGTGTGTTTGTGTGCCGGCTTAATCAAGATTAAAGCATGAAAATAATCCCTTGTTTGATTATGTATGTCTTGATGTATGTTGAATGAGCTAACATACTTATATGCCGGTGTGGTCTAACATAGAGTAAAGACCGACTCCTAGTGAGTAACGTTTGGCTAGAGACCCATAGATCGGGTCGATGCTTATGATAACGAAAACGTGCAAACACACAAACTATCCGTTAAAGTATAACGATAATGCAAACATATGAACTCCCTAGAATGTGAGGAGATATGCGGGTTGAGTAATTACCCGATAACGGTTAGTAAACCATAATGAAACAATCCACGAAACAAATGAGAGTGGGAAGATAAGTGAACCTCCTTCAAGAGGATTAAAGATACTTCAAAGAGGCGAACTAGTAAAGAGGGTAAAAGAGACCTAAGGGATTAGTAGCTCCCTTGAGACATGGTCGACCTCCTATATGAGGATTTTACCCGGTATAAGAAAATAACCGAATGCATGAGTAAATGAAACGTACAGGTAACTCTTAAAACCTAAGATTAACCGAACTTAAGTAATGTTCCCAAAGTCATCAGAAACATCGAGGGTGATGCTTCTAAACTAATATACATAATATTATTATAACTCCGAGAGAGGAGTGTATGGGAATGAGAGTAGTCCGAGAGTAGTCGGACCTAAGTAAAAAAGAGATAGGAACTAAGAGAGAGTTTCGTGAGCTAGTTGAACCTTCCCACTATGCTAGACCCGGAGTAGGGTCGAAACCGGGGAAGTAAGACTATGCTAGAGAGCCATGAGTTTTGGCCTAAGTATGTATTAAGAGTAACAAGCGTGACGTAGGAGACCTGTAGTGTCTCGAGAATCTACAAGAGCTTGAGTATAAATAACCCAAGAGTGTGGGTGAGATAATAAGAATAAGTAACCCGAGAGTGTGGGTGAGTATAGTACGAGTAGCCCAAGAGAATGGGTGTGTATATGAATAAGTAACCCGAGAGAGCGGGTGAGGTATTGAATAAGTAAAAAGGGCATAGTGAGGTATAACCCTCAAGGCCTAAGAGTAAACATATACAACTAACAACCTTGTTATGTTAGTTAGGAATTGTGTTCCGTGATTGGATGTAGATTCCTTGAGTATTACACGTACTTATTGTATTGCTATGATGCATGTTGTTTGACTAAAATGAACTCCATGTATATCCGACGAAGTGGTCGGCGTACCCCGGTTAGCGCTCGGGGTATACGAATTTCATATGCAGCGTTAAGCTGAGCCCCTAGGGGCTACGTTTTTATTTGCAGGTACACCGAAGACGAAACCGTACGAGAGTAGGACGGGGTCGGTGAAAGCATGGGTAGTTAGATTGTAATTACTTATGTATTGAACGAGGTGTAAGACCGAATATGTTATCGGCATCCATAAAATGTAGACTCGGTATAGTAAGAAATGATTTGAGTAAAGTGTTTGTATTGTGTATTCGGTTGTTCCAGTCCATCAGACCGCTACAGTATGTAAGAAAGGCCTGGTTAGCCACATGAGTGGTTAACGGCATTGTTTCACCCCTCGTTGTAATTAGAGTTCCGCTGCGTGAGTAGGAGTATTTAGTACGGTTTAAGAGGTAACGACGAGATTAACGGTTGGGGTGTTACACCCGACCACTAGGGTTTCCTCGTGCTCTCTAATAATTCCTATGGAACTATGGTTTCCATTAGGGTTACAAAAATTCAGGGTATTACATTCTCCCCCCGTTAAACAAAGCTTCATCCTCGAAGCTTAAACTCACCTCACAGTCACATCACATAACAATAAGACTTATCAACATTATTTCTCCACTATACGCATTATATCTACATAACAACACAAATATTCTCAACCACCACAAGTGATTTATATAACTACCTCAAATAACAACCACCTCAAATAATTTACTACATAAAGTGACAACATTCACCACATACAATAATGATCCATCTACTTCAGATAATTCACCACATAGCAATAAGATAATAATTTAGATCATATAAACATGCCAAACACTTTAAGTGTCATATTGCATCAATCTTCAATATTAATATCAAACTATCCTCAATTATTTCTCCACTAATCAACACCTACGTCTTTGTGAGCCTCGATTTTAAACCCTATCCTGTGTGGATTAAGTTGATTAGGATCTAATCGGGTTTTAGGTCCACTTATAACCTAAGATTAATAACTATGTCATATAACAAAATTATTAAAACCTAGGCTAGCTCACTGGAACCTATTATGAGTCGCCACCTAATTTTAACCTAGATCAAATTAGGAAAGGAGAGTTCGGGTTCGGGGGCTTGATATTCGATTTAATTAGGGTTCAAATTACTTTCATTACCCTTCCTAGGTCATTTTTCCTCTACTTAGTTTATTTACGGCTTATTACGAGTCGTTTTAACCTAAGTGCGCGAGCTTCTGTTTTTTTTGTGTTTTTTAGCATTTTTTGACAGAAAACTAAAAGTGGAAATTAAAAATACCTAAACTTGGGTTTCGGAGGCAGAATTAGGTCAAATTTTGTTTCCGTCCGTAGCCACGGACCAAATGTCCGAGACCACGGACCCCAGTTAACCTATATGAAAATAAAAGTCGATTTAAACAGAAAACAGAAAATTGTGAAGTCCGGGGCCCCGGACAGGCTGTCCGTGGGCCCGGACATTATTAGAAAACCTAAATTTTTTAAAATTTAAAAATCCCGCCGCCGTCCGTGGGCGTCCGAGCTTACAGACAGGGAGTCCGGGACCCCGGACATGACGTCCGTGGGTGCGGACTGCCCTCGGACAGCGGCATTGAGGCTGTTCCCGAAGGTGTTTTTGGCTCAAATTTTATGGGTGTGTAGCCTGAAAGATGTACAAGACGTTAGCGATTGAAAGTTTTCAATTTGAATTTGAATTAAGCACGAAACTTGGTAAACAAGTTATTGGACAGAAACTTAAACATACAGCAATACAGAAGCGTACGAATGTTAGTTTGAACCCAAAATTTGACAGAGAGTTAATGAGGTCGTGGGGAATTGGAAAAGTAGAGTTGTAACCTGTTTTACCTTCGAATTCAAGATGATTCTTCACACCGGGATTCGTCGAGTGCTTCATTGATGGCAGACCCGAAAGGATTTCGAACCAAGCTTCTGGTTGTTGGTTGTTCTTGCTGTTCTTCACGTTTTGGTGGTGTTTTTGTGGGGTTTTGATGACTATTGGTGCTTTGGGGATTTGAAAACGTGTTTAGATGGTGATTTCGGGGGAGTTTCGGTATGATTCGGGTGGCCGGGTGTTGGAAAACGTGAGAGAGAGAGAGGAGGCTGTGTTGCCTGACTCTCTAGGGTTCTTGAGCATATGAAGTCCTTCCTTTATCCAAAAACCCATCCCCTTATATAGACTTTCTTAAAGATAAAGAAAATCCAGTAAAAGTAAGATTTTCTGGTATTTTAATTAAAAGACTTCCCAAAGGAATTTTGCTCTGAAATTTTAACCACATGTCAAGGATGGATATTATGAATTTTCTGAGGTGGAAACGAATTTTTTAAATGTTGGAATGTTTTTAAATTGAATTACTTGTCAGATTCGGTCAGAAATTGCTAGAAAATTATTGGAAATTCGAAAAATCAAAATTCTAACGCCATTATGCTTAGAATGTCATCCTTTATCATGGGTTAAAATATCAAAGCATTTCAAGCTGATTTGGGCATCCTTTGGAGGAGAGAGAAAGCTTATAGGAGGTCTCAGGAGCCCTTAAAGATTACCAAAACGCCCCTGAAAATGACGAAGCTGCCCTTCATGCCACGGGATGCGCCGTTCGAGCCGGAATCCCTCACTACATGATTAAAATGCCCCTCACAACACCAGGACCTCGTAGACCCTAACCAGGGGGTCAAAATTTTGGGTATAACAGTCTTACTCCAACCCCGCTTCCACTGCGCTACTCTGATCTAATTTTTCGTGGTCACTTACAGGAAGCTTCAGGAATCCTCAAACCCTGCCATGGTCAGTGACAGTGTTGAACTATCCTTCCACCTCAATTTGTGTTCAGTTTCCCTTGATCTGACCAGGATCAAGGTCAACCTTCCCCGTCAGATTCAAGCAATTTGCACAATTAAACAAGTTCCAGTTTAATCCTAGTATAGCCCCAATTATCTGCGTTCACAACTAATTCCAAACAATCAAACAAATAGGTAACAAGCAACAAACACAATTCCCATCCCCACGGCTTGTCAAGTTTTTAAGCCTACATTTAATCTTAACTCAACCAAAGCTCCCTAAAGACCAAACCTGCTCTGATACCACTCTGTAACACCCCGGTTTTTACACCCTAATTTATTTTTTTTACTTGTTTTTTTTTGTACAACTTTCTACAATATTTTACAGCGGAAGACTAAATAACACCTAAGCCAAACCGGAGTGCTACCGCCACACCCACACCAACTAGTGTGGATGCTAAGGCTAATCCACCTACAACCTAACTCCCGGAACATGCTCCAAGGAGTTTGCCGCTTACAAATAAATAAAATTCCTAGCTATGTCGGCGCGCTCCCTTGTCCCAAGCCCAAGAGCAATATCACACAAAGATTTAACTTCACCTGCAACCATAAATCCAAACAAACACACGAAGGGGTTGCACAAAATCAGCGAAACTGAGTAACAATTACCTCACCCTGTAAAATTCATTTTCTCTTTAAAACTCTTTGAATAACAAATAAGCATCCAACATCATCACACAAACAGAGGAATGCAGTAAGAGTATATCACACAGAAGAGTTTACCTGCCCTTGGAATACCATCACATTCGTACCTCGTGAATCGGTTAAATCTCAACACCCCACTGGAATCACAAGTGAAATCCATAAATCTCAATTCTCTGGCCCTATGTCCTTAAGTGTGCACACCCCTAAGGCTAACCATAGCTCAAAGAGTAGATCATAGGACGACCCCAATTCATTGGTCGGAGTCTAATAATTAGTCGCCAATACGGCAAGCCATAAAATGACATAATATTAGTTGGTCAAATAGCTTTTCTCAATGAGGCTAACCATAGCCTTTCTCAATATCACCATCCAACCAATCAATAAGTCCACCATCACATAGTATCACACACAATACAATTTCCAATCCAACATTCATAATCATGATCAAACAAGTAGTAAAACTCTTGAATAGATTCTTCACAATTCATGTAATAATAAGCTCCTCCCATGAATATACCATTCACTCAACCAGAAACCAGCTCAATCTCTTATCAGTCATAAATCAACATTCGACACAAGGATAACTCAAAAATCATTTCCAAAACCATCCAGAAGAATATTACACACAATCATCCTTAGAAAAGGGGTTAAGATATCCACATCATATTTTCTGATAAATAGTCAAACCAATATGATTCCAACCCTTTCAAGGCTAAACCAAGCAACAAAACACCCAAAACCACACTTAAACACAATTTTCCTTATTTCCAAGTTTTAACACACATACATAACCTTACAGGACTTCCTTATATATTTTACGCTTCACAATCTCATAAAACTTAAACCACAAGTCATATTAGGACTATAATGAAGATAAACCATTAAATCCAATAACCAACACACAATTACACTTATACAAGCTTAAAGCACATTTTTAACCCAAATCACTTCCTAATAATTCGAATGACTTCCCAAATGAGTTTCGACCTGAAATTTTTACCATGGATCTAAATTCAAAATATAAGAATACCCTCAAAATTTCAAGGCAAGATGAATTAGGAAACCTATTTAGCTAAGTCTCAAGGCTTAAAGCACCATTTAAGCCCTCCCACCTTAACCTTGAATTTGTATGTCTAACCACGAGTTCCCACCACCTATAATCAATTTTTATGAGTTAATATAGGTATACTAACACACCAACTCAACAAAATCCCAGCGCAATCACTCATGGAGTCTTAAAACACATTTTTCCTTCCTAAACATTTCATAGAAATTACCCTACTTCCCAAAGGTATTTTCGCCTTAATTTTTGCTTTTAGTCTATTAGTACCTATCTAAGAATACTGTCAAAATTTAAACTCAAGAGAAGCTAGGGTTCGGAAGTTACCATCAACAAGAGTTAAAGCTCAAAATCAGGGTTTAAAGAAAGAAATGGTGAGCATAAGTGTTACCTGGACTCTCCTTGCCATTCTAGCCACGACCTTAGAAGTTCCTTAGCTAATTGAATCAATTTCTTCCACCAACCAATTCGCCCAAGGTCACCAGCTGCTTCCCCCTCCTTGAAATCTTGTTTTTCCTTGATTTTTAGCTTGAATTCTCTTCTCTAATGGTGGGTGTTGCCTTCTATGAGCTTCTATGGTATTATAATGGCGTGAGGGTGTGTGAAGAAGGCAAGGAAATCAGAACACAGATCCCTCTTATAGATGGCGTGAGTGGACTCCAAAAAGAGTTCATTTTACTTCATTAATCAAGTGTAATAATTAAAGAGATGAGCCTTATCCTTAAGGAGCCCTTAGATGAGAGACACCTAGCCAAGCTCTAATCCTATCCATCCATGTGTAACCGGCCATATTAAATAAATGAGACAAGTGGCATGGCTAATAATGAGAATAAGACAAGAATAGTGAATAGTGATGAGGTTAAGAAAGATGTCTTCACTTACAGCCCTTGGATCATAGATATTTTGCTTGGATTAATCTCCACCCTCCATGTGTGGCCGCCCCTCATTATTAAGATGATAAGCCTTATCATCTTCATGATTATATAAGTACAAGAATAATTAATAAGGTTAGGACACGTGTTTCACCCTCATTGGTTCCAACCGTTGTCGAATGATAAAGTGACACCTAAGGGAGTTTAGTCATTAATGAAGATGACACAAGGCTTCTCTTGATTGGACCATGTGTAACTAATCATCTCTTGACACCTCGATGCTTACATCATCATTATGTCATGCCGACATCATCACTGCATCACCATTGCATCATCATGGTCAAAGTTGACCATTGACCAAGGTTTGACCATTTTCCAATATTTGACCGAGGTCAGACCAAGGTTGACCAAGGTTTGACCACAGTTGACCGGGGCTTTTTGATCTCTAAATAACTTCCCTGAAATTTCAGTGTTTTTCGGAACTTTCTAAATTAGGGTTTCTCCAGGGTTTCTTGGTTGATTCCCGACCACTAGGGTTTCCTCGTGCTCTCTTATAATTCCTATGGAACTATGGTTTCCATTAGGGTTACAAAAATTCAGGGTATTACAACATCAGGGTTGGATGATTCTTGAAGCTCCCTATAAGTGGTCACAAGTAATCACGCTAAGAAAAGATGCAACTACCATAAACTGAACTTGGAGTTGTGTGATGTTTTAAAAAGAATTTTCAAATGGAAATACAAAGGAATTTTTCTTCAAGTATGAAGGTGGAAATGAAAACTGGTTTTGAAACCGCTATCACCCGCCGATGGCTGTGGCCTTAAGTCTTGATGACCGGTAGTACGGTGGGCGTGCATTAGTTTTGAAACCATTACACCGTACTTGCGGCGGTCCTAAGTGACCGGTTGGGGCGGTGACAGTGTATGATTTTTCCAAAGGCAGCGGGATGGGGAGAGTACCCTGAGACGATCCTGTGTTGAGTGAGTCAACCAGAGTGCCTGAGGATATGTATATGTGTAACGTTTTGATCAGAACCGAAGGGACTGTGGGCCAGAGAGAGTAAGTGCCCATTTGTCATGAAACGGCCGTGGACCAGAGAGTGTAAGTGTCCAACGTGACCGGTACCTGAGGGATCAGTAGTATATATTACTCAATATGGATTCGAGGACTGTAGTGCCTTCTTGTCTTCGGACCGATTCCATGGAGAGAGTACAAAGAATATTTTTGATTGTTATACATGCTATGATATATGTGTGGTATGTGTAGTGTGAAATGAGACCGACTTGTGGAGTCTGTAAGGTTATACGTGTATTATAACCTTGATATAGTACGCCATGAGAGTAACAATATTAGATTCACCAACTTTGAGGGCAAAGTTCTTAAGGGGGGTAGATTTTAATACCCCACACTTAAAAATGGTGATTAAATTACTCTAATGTGATTATTAAAGGCCTAATGGTGCCTAGAGAGTATTGGTAAAGAGAGTAAAACTAGAAGAAAAGAGGAAACGCTTGAAAAGTGAAAAATGCTAAAACGCGCATTAAATGAATAAAGGAGAGATATGATCTCGTTAGGGTCCGAGATGGACTCCTAAGGCTTAATTATGCCTAATTATTATGTGGGAATAATTCCCGAAGAAAATGGATCCAGTTAATGGGTCAAAACACTAATTAAGCATAAAATCACGTTTTTTGAGAAAACCCGAAAATGTGACTTTAAGCGGTCAAATGGACCCGTAAAAATATGGTTGACTATATAACTATAATTAAACATTAATGGGAGTTTAATAACCATTAAAAAAATAAAGAAACGAGAAAAATCTGGAAAACGGGCCCGGTTAGTGAATAGTGCCAAACCGGGTAAAATAACGAGCGTTTTCTGTAAAAAGTCAAAAAAAAACGCCCTCAGCTTGTATTCTGTGTGGGGGCCAAATTATTTAGTATATACATACACATTTAATTAGCTTGTTAGCTTATTAAGTCACAAGATGACAAGGAAATAAAGCAACAAGTACAAATAGTAAAAGTGATATCCTACCCTCTCACCTCCTTTTCTCCTCCTGATTCATGATTTTTTCCCCTCTCAGACAGAGTCTTCTTCTCCCTCCGTATTACAATGGCGATTCCAACAAAGAGCAAACAACCCATCTTCATTCTCTCTTTTCTTGCTCGATACAACACCAAATCACACAAAATTTGTACCGTTGGATTCCTCTTGTTGAGAGCAACATTTTCCACCATTCAAAAGCAAGAAACCCTCACCTTCATTCCCATGGGAGTAGGCTCGTTTGAAGCTTGAAGGGGTGTTTTTGAGTCTCCTTCATCTCCTTAATACTCTAAGGTAAATATAAACTCAAGTTAACCTTCTTCCTAGCTTATTCTTGCTAAATCAAAAAAATGCCCACGTTGAACTTGGCTTCATTTTTCCAGCCGGTTTGCTCTTCAACAGAGGGGTGAGATTTTGCTAGCCTTGCTATTCCAAAGGTGACACTCAAGAGAGCAAGGTAACTCCTTAGTGTTAAAGCCCTAAAACTAGTTCTTGAAATATTAGTTTGGTGAGGTACGTGAGAATTAAACTAGCTTGTTATGTGTGGTTGGGGATATGATTGTAGACAGCAATCTATACACTCTGTTTGGTGTGGAAACAAGAAGAGAAAAAGAGAACAAGAGAAGGAGGAAAAAGAGAAAAGAAAACAGAAAGATAGTAAGGTAAAGAGCTTACCTGAGATGGTTTTGTTCTCTGTAAACACATTTTTGAATGTGAATAATGACCTTGAATTAGTGTAGTTTTGATACTACAATAGTGTTTGTAGAATGAGGAAGTTTTAATGGGTTCGGGTGTGCAAAACAAACTTAGAAACTGAGTTGGAATTATGTGATAACAGAGGAGAATTTAATGTGCTGCTATAAGGATTTTTATGCTTATATAACAGGGATGAAAAACAGGTTTTTGTGACATGTTGTAGTCTGGTGAGAATACTAAGGAAAGTAGAAAAGATATGTCAAATTTTGTCTAGGAAACTATGGGTTTGAGTGTGTTAATAAGTGGAGTTAGAATGGTAAGGAAAAGAAGATTGGAAACAACAACAGAAACAAGAAGCTAGAATCTGTAATAGAGGGGAAAATTACAGTGAAATGGGCTAAGTAACAGATGATTATATAAGGTGGATTAGGTTAGGTTTGAATGCCTAATCAATGTCAAAACATGCTATAATATATGTCGGGAGAGTGGGAAAGAAGTTGGCATTAGTTTGGAGTGGTAACATAATCAGAAACAAGGAGAAAACTTATTTCTATAAGTGGTCCAGGTCTATAAACAAGTACAGAAACCCGGACCAGTGCTAAAACACGGCAGAAACCTATATCAGAGGAGTGGTCCGGGTTTACAAACCAGGACACAAACCCGGACCACCCCTAAAACTCACCTGAGAGATTTATGAGTTATGGGTCCGGGTTTGTAAATTAGCATATATACCCGGACCAGTCAATATTTTCACCCGAGAGTGACCAGGAGTATTGGTCCGGGTTTGTAAACCCGGACACAAACCCGGACCACATGTAAAATTGTCCAGAAACTTTAAACCGTGTCTGGTCCGGGTTTGTAACCCCGGACACAAACCCGGACCAGTGTAAAAATGTACCAGAGAGTGTTTTTAAGTGCCCTAATGATGGGGAAGCGAATGGTAATGGTTTTAGATGATGTTTAGGCCTTGTTTGGTGACTAGTCAAGGTCCTAAGAAGTGTAAACAAGTTTGAGAAGTGAATGAGAAAGTTGTGAGTTTAAGAGCACATGAACTGAACTAGGAATAACGGGATAACGGGGTTTAGTACGAGAGTATTAGTTTTACTTACCGTAACGCTTTAATGTTAATATAAGCATTTGAATGTTATCAGAGGACGTGTGTGAGTCGAGCATGGTGAGATGACACGGTAAAAGTAAAAACCCCGGTGAAAGGTATGATTTTCTCATACTCCGCGTGCTAACCGAGTTACGTTGATTTGTGTGTTTGTGTGCCGGCTTAATCAAGATTGAAGCATGAAAATAATCCCTTGTTTGATTATGTATGCCTTGTTGTATGTTGAATGAGCTAACATACTTGTATGCCGGTGTGGTCTAACATAGTGTATGGACCGACTCGTAGTGAGTAACGTTTGGCTAGAGACCCATAGATCGGGTCGATGCTTATGATAACGAAAACGTGCAGACACACAAACTATCCGTTAAAGTATAACGATAACGCAAACATATGAAATCCCTAGAATGTGAGGAGATGTGCGGGTTGAGTAATTACCCGATAACGGTTAGTAAACCATAATGACACAATCCACGAAACAAATGAGAGTGGAACGATAAGTGAGCCTCCTTCAAGAGGATTAAAGATAGTTCGAAGATGTGAACTAGTTAAGAAGGTAAAGAGACCTAAGGGATTAGTAGCTCCCTTGAGACATGGTCGACCTCCTATATGAGGATTCTACCCGACATAAGAAATTAACTGAAAGTATGAGTAAGTGAAATGTATGGGTAACTCTTAAAACCTAAGATTAACCGAACTTAAGTAATGTTCCCAAAGTCATCAGAAACATCGAGGGTGATGCTTCTAAACTAATATACATAATATTATTATAACTCCGAGAGAGGAGTGTATGGGAATGAGAGTAGTCCGAGAGTAGTCGGACCTAAGTAAAAAAGAGATAGGAACTAAGAGAGAGTTCCGTGAGCTAGTTGAACCTTCCCACTATGCTAGACCCGGAGTAGGGTCGAAACCGGGGAAGTAAGACTATGCTAGAGAGCCATGAATTTTGGCCTAAGTATGTATTAAGAGTAACAAGCGTGACGTAGGAGACCTGTAGTGTCTCGAGAATCTACAAGAGCTTGAGTATAAATAACCCAAGAGTGTGGGTGAGATAATAAGAATAAGTAACCCGAGAGTGTGGGTGAGTATAGTACGAGTAGCCCAAGAGAATGGGTGTGTATATGAATAAGTAACCCGAGAGAGCGGGTGAGGTATTGAATAAGTAAAAAGGGCATAGTGAGGTATAACCCTCAAGGCCTAAGAGTAAACATATACAACTAACAACCTTGTTATGTTAGTTAGGAATTGTGTTCCGTGATTGGATGTAGATTCCTTGAGTATTACACGTACTTATTGTATTGCTATGATGCATGTTGTTTGACTAAAATGAACTCCATGTATATCCGACGAAGTGGTCGGCGTACCCCGGTTAGCGCTCGGGGTATGCGAATTTCATATGCTGCGTTAAGCTGAGCCCTAGGGGGCAACGTTTTTATTTGCAGGTACACCGAAGACGAAACCGTACGAGAGTAGGATGAGGTCGGTGAAAGCATGGGTAGTTAGATTGTAATTACTTATGTATTGAACGAGGTGTAAGATCGAATATGTTATCGGCATCCATAAAATGTAGACTCGGTATAGTAAGAAATGATTTGAGTAAAGTGTTTGTATTGTGTATTCGGTTGTTCCAGTCCATCAGACCGCTACAGTATGTTAGAATGGCCTGGTTAGCCACATGAGTGGTTAATGGCGTTGTTTCACCCCTCGTTGTAATTAGAGTTCCGCTGCGTGAGTAGGAGTACTTAGTACAGTTTAAGAGGTAACAACGAGATTAACGGTTGGGGTGTTACACCCGACCACTAGGGTTTCCTCGTGCTCTCTAATAATTCCTATGGAACTATAGTTTCCATTAGGGTTACAAAAATTCAGGGTATTACATTCTCCCCCCGTTAAACAAAGCTTCGTCCTCGAAGCTTAAACTCACCTCACAGTCACATCACATAACAATAAGACTTATCAACATTATTTCTCCACTATACGCATTATATCTACATAACAACACAAAGATTCTCAACCACCACAAGTGATTTATATAACTACCTCAAATAAAAACCACCTCAAATAATTTACCACATAAAGTGACAACATTCACCACATACAGTAATGATCCATCTACTTCAGATAATTCACCACATAGCAATAAGATAATAATTTAGATCATATAAACATGCCAAACACTTTAAGTGTCATATTGCATCAATCTTCAATATTAATATCAAACTATCCTCAATTATTTCTCCACTAATCAACACCTATGTCTTACTCCAACCACGCTTCCATTGCGCTACTCTGATCTAATTTTTCGTGATGACTTACAGGAAGCTTCAGGAATCCTCCAACCCTGCCATGGTCAGTGACAGTGTTGAACTACCCTTCCACCTCAATTTGTGTTCAGTTTCCCTTGATCTGACCAGGATCAAGGTCAACCTTCCCCGTCAGATTCAAGCAATTTGCACAATTAAACAAGTTCCAGTTTAATCCTAGTATAGCCCCAATTATCTACGTTCACAACTAATTCCAAACAATCAAACAAATAGGTAACAAGCAACAAACACAATTCCCATCCCCACGGCTTGTCAAGTTTTTAAGCCTAGATTTAATCTTAACTCAACCAAAGCTCCCTAAAGATCAAACCTACTATGATACCACTCTGTAACACCCCGGTTTTTACACCCTAATTTATTTTTTTTACTTGTTTTTTTTTGTACAACTTTCTACAATATTTTACAGCGGGAGACTAAATAACACCAAAGCCAAACCGGAGTGCTACCACCACACCCACACCAACTAGTGTGGATGCTAAGGCTAATCCACCTACAACCTAACTCCCGGAACATGCTCCAAGGAGTTTGGCACATACAAATAAATAAAATTCCTAGCTATGTCGGCGCGCTCGCTTGTCCCAAGCCCAAGAGCAATATCACACAAAGATTTAACTTCACCTGCAACCATAAATCCAAACAAACACACGAAGGGGTTGCACAAAATCAGCGAAACTAAGTAACAATTACCTCACCCTGTAAAATTCATTTTCTCTTTAAAACTCTTTGCATAACAAATAAGCATCCAACATCATCACACAAACAGAGGAATGCAGTAAGAGTATATCACACAGAAGAGTTTACCTGCCCTTGGAATACCATCACATTCGTACCTCGTGAATCGGTTAAATCTCAACACCCCACTGGAATCACAAGTGAAATCCACAAATCTCAATTCTCTGGCCCTATGTCCTTAAGTGTGCACACCCCCTAAGGCTAACCATAGCTCAAAGAGTAGATCATAGGACGACCCCAATTCATTGGTCGGAGTCTAATAATCAGTCGCCAATACGGCAAGCCATAAAATGACTTAATATTCAGTTGCTCAAATAGCTTTTCTCAATGAGGCTAACCATAGCCTTTCTCAATATCACCATCCAACCAATCAATAAGTCCACCATCACATAGTATCACACACAATACAATTTGTAACACCCCTACCATTAATACAATACTTACCGTCCAATCTCCTTACATACCAGATACACGCAGCGGATATATTCTTACATACATTGGGTGATACAATGCCGTTAGTCACCCACGTGACTAACAAGGCTACTACTTCTACTTACAGCATCGGTCTGATGGACCGGAATCCCGAGTACTACAAATCTACAATACATTCTCCATTTACCAAATACTGCTACAATCTCCATTCAATACAATACTCCAAATACAATACAATATAATCTACATACCGAGTTTACTAGGATCCTTATACAAGTACAATACCTCTTCCAAGTTCCTACATACTCACTAAGAGACTACTTACTACCCATTCCTCACTACTACCTTACTTTCTAATTACAAGGGCGTGCCTCCGGTCTCTTCCTTGACCATATTCGCTTCGGGTACCTGCACACTAAAAAATGTCCCCCGAAGGGGTCAGCTTTCGCCGAGCATGAAACCGCATACCCGCGTACTAGTGAGGGTACGCCGACTACTTGGTCGAATACATGCGGTTCATTTTATTCATACATACATGCATACATGCTCTTATACACAATACAATAATACTTACACAAGCATTCATACGTACACTTCATTTCGTACAAGGAATACAATGCAACCATCCAATACATACTTACCTTCTTCCGAATACACATACTCATTACATACACAAGGTACAGTTCTTGTTAGCTTCGTTGGTCCACCCGGGTTAATCGGGTGGAGATTACTCTTGTACTCGTTACTCCATACATACGCATACATACTCATACTCATACTCGTACTCATACTCATACATACTTGTTTACTTTCTCTTACTCATGTTAAGTCGTCGGGACCTCCGGCCCGGGGAACTACTCGGTCCCACCACCGGGATTTACTTGGTTCACTAATCCAGGATGCTACCCATTTAAGGGATTTGGGCCATGGACCAGCTTAAGAACCAGGAATCGGATCCAACCTCTTGTGTCACCTCATCCTCACGCGTGGCCGAAGCTATATCGGACTTGTACTCATTCCAATTTACTCACTTAAGTTAGGAGTTAGCTAGTTAGGAATTAGCACAAGTCAACATTCAAGCCACATTTACAAATACAAGGCCCAATATACATTCATACGAAATATAATACAATACAGAAGTACAATACAAGATTCATTTACACCATATCATCCTCCATACATTTCATGTATTATACAAACTATTGTTCAAGAGAAATATACCAAGAACAATATAAACAAGCACGGGTAAGTGCAATATAATCAGGTTCGTGCATTTATCTTATTAGGTGGTCAAATAAGCACACAAATCGGGGTAACCAGATTAGGATACAGGGCATGAAGAAATCATACCTTTCACCATTGATTTACTTATCGGGTATTTCCTTGCTCCTTAGCTCACACTCGTTCTTCGAGTCTTATTCTTGAACCTCCGGCTACATGCCAAATGGTTCCATCAATACTAAACACTGCAATACATTCATAGCTACTACTCCCGTACTTACCCCGTTATCCCATTACTTCGGTTTACTTAATGTCCTTATACTTTCTACTTCCTTAATTAATCCTCTTACTTGTTTCCCATTCACATACTCATTTCCTTACCATTAGAGTTACATTAATGGTGTATTACTAAGGTCTCATATATATGCACATATCTACATATACATACATATGATCGTTACACATTTTTTTTTTTTTTTTGTAAGTTAGGGCCGACCGACCCACCGACCGACCCAACCCCTGGGTCGGTCCATTCCAGTAAGTTTTCCGTCCTCTGAAATTGTCCCGACCGACCCAGACTGTTCCGACCGACCCATACACCTCTGGGTCGGTCCATTCCAGTAAGTTTCAGATCTGTTTCCAAGCTCCGACCGACCCACCGACCGACCCACCTATGGGTCGGTCGAAGTCCGAGACTTCGACAACAGAAATTTGAGTCCGACCGACCCACGACCGACTCACGGCTCCTGGGTCGGTCCATTCCCGAAGGATTTATTTTCGTTACCTAAGCTCCGACCGACCCACGGTCCGACCCGGCTCTGGGTCGGTCGGTAGCAGAAAGCTGCTACAGACTTTGTTTTTCAATTCTTTTCTTACCCATTTCTTCCCCAATCTTCCTACATGTAATCCCACATGATATAATGCCATTTAGGCTTCCTAAAATACCTTATTTCATCCACCAAATCCATTACTAAATCCTTGAGACAATTTACACAATTTCCTCACTTCCTTTCAACACCTACAACAGTTTTTCATTCTCTAATGCTACAGATTTTTTTCTACAACTCCTACCATTCAATATTTCCTCCACCAATGTTACTCCTAGTATCCCAAATACATTTCCAAGTCATTACATTACCTACACCCAAGTCCAACACTCTTCTTACCAATTCTTGCACACTAATCTTTCCTATCTTCTCCAATGCATGTTGATACATTTGCTACAGATTTTGCACTTATTACTTCTCATACTACTACTACCATACCATGGTCATTAAACATCTCTACTATCCTCAATACATACCTTGGTTCTCCCATTCACCAAGTCATCCACAAGTGCACATATTCTTACCCAAAATTTTGCCATAGTTCATCTACTTTTCTTACTTGGCCACACATACCAATTCTCACCAATTTCATTCCTAATCTAGCCACACCCTTACAAGGGTCCTACCAGCAATCAACACTAATATAAATCCATCCCAATACACCAATACTCCATCAAACATGAATACCAATACTCATACACAACCATTTGGCTCCAAGGCCTACAATTCACATACTAATGCACAAATACTCAAACTTACTCTCAATACTCAAAACTTCATAAACTTCAATCCTAATACATTAGTTTGGTTTCTTTTATTCGTTTACCCATTCCATTACTCTAATGCACCAAAATTAACATGAATAAAGAGCCCTTACCTTGAGCTTTATAATTCCTTCATTCTTCTCCATTTCTTCTCTTGTTTTCTCTCTTGTCCCTTTCGGTTTTGTGGGGAATGGAGTTGCCAAACTCCATTCCCTTCACCCATAGCATACAAAACAAGTATAATTAATATACTAACCCTTAGATTTATACTAATTCATTAAGATGTTTTAAACAAATTTCTAGGGTTTACCTCTTGAAGCTTTTAGGAGGGGTTTTAGCCCTTGGTTCAAGAAGGTGTTCTCACCACCATTGGAGGGTTGATATTATGCTCAAAAGAGAGAGGAAAACAAGGCATTACAACAAGCCACAATCGGCTACCAAAGGAAAATGGAGAAAACTTGAATCTTTTGTGGAGATTTATACCTTGTTGGAAAGAGGAGACTCCAAGCTCCATGATGGTGTGCTTTTCCCTTCAAATGGGGAAAACCCATGGAGATGAAACTCTTCCTTTTCGAATTTTGAAAAGAGGGAAATGTAGAGGAGAATGAGGGGAGTTCAAATATGTAATTTATTTTCGATTTGGAGCTTACATGAGGATGGAGCAAGGAGGAGAAGATGGAGTTGCCATTGGAGGCTTGTGGAGCTCCATGAAGTCGCCCAACCAGAGAGAGAGGAGGGAGAAATCGGTGAGAGAGAGAAGGAAAGAGAGAGAGATGAGTGAATGTGAGAGTGAGGTGAGAGGGAGGGAAATAAAGTAATGTTTACTTTATTGCTTTTTGCTTTTGGCTCTCTTATTTAATTAGCTAGTTACATGTATGTGTGTGAGGGGTTATTTAGCTAGTAAAAACCGGCCCCCGTGTAGTATACTAGCTGGAGCGTTTTTCGTCTTTTACAGAAAACGCTCGTTATTTTACCCGTTTAGGTACTATTCACTAACCGGGCCCGTTTTCCGGAATTTTCTCGTTTAACTAATTTATTGACTATTAAGCCCCCATAGATGCTTAATAATTATTATTTAATGATTTATAATTTTACGGGTCTGTTTGACCACTTAAAGTCACGTTTTCGGGTTTTCTCGAAGAACGTGCTCTAAAGTTCTATTAGCGTTTTAATACTTTATTTGGATCCGTTTTCTTCGGGAGTTGTTCCCATATATTATTTAGGTCTTATTAAACCTTTAGAATCCATATAATACGCTAACCGAGGTCTCCTACCTCCTATGGTTATTTAACGCTTATTTAGCGTTTTCTGCTTTTAAGCGTTTATTTATTTCTTTTGGATTTATTTTTCCTTACCAATATTACTTAGGTACCATTAGGCCCTTAATTACGTATTCGATTAATTTTAAATCCCTATATTTAAGTTCGGGGTATTTCAATCTACCCCCCTTAAGAACTTTGTCCTCAAAGTTGTTCGAGGTTATGGGATTACTATACTTACTCCTTTATACTTGTCTAGTACCAAAGTCATACATCCTTCCTCCTTACGATTTCCAAATCCATCCCTCAAGGTCCTACCTACCGTACTATACCAATATACAATAGTTACTCCAATCCGCATTCCTACCAATCATCCGGTTCCTCATTACACGGTTCATACATACATACAGTGCAAAGCTATCCCCAAAGCGATGCAATACACTTACAATCCCTCAGGCACCAAGGTCGTCTGGACACAGGACTCCTCTATGTCCCACTGCCTTGGAATAATACAACATACTACCTTACTATTTCCTTCAATACACACTTCTAGTAGGTTCTCATTCTCCATACTAAAGAAATTCTTTCACCACTACCAATTAAAATTTTCTAAAACATACAACTCCAATTCCAATTTCTATTCATTACTTCTATCCTAAGTGTGATTCTTGTGACCACTTAAGGGGAGCTTCAAGAATCATTCGACCCTGATGTGATCAGCATCAGTGTTGAACTATCTTTCCACCCCAATTTGTGTTCGGTTTCCCCTGATCTGATCAGGATCAAGTTCGACTTCCCACGTCAGTTTCAACAAGCAATTAATTCAATTATTTCCATGTTTGTCTTTAATTCTCCCTAGTCATTCATACATCTCCAAAGGATGGATTCGATCCATCAATCATCCTCACTCTATTTCCAAATGCTTTACTCCATGGTTCAATACCTAAGTGCTCATTTCATCAACCTTCACTACTTCCATCCATTACCCTCAATTGTTTCAGATATTTTAATTAGGAATTATCATACTTGTAGAGTTTAATTGTTCTCAATTTACTTCCGATAATTTTACTTACGAATACACTACTCTTTAGAATTCATTCATCTACTGTTCTCATTTACTTCATACTACTTCTTCAAGAGTTACAATACTTGTGGAGTTCCGTCCACTACTCATTACTCTTCTTTACTAATACCCTTACACTGGGTTACACGATGGGTATATTCGCCCTATGGTATTTGCATATCTAATGCTTATTTACCATAATTACAATATGGACGAGTACTTATGTCTATTTAACATAGTATCAATCATTAATTTGATTCTCATTTGTGCTATGCACATTATGGTTTATGTGTTTTATTCACAAAGCTTACATTAAGCGGTTTTCGCTCTACCCCCCTTAAAAGGGATTACGCCCACGTAATCTACCATATGTTATTATTATTAAACATTGGTTACTAAGTTCGGGCACTCTGAAGCGTTTTAGCTTCTTTACGGTTTATTACATAATATACCCTTGTCAAAGGGTCCTAATCGTAACATTGGTTTAGTCTTTACACCAAGGATTCCTATATGAGTTTAGTTAACTCATAATTAGTTTGGTTCTAGCCTAACCGGCTTCAAGGCATTAATAGCCCTTCTACTATACTTACTAGGTATATTATCTCCTAGCTAGGGCCCACTAGCTTCTGCTGCGCGACCCTGATAACTTGGGTTATTCACCCTTCTTGTTATCCTTAATGTGTTATACATAACCTTTTATCCGTCTATTATGGGAATAAGGTTTACTAGACAAATTCGGTATTCTTTTACCGTGTTCGAACTCGATGAGTTTTAGGTTGTAACCAGCTCTCTGGTAATCTACTGCACCTGCTATTCGTACTCCCACGATTATTTACTCAGTTCCTCCGACTTATTGTCGGGCGAGGTTAAGCCACTATTTAGTTGTAGTGCTTCCTCTGTTGTCAATAGATTCTGGATCATACCAGTTCTCCTGGTTCAGTACAAGTGTTCTTTACTTGTATGACCTTGCATTGATATGCGTCGGTCCTAATGACTTCTTAAGTCTCCTTCCACCTTTTATTCCATTGGAATTCACATCTGTGACTGTTAGTGTGTGTTATGCTCTTCGTGCTTCTTTGGCCTTAGGCCGCACGGTTTGTTGCTAAGCTTGCTTAACTGGCTTATGCCGTGTTTGTGGTGAAAGGAAGGATTTACTACGGTTTACATTCTCCATATCCCTAACCATCCCATTAGATCATTAACTGAACACGTGCAATACCAAAACACTCAGTCATACAGAGTGCAGAGGCGTAAACGCTTGACAGTAGGTCACTTATGTGATAGAAAAGAATATTTATGCCTGTCTTCCATACTTATACTCCGTGTCGTTATCTAGCTACTTCCCCATAGCGGTCGCTTGTTGCGCACCGTATTCTTACTCATTGTACAACATTGTTCTTACTGTTTCTGTTATTGTGATAGTTTTCTCTTTACTCATTGCCATTGTCATTAGCACCATTTCCTTATGGTGTGAGTACACTAGGAGTTTCCCAGTTCATATGTATGATGATTGTTGTTGCATACCGTAATGGTATTGTCTTCCCATTGTGGAGATGCCTTATCTCAACTCGGGTTTCATGTGTAGGTTAGCTTACCTCTCATTATTTGCTCATTTACGATACCATTTTACCAAGTGTCTTGGTTGACAAAGGGTGAAGTGATTTATCGGGTTACAAGCTCTCTTGAGCGTTGATCCTTCATGGTGTGCAATGTGCACTCACATTGATTGTTTTGACAATGACTGTCCTCTCTAAGCTGAGCATTGGTTACAGGCTCTAGCTGTGTAGTTTTATTCTTGTACGTACGTCACCGGGACATCCCAAAACTCCCAGGGTTCTCTGGTCCCGTTCTCCAATTGGAGGGTATTTTATCACTGACAAGTGAAGGTTCTTGTTGAGGGGTATGCTTCCACTCATAAGTCTCGTGACGAGGTTTACCATGTTGGTGTTTATACAGTGGTTCACACATGCTTAGGTGCATATGGAGTATACTTACTCCTTTGAGTCTTTATGCTCTTTAAGCGTTATGCTTTTACAGTCCACAACCCCTTGTAGGCGTAGTGGTTTGGAAAATCTCATTTTCTTATTCGATTGTCTTTTGGCAATATCTATATGCGTAGGATTTTCTGTTATAATAGATGGAAGCCTTTCTAAGGGTTCACATCTTCACCATATTGGTGGTCTTTAGCTAACGAGGGGTACCTTCCCTTGGGTTTCTCGTAGTGTCCAAGTGGGACTAGGCCAATGTTGGCATTATCATGATTCTTATGCCTCTGTGCTACCATTGCTACAGAAGGCATGAAGGTAATTAAAAGCTTGTCAACTGTATACTAGACTGATGCTCTAGTAACAGTGGCATTGAGTTGGCCATTACTCCAAGCCACTCAGGATGTTGGGTTTGAACTGATGGTCCAGTTGTTGATTTCCTGTCGTATGAGACAATATCTCTTGCAAGTCTTGTTATCAAATTGTGTGGGTTATGCAACGTTAAGGTTTACCTAACATAGTTGTTTGATGGCTTTTAAGCCGTATTGCTGCGGGCTATGCTCTTTGCAAGCTGCTTCTTCACATTTCCACTTCTTCTATACCCCATAGGTTGGGGGTATTACTGGGCTCCATGGTAAGTCGTGACATCACGCTTCCGTTCATAGGAGGTCCTTTAGGCATTTTGGTGTTAATTATGGCCTTCTAGTAATTTAGGGCATTTCCTGTTAAGTGAAATCCCTTCGGTGTCTTAACCGAGTGTATGTTTTAGCTTCTGTGCTTTTATCACGTCGTTGTTGTTCAACTGTCGTTATCTCAGACACCCTTCATGGATTGCTCCTGGGTGTTGGTAGTTATGCCGTTACATCCGGCTAATGTTTATAACATGTGTTGTCCTCTATACCGTCTTATGGTATTGTATTAAGCTATTTCCCTTAGGTTTATAATGTCTCCCGTCGTTGGGTAGACCGTTTATCCTTGTTCCTAGCGCTTGCGACTAGGTTTAATATTCCCTTCAATGATGGGTTTTACTTTATGGTAATCTGGTGATTGCTCTCGGGAGTCCTGTCCCGTTTGTCGAGCATTGTGGTGTTCACGTTTAGGCAGTTGCCTTACTGTGTCAGGCTGGGTATACTCCAGCTGTCATATATTAGCTTGATGTTTCTGGGACATATCCAATGTCTATACTTGCTAGTCTGTGCTCTTTGCACTTTCCAGTTCTTATTCCTCATCTTCAGATGGGTTCTCTGAGTTCCTTTATACTTGATCGTCTGAGGTGTCTAGCTGTTTTGGTTTGAACTTACTGACGGTCCGTAGAACGGAGTTGACTACTTCCCGTGCGTCGTACACTACATGTATACATACGTGGGGTACCATGTTGATACGTTACCACTTACCTAACTATATGTCAGGCCCGCAAGCTCCTTCGGAGTGCAGTCGTCCCACATCCCGTAACGGGTATACTCGTAGTGTTCGTCACACGCCTAGGTGAAGTATTCTGTTGCCAACTCCTCTTGTATCATTCTATGATACTCACCGTAATTTTGTTGGTTTGGTTTGGAAATCTAAGGTTTAAAAGGACAGTTGTGGTTTTGAAAGAAAAATTTGGGTTTTGAAACAATGGTTCGGTGTCAAAAGAAGTCCTACATGGCATAGCCATGTTTGTGGTCTTGACCAGGTCCAGCTTCCCGCTGTCTGGTATGTTCTTAATACAATGGTCAGGCCGTCAGGCCTTTCCAAGGTTTGATTCCTCTAGCTTCCAGGATTTGTGATCCTATAGTTGTTTCATTGCTGTCACGGTACATTACTATGTACCTGTGGTATGTTAAAAGTCCTCCTGAATGCTCCCGTCATTACTGCACTTGCCGTGGCAAGTGCGTGGTACTGGTGGTTTTTGGGTAAACCGATATCGGTCACGGTATGGTTTCCACTGGTATTTGATAGTCTCGTCGACTTCTCTATTGATCCAATGATCATTTAATAGGTGAGCTAATCCTCTGAGTAACTTCTCAATGATCTTGACCTGGTTGTCGTTGGTCGGGGTACTTCTCCAATCCTTGGAGATTCCCTTTTTAATTTGGTTTGTGTTTTTCCATGTTGCTCGTTCCCACTGGTTTACCGTGGTTATTGAGCCTTAGCTTGTTTAGGCACTACTCTTGTAGTCCTGTCGGGTTATGTCTCAAGGTTGTTCTTGTAGTTGTCTGAGCCATATTGGCCAGGTATTGCAACCTTACCGGCGTTGTGGGTTTGGAGTTAACCACTTCCGACTATGTCCTTAGTCAGCTAGCATACCGTTGGTGGTATCACTCAAGTATTACTATCCCGTAACTTGTGACTAGGGTTCCGTTACTGCTTCCTTTTTCATTCCCTTGCACGGTTAGTGCTTCTTTCCTGCTGTTTGTTGACCAGCTAGGTTTCGCGACTGCTGAGCACGTCGCCCCACGCTGTTGTAAGTTGTAGCCTCCTTGTGGTTGGAGTGCCTATCCCACCGCTGTTGAGTGCGGGTATTGTTGTTTAACCGGGATCCATCTCCGGGTCTTCCATTTCTTGGAATCTACCATATGTCAGGTTCTTTTCCTCTTGTAGGAGTATCTCATTACTGCCAGATCGGGTTTTCCCGAGCATGAGAGGCTTTTCCTCTCTCTGGCGTCCTTTCCCAAGTTATACGATGGGGGTTTGCGGCGGGCGGGACTGGTATTGTAGGTATCCGGTACTCACCGGTAGTTCCTAACTAGCATATCTCTAATGCTAACACTCAGCCCTTAGCCCTAAGCTTCTACTTCCTAACTCGGTATTCCTAAACTCGGTATTTCCAGTCATCAGAGCGATACTTCGCTCTGATACCACTTTTTGTAACACCCCTACCATTAATACAATACTTACCGTCCAATCTCCTTACATACCAGATACACGCAGCGGATATATTCTTACATACATTGGGTGATACAATGCCGTTAGTCACCCACGTGACTAACAAGGCTACTACTTCTACTTACAGCATCGGTCTGATGGACCGGAATCCCGAGTACTACAAATCTACAATACATTCTCCATTTACCAAATACTGCTACAATCTCCATTCAATACAATACTCAAATACAATACAATATAATCTACATACCGAGTTTACTAGGATCCTTATACAAGTACAATACCTCTTCCAAGTTCCTACATACTCACTAAGAGACTACTTACTACCCATTCCTCACTACTACCTTACTTTCTAATTACAAGGGCGTGCCTCCGGTCTCTTCCTTGACCATATTCGCTTCGGGTACCTGCACACTAAAAAATGTCCCCCGAAGGGGTCAGCTTTCGCCGAGCATGATAACCGCATACCCCGCGTACTAGTGAGGGTACGCCGACTACTTGGTCGAATACATGCGGTTCATTTTATTCATACATACATGCATACATGCTCTTATACACAATACAATAATACTTACACAAGCATTCATACGTACACTTCATTTCGTACAAGGAATACAATGCAACCATCCAATACATACTTACCTTCTTCCGAATACACATACTCATTACATACACAAGGTACAGTTCTTGTTAGCTTCGTTGGTCCACCCGGGTTAATCGGGTGGAGATTACTCTTGTACTCGTTACTCCATACATACGCATACATACTCATACTCATACTCGTACTCATACTCATACATACTTGTTTACTTTCTCTTACTCATGTTAAGTCGTCGGGACCTCCGGCCCGGGGAACTACTCGGTCCCACCACCGGGATTTACTTGGTTCACTAATCCAGGATGCTACCCATTTAAGGGATTTGGGCCATGGACCAGCTTAAGAACCAGGAATCGGATCCAACCTCTTGTGTCACCTCATCCTCACGCGTGGCCGAAGCTATATCGGACTTGTACTCATTCCAATTTACTCACTTAAGTTAGGAGTTAGCTAGTTAGGAATTAGCACAAGTCAACATTCAAGCCACATTTACAAATACAAGGCCCAATATACATTCATACGAAATATAATACAATACAGAAGTACAATACAAGATTCATTTACACCATATCATCCTCCATACATTTCATGTATTATACAAACTATTGTTCAAGAGAAATATACCAAGAACAATATAAACAAGCACGGGTAAGTGCAATATAGTCAGGTTCGTGCATTTATCTTATTAGGTGGTCAAATAAGCACACAAATCGGGGTAACCAGATTAGGATACAGGGCATGAAGAAATCATACCTTTCACCATTGATTTACTTATCGGGTATTTCCTTGCTCCTTAGCTCACACTCGTTCTTCGAGTCTTATTCTTGAACCTCCGGCTACATGCCAAATGGTTCCATCAATACTAAACACTGCAATACATTCATAGCTACTACTCCCGTACTTACCCCGTATCCCATTACTTCGGTTTACTTAATGTCCTTATACTTTCTACTTCCTTAATTAATCCTCTTACTTGTTTCCCATTCACATACTCATTTCCTTACCATTAGAGTTACATTAATGGTGTATTACTAAGGTCCCATATATATGCACATATCTACATATACATACATATGATCGTTACACTTTTTTTTTTTTTGTAAGTTAGGGCGACCGACCCACCGACCGACCCAACCCCTGGGTCGGTCCATTCCAGTAAGTTTTCCGTCCTCTGAAATTGTCCCGACCGACCCAGAACTGTTCCGACCGACCCATACACCTCTGGGTCGGTCCATTCCAGTAAGTTTCAGATCTGTTGTCCAAGCTCCGACCGACCCACCGACCGACCCACCTATGGGTCGGTCGAAGTCCGAGACTTCGACAACAGAGAATTTGAGTCCGACCGACCCACGACCGACTCACGGCTCCTGGGTCGGTCCATTCCCGAAGGATTTATTTTCGTTACCTAAGCTACTCCGACCGATCCACGGTCCGACCCGGCTCGGGTTCGGTCGGTTAGCAGAAAGCTGCTACAGACTTTGTTTTTCAATCTTTTCTTACCCATTTCTTCCCCAATCTTCCTACATGTAATCCCACTGATATAATTGCCATTTAGGCTTCCTAAAATACCTTATTTCATCCACCAACCATTACTAAATCCTTGAGAAATTTACAAAACACAATTTCCTCACTTCCTTTCAAACACCTACAACAGTTTTTTATTCTCTAATGCTACAGATTTTTTTCTACAACTCCTACCATTCAATTTTCCTCCACCAATGTTACTCCTAGTATCCCCAATACTTTCCAAGTCATTACATTACCTACACCCAAGTCCAACACTCTTCTTAACAATTCTTGCACACTAATCTTTCCTATCTTCTCCAATGCATGTTGATAACATTTTGCTACAGATTTTGCACTTATTACTTCTCATACTACTACTACCATACCATGGTCATTAAACATCTCTACTATCCTCAATACATACCTTGGTCTCTCCCATTCACCAGTCATCCACAAGTGCACATATTCTTACCCAAAATTTTGCCATAGTTCATCTACTTTTCTTACTTGGCCACACATACCAATTCTCACCAATTTCATTCCTAATCTACCACACCCTTACAAGGGTCCTACCAGCAATCACACTAATATAAATCCATCCCAATACACCAATACTCCATCAAACATGAATACCAATACTCATCACAACCATTTGGCTCCAAGGCCTACAATTCACATACTAATGCACAAATACTCAACTTACTCTCAATACTCAAACTTCATAACTTCAATCCTAATACATTAGTTTGGTTTCTTTTATTCGTTTACCCATTCCATTACTCTAATGCACCAAAATTAACATGAATAAAGAGCCCTTACCTTGAGCTTTATAATTCCTTCATTCTTCTCCATTTCTTCTCTTGTTTTCTCTCTTGTCCCTTTCGGTTTTGTGGGGAATGGAGTTGCCAAACTCCATTCCCTTCACCCATAGCATACAAACAAGTATAATTAATATACTAACCCTTAGATTTATACTAATTCATTAAGATGTTTTAAACAAAATTTCTAGGGTTTACCTCTTGAAGCTTTTAGGAGGGGTTTTAGCCCTTGGTTCAAGAGGTGTTCTCACCACCATTGGAGGGTTGATATTATGCTCAAAGAGAGAGGAAAACAAGGCATTACAACAAGCCACAATCGGCTACCAAAGGAAAATGGAGAAAACTTGAATCTTTTGTGGAGATTATAACCTTGTTGGAAAGAGGAGACTCCAAGCTCCATGATGGTGTGCTTTTCCCTTCAAATGGGGAAAACCCATGGAGATGAAACTCTTCCTTTTCGAATTTTGAAAAGAGGGAAATGTAGAGGAGAATGAGGGGAGTTCAAATATGTATTTATTTTTCGATTTGGAGCTTACATGAGGATGGAGCAAGGAGGAGAAGATGGAGTTGCCATTGGAGGCTTGTGGAGCTCCATGAAGTCGCCCAACCAGAGAGAGAGGAGGGAGAAATCGGTGAGAGAGAGAAGGAAAGAGAGAGAGATGAGTGAATGTGAGAGTGAGGTGAGAGGGAGGGAAATAAAGTAATGTTTACTTATTGCTTTTTGCTTTTGGCTCTCTTATTTAATTAGCTAGTTCATGTATGTGTGTGAGGGGTTATTAGCTAGTAAAAACCCGGCCCCCCGTAGTATACTAGCTGGAGCGTTTTTCGTCTTTTAACAGAAAACGCTCGCTTTTTCTATTTACCGGTTTAGGTACTATTCACTAACCGGGCCCGTTTTTCCCGAATTTTCTCGTTTAACTAATTTTATTGACTATTAAGCCCCCATAGATGCTTAATAATTATTATTTAATGATTTATAATTTTTACGGGTCTGTTTGACCACTTAAAGTCACGTTTTCGGGTTTTTCTCGAAGAACGGGCTCTAAAGTTCTATTAGCGTTTTAATACTTATTTTGGATCCGTTTTCTTCGGGAGTTGTTCCCATATATTATTTAGGTCTTATTAAACCTTTAGAATCCATATAATACGCTAACCGAGGTCTCCTACCTCCTATGGTTATTTAACGCTTATTTAGCGTTTTTCTGCTTTTAAGCGTTTATTTATTTCTTTTGGATTTATTTTTCCTTACCAATATTACTTAGGTACCATTAGGCCCTTAATTACGTATTCGATTAATTTTAAATCCCTATATTTAAGTTCGGGGTATTCAGCTATCCAATCTATTAAGTACGTTAAAAGTTAACATATTGTATTATGTTACAACTCAGGATTTAATTCCCACATATAATAACTCCTTTGTCCATGGGTAAATATATTTAGGTTTACGTGTACGTATACATGTATATATATACATATTCATATAGTTATTGTTACCATATGTTATTTAATATAATTGACCATTAGGTATTATTAACCTTTGGCATTTAAATCCCCACTCAAATTATGAGTTGGTCAACTTGACCGCTCGCTGGTCAATTTGGTTGAACATATACAGGTCACACTACTATATACTCTATAAAATATAATTCCTGGAATTACGTAATTCTATTAGTTTATGTAACTCTTGATACCATGGCATTAAGTCTTAATGTTACATAATGAAATTCTCCACCATACTTTATTTAATTCCTCAGTCATGCTATATATCTTATAACATTTCATTACCCATAATCCACTTGTATGAATTATAAAGCCCTCTTAATCCACGGTATCTTTCAGTAATTTTTATATGCGTTACAAATTCCTTTTAGTTTGTATTATCCTCATACACTATCATTTGGATTTGACATCAATGAATACGGTTCCCAACCATATAACCGCCAATTTTAATTTGTCACATTCCCAACCTTATTATATAATTTATGATAGCTTATTTATATATACATTTTCCAACATTATCTTATAATTCCACTAGTTTTCAAATACTTACATTATTTATATGAATTATAAAAATTCCTTAATTTATATCATTCCCACCTTTAATGAATATTAAGACTTACATTTAATGTAGCACTTATATCATTCTCAACCATAGACTAAAATCCATCCCCCATCCTATTTATTCTCGCAACAGCCAGCCCCCCATACTTTTGTAAATTGCAAATCTCCCCATGCTAGATCTTATAATGTCACAATTATATTCCATATGCTATATATTAAAACATTCATACTCTTATTCATTTTTATTTTTATTTTTATTTTGACCCAAGTTTTCATCCACATTTTATTATTACCGAACAGACCCAAGGTCCTTCCAGTTCTATTTCCCCACCCCCTAACTCTTGTTTAATTACAAATTGACCCACCTATTTTATAACCTTTTATAGTTTCATCCTTAACTCACAACTTGCATAACTACCGAATCTAATTCCAAATTCTTCTAACTTCAAAGTTTGACTACAACCTTGTTTCTAATCTTATTTTCTTGGTTTTTTTATTCACACTCTTATTACATAGCCATTATTTAATACGCTACCACACCATGCCTTTATATTGAACTTGCCTTACAAACTTTACCCTTAATGTATCTCAAAATTTCAACTACACCATTTAATTTTCAGTATGTCCAGTTATAAAACTTGGCTTGTTAATTATGATATAATCCATTTGTATATCAATCAGAACTGTTGCTTAACATGTTGGTAATCTCATCTTCACTCAAGGATTCTTCTTTTTGTTATTATTATTAGGGAAAATTACATCGCCCACCCATGACGTTTGGCGAAATTACACAGCCCACCCACGAGGTTTCAAAAATTATTTGCCCACCCATATGGTTTCCACAATTTTACATCTAGCAATTTTTCTAATATTTGATCAACTTAAAGATGGTTAAATGATATCCAAATTTGATGAAACTTTACATGGACGATATTAAAGTGTTATATTTTGGTAAATGTGAAATCCAACGTTTTTTAAGCTCATATATGATCCGTGGGACCCGATGAACGTGTCTCGTGTTTCATTAGATCCACATGTCATATATGACCTTAAAAAACTTTGGATTTGGCATTGAACAAAAATAACACCTTAGCATCGTCCATGTAAAGTTTCATCAAATTTGGATATCATTTAACCATCTTTTAAGTTGATCTAATATTAGAAAAGTTGTTGGATGTAAAATTGTGGAAACCACATGGGTGGGCAAAGTAATTTTGAAACCTCGTGGGTGGGCTGTGTAATTTCACCAAACGTCATGGATAGGCGATGTAATTTTCCCTTATTAGGGGAAAATTACTATTATTATCACTATTATTATTATTATTGTTTCTTTATATTAATTTATTGTACTTATTATCCATCTTATAACTTAATACTTTATATCATATTCACTATTGTTTCATCTTATTTCTTTGATCTTAATTTAATTCAACTTATCATATGATTTAACATAAGGTTTCGTAACCCATTATCAAGTAATCTTTTTTTTTTAATCCGTGATAAAACACTTCATTTCCTCCTCCCAGAATTCATTTTTATTAGTCATGTCCTCTCTTGTACATATATTATTATTTTATTTGTAATCCCAAACTACCCAGCCAACTATTACTCTTATTAATATCAGTTTAATACCACGACACCACTTAGCATTTAGAGACACCCTATTAACACTTAACCACTGGACTATCACTAATAAACAGATTCCAAAAGAATTATCTTATCTAGTCTACAGTGGCTAAGTTTCTCTAGTGATGGGTACTAAACACCCACCGATGCCAAAGCTTGAAATTGTCAACTGTAGGACTAACAACACAATAAGGATCTGGGTAAATTAGACAAAAAAAGTTTCCTACGAATAATATTGAGACAGCAAGGAGAATGGGCAGTTCAATACCCACTATTAGCACTGATTCATCACTTGCTGAGACAGAGTACACGATTCAGAGCTTTCAACATTGATAAGGCAGCGACAACATGGAAAGGGAAAGAGTGGGAGAAATAAGGGCTTCTTATTATTTATAATACTTATCGTTGCTTCACACAAAGTGGAACAAGAATCATTAACTTTTATTGTTAATATCACCATGAGAGAAAGATATGTTCAGAGTTTATTACCGGTTCAATAGATGAGTTTTTTTTCCTATCCCCTTCTCTATCTGGCGTGCGAGATGTAGCTGCACCCGTGCGACAGAAAACCAAAGCTTCTATTGTTATGATCAGCAGAAAGAGGGAGATAAGTCTAGAGTATATTATAAGTGCGACAGAATAACCCAAAAGAAAATCTGTTACTATAACATCAGGAAGGAGAAGGTAAGTTTGAACCCATTACCGATTCTAGGAGGAAATGTTTCCAACCACCTCGTCAGTTTGATATTATAACGCAGCGGTTCTGATGAAATCACACAGGCGCCGACACTAGAAAAATGATGGAGAGGGACGCATGACACAGGTGTTTTTTGCTTCAAGAAATGAACTGCTTACACCTTTCTCTCAATTAATTTACTGGATGCTTTCGCAAGGTATAATAGAAGAAGTTAGTGACTTGTTTTGTTACATAGTTAATAGCCAGACAGGAGAAGAATAACAGCAGTATATTACCAATTTTGGTTTCAGGATGATGAAACATGAATCCTTCTTTCTCAAGCTGGTTTACAAGATGCAACAACCGTTCCAGTCATCTGTCACTTTAAAGCTAAGAAGAGGATGGGGACTGGTGCAGCGTATGTGTGTATGGTTGTGCAAGAAGTAGCCGTTTTAGTGATTTACCACTTGAAAGTGCAGATGTGAACTAACGGTGAGGAGGATGGAACTGGTCCAGATCTGGTGTGCAGCGCAGTTCCAGTGATTTTGATTCGAAGCAAAAGCAGGGGTTTATGAGGGTATGATTATGTACGTTTGTTTGCCAGATGGGTTGCAGGACTGTCAAGAATGAAAAGGGATGGAAAAAAAAGGGTTTGAAGTTTCGTGTCCCTTGCTCGCTAGTTTGGGTAGAAAAATTTCCATTGAGAGAATGAAGAACGTATGCAGAGCATGTATTAGCGTGGTCACGAGTAAGCTTTGCTGCAAAGGAAAGAGAAAGGGAATGTAGCCCCATTTTCGATCTGGTGTGTGAACAGTGGTTCCAAAATTTGTTGCTGCTACCGACACAAGAAGAGAGTCAAGTGAGTGCCGAGAATGAAGGACGGTGCAGATGATATGTAATTGTGTTTGCTGGTTAGGGTTTCCCAAAGGGAAAGGGTAACAAGGTAATTACCAGAGAGGGAAGGAGTGTTGTTGATAGTCAAGAGCTGGAATTTATTTATAGTTTAGTGGTAATTATGTATTAGATTTATATATATATTTAATTTAGTAACACAAGTAACAACATAGATTACATGTTATTTATTCTTTTTCTATTTTGGGAAAATTACATCGCCCACCCATGACGTTTGGCGAAATTACACAGCCCACCCACGAGGTTTCAAAAATTATTTTGCCCACCCATGTGGTTTCCACAATTTTACATCTAGCAACTTTTCTAATATTTGATCAACTTAAAAGATGGTTAAATGATATCCAAATTTGATGAAACTTTACATGGACGATATTAAAGTGTTATATTTTGGTAAAAATGTGAAATCCAACGTTTTTTAAGCTCATATATGATCTGTGGGACCCGATGAACGTGTCTCATGTTTCATTAGGTCCCACAGGTCATATATGACCTTAAAAAACTTTGGATTTGGCATTGAACAAAAATATAACACCTTAGCATCGTCCATGTAAAGTTTCATCAAATTTGGATATCATTTAACCATCTTTTAAGTTGATCTAATATTAGAAAAGTTGTTGGATGTAAAATTGTGGAAACCACATGGGTGGGCAAAGTAATTTTTGAAACCTCGTGGGTGGGTTGTGTAATTTCACCAAACGTCATGGGTGGGCGATGTAATTTTCCTTCTCTATTTTTCAATGTAACTTTAGGCTTTACATGCATATCTTTATTATTATTTTTTTCTATCCTTTACTTAATTCTCTGTATATTGTATCATATTCTTCTCTTTATTAATATCTTTTAGTTTCCACATTTATATGATGAGTCGTGTCACATTGTTATGCCAACTTATTATTTAACCTCCCTTATAAGTCGTATTTTTAAGTTCATTATTCCATATAGTATTGAACATTATATGTTACGCCAATTAATTTCTTGATTTCTTTCTTCGGTTGCATCTTACAATTCCATTATTTATGTGAGGTTTATTAACCTCTTTAAATCTCACGTCTATATATAAACTAATCCCTTAAGTGTACGAATCAAGTAATTCATCACGATAACCTTTTTGTCCTTAATTAACTATTATAACCATCCATTAAACGCTTTCATATAATAATTTAGTATTGATTAGGATAACTAATATTTGGGATATTTCAGTAACAGTGAGGGGTGGCCTAGATGGAGGCCTCCTGATTTTGTGTAATTAAACTGAATTTGATGGTGCTTATAATGTTTGTGCAGAGTACGCAGCTGCGGGAGGAACAGGTAGAGATCATACAGGAGCTTGGATTGCGGGCTTTACTGCATCGTTTGGAAAGTGGAGTGCTCTTCATTCTAAGATTATGGCATTAAGGTTCGCTATTCAACTAGCTAGAGAGAAAGGATGGGAACATATCGTTATATGTTCGGATTCTGCCCAACTAGTAGAGTACTTCCATTGCTGTCCTCCCAGCTTGGCACTGCGTCCCTTGATCAGGGATTGTATTAGTAGCATTAGTCCTGGATGGGATGTTAGTCTTGTGTACACTCCTAGGAACAGCAATATGCTAACTGATGCCTTAGCTAAGTTGGGCCTTGTTGGTCCCCCTAGTTTTCATGTACTGGAGTCCCCTCCCATTTGTACTCGCTCTGTTCTTGCTGAGGATACTAGTATTGATTAATAAAATACCGAGGGCATGACCCTCCCATTTTCGACAAAAAAAAATGCTTTTAAAGTGTTTCTTTCCGTACAAATTCGTAAGAGCAGACCACACCCTCGTAGAAGAGGGTTACTACACACAGTCGAAATTTTAATTCGCTCAGTCAGAAAATGATCATCTTGCCTCTGCTTCAATATTTTCTAAAAATTATTATATTTACCCACAATTTGTGACATATTACGAGGTGTATCCAGATTTCATTATGCACAGTCGGAATTCCAATACGCTCAGTCGGAAAATAACCAATTTAGGTGCTAACATAGGCAACATTTATTAAAAAACTGTCCGATAAAAGCAAAAAAGGATTCCAAAGTACTTAAGAAGAAAGAACACATATATCAAAAAAATTATCAGCAAAGTAGACCATGACAAAGTAGACAACAGACGAACGCGTCGACGCAAACGGATCGAAAAACGGAGCTATAACAAAGAAGATATGACGATTTTAAGACCGGAACCCGCGCGCTGGCGCCAACAGAGAAGGGCCGGCGCTGGCACCGGTAAGGAAGGCGGCGCGCCGTTTGTACCGCCGCGTTCGTCTTTTCATCTACTTTGTCATGGTCTACTTTGCTGATAATTTTTCTGGTATATGTGTTATTTCTTATTAAGTACAATATTAACTATAATCGATGTCTTGTTCAAACTTAAGAAGAAAGAACACATATATCAGAAAAATTATCAACAAAGTATACCATGACAAAGTAGACGAAAAGACAAACGTGTCGGCGCAAACGGATCGAAAACAGAGCTATAACGAAGAAGATATGACGATTTTAAGACCGGAACCCGACGCCTGCGCCAACAGAGAAAGGTCGACTCTGGCGCCATTAACGAAGGACGCGCGTTCGTCTACTTTGTCATGATATACTTTGCTGATAATTTTTCTAATATATGTGTTATTTCTTCTTAAATACTTTGAAATCCTTTTTGCTTTTATCGGACTATTTTTTAATAAATTTTGCCTACGTTAGCACCTAAATTGTTTATTTTCTGACTGAGCGTATTGGAATTACGACTGTGCGTAATGAAATTTGGATGCGCTTTGTAATATGTCACAAATTGTGAGTAAATATGGTAATTTTTTGAAAATATTGAAACATGGGCAAGATCGTAAAGTTTTTTAAATTCCGACTATGCGAAGTGAAAACACGACTGAGCATATGAGTTTAGCAGAAGAATGGGAATAACCATTTTTTTTGGAAACGGAATAACCACACCTACCTAAGAGCAACCACAACAATGAGAGTGGAATCCACCGATAAAAGTATTCTTATTTTATTCTCTCTCTCTCACAACATTAGCTAAGAAACCTCTCTCCTAAATCCTTATCTAAGAAATCCTCTCATGTCTCTCTCCTCCACATAATCATTTATCTTTTCTTTTACATATTGTAGAGTGGAATCCACTCTATTGTGGATGCTCTAACGGGCCGTTTGGTAGGAGGTAATAGAATTGTAATTCCTGGAATTGAAATAATTACACTATTTGGTTGAAGGAATTTGAATTCCAAGAATTTTGGTAACTGCCAAATTATGGTCTTACACTTTTTTTCAAACTTGTTATTCTTCAAATTTGCTACGCTTTCAAAATCATTTCTATGTGACACTTTATCTTTTTGTTTTGAATAAATTTGCTATTTATTTATTTGGTTTGATTTAGTTATAAAAGTTTACATTGTTATTTTTATTATTTTTTGTGTAGAATGTTTTACTACATTTGAATACTTAGTAATATTTTTTATGACCTTTTGAGATCCAGTTCACTTCGTAAACGAACTAGTTTATATTAATCACATACATATTACATGCTAATATATAATATGTTTAATGTTTCCTTTTACATTCTACATGCTCAATAATTACAAGCTTATATTCATAATATCAATTTAATGTTATCTAGAAAATTTAAATAGAAATTAAGAGAAATTTTTAAAATAGTTTATTGACTTATTTTTTGGTTCTTATAATTATGACAAGTAAAATTTATCAATTATTATTTATCAAATATATTTTTACAAATTCTCAATTTAATTTATATAATTAAAAATTGAACATACAACTAATAATAACGTGTTAATTGTCAATGATTTATTAGTAACTTGATACTTATTCCAAGTCTATTCCTATCATTATTCTGGCAACCAACACAAAGAAACCATCAAATTCCAGGTATTTCTATCATAACAACCAAACGATGCCATATTCTATTCTTGAAATTCTATTCCAGGAATACTATTTCAGGAATTAACATTCCAAGAACCAAATCACCCGAAAAAATCACACGGGAATAGACGTAAACGGCGGTCATTGAATTCTGCCCATGTTTTCTCCACAAGGTTTGTCGCAGATTGGGTCTAATATGGGCTGTCAGGGCCGGTATGGTCGAATGGGCCTACAAGCCATATGCTTAACATCCCAGGCCATTTGTGCTCCCAACCCCCGAACTCTTGTGTGTGATAACATCGTGCGGTGACGAGTCGACTTCCAATCTGGTTTTCAAAATGTCCATAGTCTCCAACTTTTCCGTGTAATTGGCCTCCTCTCCGTCGATTCCTCCTTTCTTGGGTTTTGAATTTTGATAGATCATAGATGAGATGACCAACCAACAACTGCCTACCATATACTACCTCCGTCCTGTCATAAGTGTCTCATTTGCTTTTTGGCACCTTTTCCACTTCAATATTAAATATATAAATAAAATAATTTTAAAAAATAATTTTTATAATATATAGTTTTTCATATAAAGATTCTATTATAAAAAAAATTATAAAAATATTTCTTACATATTAAATATTGAAGTCAAACGACAAGCTCAAATAGTAAAGGGGACAAAGTGAATGGGACGGAGGGAGTATATATTACGGGAGTTTAAAGGGGAAGGAGCTAGCAACTAGACATCTATCCTCGTTGGGATCTCTGACGCGGAAAATCACCGTCTCCGATACTTAAGCTTCATTAATACCCGGACGCATATGTTATATACTCTCTGACAGTAATAAGAATGCTGAGTACTAAATCCACTTGTCAAATAATGCTCATTATAGTAGTAATATTTTAGAAAAACCAACGTTGAAAACACGGACCTCGACTAATCTGTGTAAGCGTTGTAACCTGTCTCCATGATCACGCAACGAAATCTACGCTCCTGATTGTTACACTGATTTGTAAACGCAAGTTTGATGCAATAAAATACTGTAAGACAACTTCTTTCTTCCTCAACAAAAAGATAAAGAAAAAACTTCATTCTTTGTTCTTCCTCTGTTTTGGGCAGAGGGGTCCCACAAGGTTCACCGTCATGTTTTTTTTTCTAAACCCCTCGTCCAAACATCTATGCGACATTCATTGTTATTTGTGATTTTTCGTGTATATATATCCCATCACACCGCGTTTCCGCCTGCGAGAGCGAAGAGTATTCACGCTCTTCACTGTCACTGACTCACTGCCCCTCCATATCCTCCTCACTGGGTACCTGAATTTCTCATCGCGGGAATTATGGAGCACTAAGCTTCTTCATCAATCTTTTTCCAGTTTAAAAGAGTAATCCTTGTTAGTATTTTCCACCAAAGCAGAAGAATGAACTGCTCCTCTACAAAAACTCTCTTGCTTCTCTGCAATTATTTCTGCTGGTGTTGCTGCAATTGAATACGCTACTTCCGGCTGAAGCTGCCGACAATGTTACTTACGACCGTCGATCTCTCATAATCGATGGCCAGCGGAAGCTCCTTATATCCGCTTCCATTCATTACCCTCGTAGTGTTCCAGCTGTTAGTCTCTCTCATCCCTCTTCTAAATTTCTGTCTAGTGAGCTACTGTATTTTATTTTTTTTATAACCATGGCTGTGCTTTCTGGAAAGTTACACTTCCCTAGCTACTTCAGTCGCTTGTTGATTAGGATAGTATGACGTACTCCAAAGGGATGTGATGCCACTGCCTTTTTTTTTACTACTGTGTTTGGTGTTACCCTATGGATAAGGTTGTCAGTTTGTCTGCTTGGTTTTTTTAGCATATACACCTGCATTACATCGCTTGAGTTCCATCTGGTTAATTTCCCCCTCTTTCGATTTTTTCTCCCATCTGATCGGCGATGTGATCCTTATGAATCATTAATAGATGTGGCCAGGCCTTGTGAAGCTTGCAAAGGAGGGTGGTGTTGACGTGATTGAAACTTATGTGTTCTGGAATGGCCATGAATTATCTCCAGATAATGTGAGTAGAAGAATATAATACCATCCATTTTCCACTCTGCTTCTGCGACCTGTGAGTGTTTTCCACCGTTAATCTATCTTGGTGGTGAATTTTGGGTGTTTATGTTCAGTATTATTTTGGGGGACGATATGATCTGGTCAAGTTTGTGAAGATTGTTCAAGAGGCAGGGATGTATGTGATTCTCCGAATCGGCCCATTTGTGGCAGCAGAATGGAACTACGGGTAATCCATAAATGTACATTGGTGCCTGAGAAAAATTTTGTGACATCTTATACTATTGGGTAGCTCTTTTTCTATATGTTGGTTTTTGGTTAGTGATCGAGAGTGTGTTGTGTTGGTTTTGCAGAGGGGTTCCAGTTTGGCTTCACTATATTCCTGGAACTGTGTTTAGAACTGACAATGCACCATTCAAGGTATACTAACTCTGTCACTGCGTATCCTAATCTCTTCAGCATTACCAAAACTCTCTCATAGATCTTAATTAATCATACATGACTTCATATCAGTCAAAACTTGGTAATGTTGACTGATTCGCTTGTTGCAATTCAGCATTATATGCAGAAGTTTACAACATATATTGTAAACCTCATGAAGAAGGAAAAACTATTTGCATCACAGGGTGGTCCAATTATCTTGGCTCAGGTAATGCCTATTTACCACGTTCAGAAAGTTTGATCACGTCCATCACTTGACTTATTTACATTATTATTAATCTCTACCCTTTTACAATCAAAGAAAAAGAAAGTGGTTTCCTACAATCTATGTTGATATTTACTTGACCAACTAAAGTATGAAATTCTTCTTTCGATCATCATAGATCGAGAATGAATATGGATACTATGAACAAGGATATGGGGACGCAGGAAAGAGATATACAATGTGGTCTGCCAAAATGGCTCTTTCTCAGAACATTGGTGTTCCATGGATAATGTGCCAACAGAATGATGCTCCAGATCCAGTGGTAAGAAATTTGTATCTTTTTCACATTTCTTAGAACGCGGAAAGTCCTTTTTTTTAATATAAAGAAAAGAAATATGATCATAGACCAAAGGTCAAACTCAAGCAAGTAGTTTTCACTTGACTGTATTTAAGAGTTGGATAAATTCTTACAAGCACGCATGCCCAATAAAGTTGATCTTGATCAGTATATGGGAAGGTAAATGTCTGCAAGTCAAATGATCATCTTTAATGCTGCAATTACTTCTTTTACAGATAAATACTTGTAATTCATTTTATTGTGACGGGTTCACTCCTAATGCTCCAAACAAGCCAAAGATGTGGACAGAGAACTGGCCTGGATGGTAACTTATCCTAGAAATTATCTTTCTGATGGTCAAAATAGATGGTCATATGAATGTAGTTCAGACTGTATTTTGATTATTTAACACCTTTGTTCCCCTATTCATGTAATGGGGATGTCTCTTCATTCCAGGTTCAAGACATTTGGATCCAGAGATCCTCACAGGCCAGTTGAAGATGTTGCATATGCAGTTGCTCTTTTCTTTCAAAAGGGTGGAAGTGTACAGAATTATTACATGGTAATTTATCTCAGGGAACTTTTCCACATTGTACATGTCAAGTTCCAAAGTTGCAATTTACATAGAAATAGCTTATTTCATCAATAACATTAGACTTCTTTAGATAGTATCTTTTCCAACATCATAAATAATTAACATACAAATTCTGGCATTGATTCAGTATCATGGTGGAACAAATTTTGGTCGCACCGCAGGAGGACCATTCATCACAACGAGTTACGACTATGATGCACCCATAGATGAATATGGTTGGTTATCGAGTCTTGTGCTCTGATGTACTATCTCCTCACGTTTCACGTATCATCTATCTGAAGGTGGCTCGTATGTTTTGTCCTCACCGTTCACAAATATTATAATATTCCATCCTTCTCTTAATTGTTTATAGGCTTAGCAAGACTACCAAAATGGGGACACTTGAAGGAGCTTCATAGCGCGATCAAATTATGTTCACATGCTTTGCTCAACTATGAGCCTACTCTTGTGTCTCTTGTCCCTCCCAAGAGGGTGACTTGCTTTATATAATAAGGCGTTTTATGGGTATATAAAACTGACTTCAAATACCACTTTCTATATTATGCTTTCCTCACTTTAAAAAGTGCAATCTATGTTCATCTGCAGGCTGATGTATATAACGGCCCTTCAGGAGCATGTGCTGCCTTTCTTGCTAACAAGGATGATAAAAATGATGCCATTGTGCATTTTCAGAATAGAACGTACAACCTCCCAGCATGGTCTGTTAGCATTCTTCCGGACTGTAAAAATGTGGTCTACAACTCTGCAAAGGTAAAAAATGCTTCCCTTAGTTTTCCCTGATAGTTTCAATTGTATTACCTTTCTAAAAGAATTTCACCTGCTGTTAGGACTCCAGGTAGCAATTACACTTTTCATCTAATATTGGTTCTGATAAAATTGATGTTTTGATTCTTTTGTTTTGTGTTTTATTGAAACGTTGATAGAGTAGTAATAAAAGCTTCTAACTCAGGCAATATCATCAGGTTGGATATCAAACAGCAGTAGTTGAAATGTTGCCAGAGAAAGACTTCAAAGCTCTTAAATGGGAAGTGTTTGTTGAAAAGTCAGGGTTGTGGGCTGACCCTGATTTCACCAAAGCCGGTCTCGTGGACCTTATAAATACAACGAAGGATACTACTGATTACCTATGGCACACAACAAGGTTGATCTTCCATGAAAATCCTTTTGTATGCACAGTTTTTTTGGAATGTATAGAGATACAAATTAGGAGAGGCTGTTGTTGAAAAGTGATTTTTATTTACTGTTAATCTGAAGTCTGAATTGATTGTACTTAATGCAATGCAGCTTTGATGTTGTTGAGAATGATGATCTCTTGAAGAATGGAAGTAGCCCTATCCTCTCAGTAGAATCCAAAGGCCATGCCATGCATGCTTTTGTAAATCAGAATTTGTTGGCACAGGGACGGGAAATGGAACTGTTTTTAACTTCACCTTTGAAGCACCTATGCAGCTCAAATCCGGAAAGAATGAGATTGCTCTTCTGTGCATGACTGTAGGCTTACAAGTTAGTAAAGTGAATCCTTTCTTTTCCCTTTCCGTTTGGTTATCCCAGTTTGGATTCATGAAGATCTTAAGATTGTTGCCATGTCATTGTCCAATACCATGGTGACTGTATACAAGTACTACTCACTGTCAGTCACTTGTGTTGTTAAACATCTGCCTTCTAGACTGCAGGACCACGCTATGAATGGGTAGGAGCAGGTCTAACCAGTGTAAAAGTCTTGGGTCCAAACAATAAATCCATTAATCTGACTGAAGCCAAATGGACGTACAAGGTTCTTTTCTTTATTATTAGTTGATCCCTCTATGCTTTTGTTCACTAGAAAAATAAGTAGGCAGCCAATGTCATTATGGAAAATGTCCTCATCTTTTGTTGTTAGCTTATACAGCTACCTTTTTTTTGGTTTATAGATGGGTTTGGAAGGAGAGCACTTGAATTTATACAAAGGTGATGGTCTGAAAGTGGAAAGTGGGTATCAAGCAGTGAAGTCCCGAAGCAGCAGCCTCTAACTTGGTACAAGGTAAGCTCGTCATCAAATAACAATGATTGATTTATTTTCCATCAATCTTCAAGCGGATATAGTTCCTGCACTAGTTTTCATTCTCATGGCTGAACTGAGCAGGCTGTGTTGATCCTCCTTCTGGGGATGAGCCTATTGGGCTTGACATGATCCACATGGGAAAAGGCCTAGCTTGGCTCAACGGAGAAGAAATAGGAAGATATTGGCCAAGGAAAAGCTCTAGCAAAGAGTGTGTTGATAAATGTGATTACAGAGGCAAATTCATGCCGGACAAGTGTGATACGGGATGTGGGGAGCCAACTCAGAGATGGTACTAATAATACAATCACTCACCAGAAGTTCTTTGTCTGAAGCCAGCTGTGATTTTGCCTTTCTCCACTTGTATTAACTCGTTCTTGGTCAAACAGGTACCATGTTCCGAGGTCTTGGTTCAAGCCAGCTGGGAATGTACTGGTGGTCTTTGAGGAGTCGGGTGGGGATCCAACACAGATTACTTTCTCCAAACGGAAAACAACCAGAGTTTGCTCTCTTGTATATGAAGATCATCCATTATTCTACCTTGAATCGTCATCTGGAGAAGGAAATATGAGTGGCAAGGCTGCAGCTCATTTGAGCTGTCCTAAGAACACTCTTATCTCTCATGTGAAATTTGCCAGTTTCGGGAATCCTGATGGAACTTGTGGTACCTACAGCTCTGGAAGTTGCCATGATCCAAACTCTGTTTCCGTTGTTGAAAAGGTATGTCATTGCGAAAGTTGTAATCCAAGGAGCTATCAATAGGGAGAAAATAAAGTGTCTTCCGTGCAGACGAGCACTTTCTTTCTTTCTTTCTATTTTTTTTTTTGCTTTCACAACAAGCTACATTTGTTGCTTGCAGATTTGCTTGAACAGAAGAGAATGTGCCATTGAGTTGAGTGAGCTAAACTTCCTCGGCAGTTCCTGCAAAGGAAGTACCAGACGTCTTGCCGTTGAAGCCTTGTGCAACTGAACCGATTCAGTTTTAGGCAACTGTGAAAGCAACTTATATCGACGATATCTTGATACTAAAGCCGCCAAGAGTTCTGTGTTCATTTAGCATTGGGTTTGTAGTGGAGAATGGTTGTTATTGCATTTCTGGCCCTATTGTATTATCCTGATATTGCGGAAGGGTGTAAGATAGCAGAGAAGTATAAAGACAGGAACAGGGGATATTGGAGGGATGAGTAGCAATTTTTTTGATGAGTGTACTCATAAGGCTTTTGACCTGGCTTTTCTAAGCCTTATAAGCGTGAAAGACTAATATATATATATATATATATATAAATCAAGTAAACTGGCTGATGGGTGGTATTGATTTCCCCATGGGCAAGGCCGTATTTGATCTTTGTCAATTATGATCTAGCTAACGAACAGTAGTGTGTTAAGTAATAAGTAAATTAACATTAGAGGATTACCATTGTATTATGATAACATATATAGATGTAGAAGAAGAGTGGTAGCTACCACGTGGGTAATAGATAGATATAAAACTAAATATTCTAGCACCCCCAATCGCTACTAGAGGATCATGTAAGCAGAGACTGGATCGAAAATCCAAAAATAGTGGAGGTGGTAACCCTTTGGTCATTATATCTATAAACCGATGGGTGGTCGGTACGTGAAGTACGCTTGACCCAGTGCAAAAGTGAATGTCAATTTTGACGTGTTTCGTCTGTTGATGTTGGACGGGATTGGAGGACATATCGACAGAGCTGGCATTGTTGCAAAAACGACGGTGGCACGCGAGGAAGGGGCGCTGAGTTCCCGGAGGAGGCTGCGAAGCCAACAAGACTCTGCAATCACATTGGCTACCGCGCGATACTCAGCTTCAGCGCTGGAACGGGAACTGTCGGTTGGTGTTTGGATGACCAAGAGATAAGGTTGGATCCAAGGAACGTACAATAACCGGAGGTGGAGCGACGGGTGTCGGGACAGCCAGCCCAATCAACGTCCAAATAGATGGTCAATTTTGGTCGGAGGTGTTAGGAGCAAGGTGGAGGCCTAGGTGATGGTGCCTTTGATGTGGCGAAGATACGATTAAGGGCATTGATGTGGGCTTCACGAGGATCATGCATGTGGAGGCAACATTGCTGAATAGCGTAGCTTATGTTCGGGCGAGTGAAAGGGAGTGGTAGTCGGTGGATTGGGGAGTTTAGGGCCGGCACTGGCAGCGAGTTTGGTGTGTGTGTCAATGGAAGTTCTGCAAGGGTGGCAAGAATCCATGCCAAAGTGGTGGAGTACGTCTTTGGCGTAGGCAGTCTGGTTAAAGTGCTGGTCGGTGGTGTGGCGGGTAACTGAGATTCCAAGGAAGTAGTGGAGTGGGCCAAGATCAGTCATGGAGAATTCGGTACTCAGGGCGGTGATGATTTTGCGAAGGAGTGAAGGGGTGGATGCGGTGAGGATTATGTCATCAACATAAACAAAGAGATGAGCTTGGTGAGCATCACGGCGGAAGACGAACAGAGATGGGTCGGAACGTCAGCTGTGCAATCCTAGCCGAGAGATGTATCTGGCAAAGCGGTGGTACCAAGCACGGGCACTTGTTTGAGGCCATAGAGGGCCTTCCGGAGTTTGCAGACGTACTTCGGAAACTGTGGGTGAACAAATCTAGGTGGTTGTTGACAGTAGATCATTTTGTCGAGGGTGCCATGAAGGAAGGCGTTTTTCACATCAAGGTGATGGATGGGCCAAGCTTTGGTGATGGAGAAAGAAAGAATGGTGTAGATGGTGGTAGGTTTGACAACGGGAGATAAGGTTTCATCATAGTCAAGGTCGTGTTGTTGAGAGAAGCCACGAGCTACCCATCTGGACTTGTGACCAGAGAGCCGGCCATCTACATCGAATTTGTGACGAAACAACCCCTTGCTAGAAACAACAGTAGCGTTAGAGGGACGGGGAACTAGTCCCATGTCTTGTTTCTAATCTAAGCATCGATGAGGGGTGTGCAAGGAGAGATTGAATATGAGGGGTGTGCAAGGAGAGATTGAATATGTGTTTGGGTTTGGTGATGCCCGAACGAGAGTGGGTAGTCATGGGGTGAGTAGATTGGGTGGGTGGCTGAGCGGCAGGGTAGGGTTGGGATCGATCATAGAGGAAGAGGAGTGGGTTTGGCGCATGAAAGAGGAGCGGCGCGGTAACGTGGGAGGTGAGGTCAGACGACGGGGAGGAGTATGGAGTTGGTGAGGTGGGGTTGGAGCAAGCAAGTGTGGTGAAGTGATTTAACGGTGTGGACAAAGTGGTTGGGGGGGGGGGGAGTGAGGTGATGTAGCACTAGAGGTGGGACCAGCAGGAGGGGGAGTGACCGCACATAAGACAGGAGATGTGGGCGAGTGGTTCGGTGGGGTGGGGGAATTGGAGGTTGACTGGGCGAGTGGTTAGGTGAGAAGGGGAGATTTTGTGGGATGTTGTTACTTGGGTTTGTTTGTTACGTGTGCATGGGGGGAGGGAGAATCCAAGAGTGAGAGAGGTAGGTGAGGGAAACACAGTGGAGCTGAGGAGTTGTCATCAAAAGAGGGGGAAATAGTGACCGATAGGAGGAGGGGAAGATGTTTGAATGTAAAAATATTTTCATAAAATATAACGTGACGTGAGGTTATTGCCTTATGGGCTTGAAGGTCCAGGCAACGGTATCCCTTGTGCTCTGGTGCATAGCCGAGGAAAATACACGCTTTCATACGAGGTTGCAGTTTATTGGTGGTGAAGAGAGAGGTTGGTGGGTAGAAGAGACAGCCAACATACGTAGATGATCGTATGTGGGCGGTTGATTGTGGAGTAACATATTGGGTGTGGTGTTTGGTGGAGGTGAAGGTGGGCGTGAGATTGATCAAATGGGTGGATGAAGTGAGGGCTTCCGTCCAAAATGGGGGGGGGGGGGGGTAGATGGCTGTGAAACAGAAGGGTGTGAATGGCGTTGGTGAGGGTGCGAATGACACATTCGGCCTTTCCATTTTGTTGCGACGTATGAGGGCAAGAGACATGGAGCATAGTTCCATGGGACGTGAGATACGAACGAAGATCACGGTTGTCGAATTCACGTCAGTGGTTACATTGAAGATGCTTGATAGTGCAGTGAAATTGTGTGGTGACATAGGCATGAAAATCTTTGATAATCAGTAGTGTGAGATTTGAATTTGAGGGAAAGATCCAATGTAATGAGAATAATCATCTAAGATAACCAAAAAAGTATTTAAAACCACTGATAGAGGATGTCCATAAATCACAATGTAGTAAATCAAATGGTTGTTTGGATGTTTTATGACAGGAAAAAACGGTAAACGAGTGTGCTTGCCCAACTGACAAGCATGACAAAATAAAGATACAACTTTATTAGGATAAATTAAACGTTGTTGAACCAAGCAGCAAAGGGTAGGGGTGCCCGGATGCGCCAGTCGAATGTGCCACGATGGTGTGGTGGTAGTGGTTGTTGTGAGGGAGGAAGCGGTGGCAGATGGAGGCGGTGGTGGGGAGGGCACAAACGGGTAGATTTGTCGCGGCTATTGCACTGGTGGATCATGTTCCTGCTGGAAAAATTCTTAACAGAGAAGCCAAGGGGTCAATTCAATAGAACAATGGTTATTAATGCTAAAACGACGAACATAAGTTTAATTTTTAAGGAACCGTGGATTGACAAGAACATTACGAAGGAAGAACGGAAGATATGATTGAAGTTGAGTATTACCGACATGTGTGATAGGGAGGGTTTGCCCATCGCCAACAATGATACAAAAAAAAGAGTTCGAGTTAGGAGGAGAAACAAGAGAACAGATACTTGCATTTGGGCTCATATGCGAGGAATCCCCTGTGTCCATGTACTAAGAGGGTTCGGAAGGACAGGATGGAGGAGCAAGGGTGTTCATGGCGTAGATGAGGCTTTGTTGATCCCAAGAGGGGGTGGTGTGCTGATGTAGAAACGCTTGGGGAGGGTTGGCTGGGCGGGGACCAAGGAGACCTAGGGAGGACCAGTTGGAATGCCACAAGGGTTGCGCATTAAGGAGAGCCCAAAGCTGCTGTTGGAGGGAGGCACGATCGTGCCCACTACCTCGTCCACCACGGCCGCGGTGGTTGTTCTGGTTGGAGGGAGAGGAGCACGAGGCAGACACTGGGACGGTGGCGGTGTCAGGAGAGGAGGGAGTAGCGAACAGAGGTGAGGCAGCAAAGGAGGTGTTGGTGAGAAGGGTAGTCACAGATGGAACGGTGGTGTTGTAGCAGGTCTCCTCAAGATCAGGCTGCTCCGAACTTGTTGAAACGTGGGAAATGGATGTTGAAACTGGATGATGCTACAAAGATTGGAGAATGAGTCATTGAGGCCACTAATGGTTTGAAGGACAAGGTTTTCATCAAGGATGGGGTTATTGACATCAGCGAGGGCATTGGCTTGGGTTTTGAGCTGCATACAGTATTCGTTGATGGTCATGGTTCCTTGACGGAGGCCGCCGATTTCCGCCTCAAGTTGAATGGTGTGCACCTTCTTATTGTCACAGAACAAATCTTCGATGGTGGTCCACACCTCGTAGGAAGTGGGATTAGGACAAAGGATGAGACTGAAAATGTCAAGATGAATCGTGGCGTAGATTGACGATAATACAGTGAAGTCAAGGAGCGGCCAACTATCATCGGACGTCGGAGGTGTGTCGTCAACATGGTTGAGTAAGTTGAACTTACCGAGAGTAACAAGAAAGAGGTGGTACCAGAGTGCATAGTTTGAAGGGGTTTGTGTGAGTTCAATGCGGACATGGTTAGTGATTGAATTCATGTGTAGCGCCTGGTTGACAGCGACTGTGGTAGGAGAATCGGCATGAGGCGGGGGAGAAGCATCTCGACGGGGCGGTGAGGGTGGGGGAGAGCGAGAACGATATGTTCAGAAGGAGTGGGGAGAGCGAGAACGATATGTTCAGTAGGAATGGAGAGAAAATAGGATCCGGGAGAATAATAGGATGATACTATGTTAAGTAATAAGTAAATTAACCTTAGAGGGTTACCATTGTAATATGATAATATATATATAAGAGGAGTGGTAGCTATAAACATGGGTAGTGGATAGATACAAAACTAAATATTTCTAACAGAAATCACATAGATTAATCAGCCACGTCACTCCCATGACCCCTGTTAGGAGAACTACTCATTGAAGGTGAGAATTCTATCTATCTCTTTAGGCAGCGACCGTGATGATTATCAAATGATATATTGTCTAGAGTTGTGAGTTCCTTTTTCCGGGTCAAACTTGGTGAAAGGATACCTTTGAAGTTCCATGCCAAAAATGTTCCATGATTGTTTGCTACTTTGATGTGTTATGGTCATGTGTAGTAGAAGTTTAGCTGCCTATTGCTTTGGTGTCTCCTTTTGTATGTATTGCCATTTTGTTGTGATTGGATGAGCCCGGTGCTTGTGCTATGTTCACGACTTTTCCAAAAACTCTAACTTTCGAGGTTTTTTAACATTTTGGGTACACCCCGCCTTGGATTGAGAATATATTCCATTTCCATGGGCCTGGAAGTGTTAGATTGCCCTTTTGACATAAAAAGGAATAGTTGTGTAGTTTCTTGATCCATTCTACTACGTTGCCTAGGTGTTTATTGGTTTGTTATGCTTTTTAGGTCCTTTTCCAAAATGTACATGATATGTTTGGTTTATGTAGGGGAAATAGAAAGGAATTCGATAAGGGATTATTAGAGAATAAAAAACAATTCTTTGGGATTCTTATTTTTTTTATGTTGAAGAAAGGGAAAATAATTATCATTTACCGCTAATAATCAACTATCAATCCATCTCTTAATAGTTGTTGGACATAGGGCTGGTAATATCCAGCGGGTATCTGATTACCTGAGTGAAAGACTAGTAAAAATCTGATGTAAACGGTGAAGCGGGTGACAGGTGCGGGTGACAACTTTTCACCCATCACCCGGGTAGAACCTAGCCCATCACCCATTTACTAGAAATATATCATTTAAACCAAACATGGCCCCAACCCTTAGATGGAAATTTCGATTAGTGACTTAGTTCTAGCCTCTATTGTTTTATTTATAGGAGGTGGTGTCCCTTTCTAGACTCTTATGCTAGTAGTTTTTATTTAATTTATATTATTTCTAATGTTTAATCACTAACCAAGGATGGTCAAATATGGCTAAAATTAAATTTAGAATGGGAAACTTCTTGTGTTTCAATGTTAATTTCTATGTTTTTGTAAATATAAGAATTTTTTTAAAAAATTGATTTTACCCATTTAGGAATTAGGACCTGTTTCACCCGCAGGTTCGGGTGATCCTTAGTGGATGACGGGTCGGGTTCGGGTAAAGTGGGAACGAGTGACGAGTACAGGTGAAGCTTTACCCAACCCGAACCAGACCCATAGCCAGCCCTAACTGGATGCTTGTAACCGATTGTTGGCCCATTGACCAATAACCATTGACCACTTGGTTAAAAAGCTTTCGGTAATGAGTTTTACTTATTAAGAGAAGATGTTGAATCAAACTAGAGGGAAATGGAGGTTCCTTAAACTCAAAGGTGGAAATGGAAATAACTGAAATCATTAAGAAAAACAAGCAACAACTAAAAGAATAGGTCAAATCCATTCTTTTACTTCCTCCTACCTGTGGAGGGTGATTTTTCGGTATGAGGGGGTCTATCTAAATATGGTCTGACTGAGAAGCCAAGATCCTAAAATATCGTTCTGTGGAGGGTGAAAACCCGTTATTCATGGCATCCCTCAAATACCTACTTTATCGTTCGTCTTTCCCAGAAAGCATAAGGGACAGTGCAAGTGTGCACTACACCCGCTCTCAATGGGCTCCACGCGGACTTATGCCCTAGAGGCGGAAGTTGACTAGAGTCGCCACCTAGTTTGACCTAAGGAACTAGGAAGGGAGAATAAGGGTTCTAAGAACCGTTAATTGACTCTGAAATTATGGATAGGACTTATCTGGTCATGTCAGAGATTCTATGTGGGTTCGCACTGGGTTACACCCCTTAGAAGTGGAAACGACCACGACTTCGGCTTGGTGCCCGAGGAAACCTCGGTCTCCAATTGTCGGGATTGCCTTCTTTCAAAACCATTTTAGAGATTCATTTAAAAGCCAAGGATAGGATTAGGACAGGAAGAGAGAAAGAGAGTGGATGAGGCGAGCTTTTCTGCCAAGCTAGCACCAAATGAAATGGTTGACAGGTTGAGAGTTGAATGAATGTAGATAGTAAAATCGAGGGAAAGTTTATTGATCAAGTAGATGAAAAAGACCCGGGGTCTAAAGGTTTGAGGGTTTAAAGTGAGTCAGAAGAGATTTGAATGCTTGGAGAGGTATGAGTACCGTCTCACAGTGGGAAAAGGGTTTTTTGACTTGGAATGGGGTCGCGCCCTAGATGGGCTGCCTACGTACTCAACTCCCTATTGAGATCAGACCTTACGTAGTTCACGGATGTTTGGGTTTGGTCAAACTTGGACTTCGTTAGGCTTTTGGGCTAAAAATGGGCTTGGGCCTTGAAGTAGGTTTGGGCCTTGATGTGGGTTTGGGCCTCGAATTGGGCTTTGGAATGGGCCTCGAATTGGGCTTTGGAATGGGCCTCGAATTGGGCTTTGGAATGAGCCTCAAATTAGGCTTTAAAATGGGCCTCAAATTGGGCTTTGAAATGGGCCTTGAATTGGGCTTAGTCCTGATTTGGCTTGTGGGCTGGATTTGCTGATTGGGCCAGATGGATTTTTGGGCTTATTCAGATTTGGGCTTGAATTGGGCTGTTAGAATTGGGCTGAAATGGGTTTAGGGTGGTCATGTGTTTGGGCCTCAAGTTTGGGCTTCGAATTGGACTGGGCCAGGCTTTCGAATATCGGGTCAATTGGGACCTTATTTTATTTTGGGCCTGATTTATGCATTGGGCTTGATTTGGTTTTGGGCCGAACTGGCCTATGGGCCTTATTTGAGATTGGGCCGAAAATTGGGCCTTTTTGAGTTTTGGGCTTTTGATTTTCGGGTCTGATAGGCTTTGGAAAATTTGGGAAGAAATGATGAATCAAATTGAGATGAATTTTGAAAATGTGTTACAGGTTATTATAATAAGATGTGGTTTGGGTTTAGGGATCACCCTTTGCTAGGTGGGACCATGGCTCACCATTGGCAAGGGCTCACCCTCTATCTTAAGGGCTTGACCCTAAGGTCTAATAACTAGGGCTTAAAAGGTATATATATATACAAAGAGCTACTGAATTGAGGATCAAAAATAAAGTAATATATCGAGCATGCATATGTACGAGACCATGATAAACACTGAAATCAGAAACAGATGAAGAGTAATAGAGCAGGATTAATAACAACCAACAGCCATCTTAAAAAACAGAGAATAAATGGACATTCTAAAGTACACAGAGGGGTCAAAACCTAAGTTCATCATATTCGAACATTAGAGTCTGAACTAAGTTCCCAAACAGTTTATTTTATTCAATTCATTCACTCGTTTCTTCTACACATTTCTTTCCCAATAGACTGATCCTGAATGAATTATTTGCACTAAACTGCCAATTAAATCTAACTGCGCAAGGATGACGAACCAAATTTTATTTCCTCACCGTGAAGCTATCAATTAAAGGTAAAGGTAAAATGTGGATGTTACTCTTCGATTGCCAAACATTTTTCTGCTTTGCTATTGTTAACCTAATCCAAGCATAAATCAAATCACCAACCTGCTATAATCATTGAATTCATCCTGCCAGTTTTAAGCTGAAACATCTAGACGAAGCACATATTTAAACCAAAATTGTTATTCCAGATTGGTTTCCACTAAACTAAACATAAAGACCTTGTTCATTTTTTTTATCTCAAACTTCTTTTTAGCAGAGGAGAATAATCGAATGTAAAGAAAGTTGGAGCAGGTGGGCAATACACATGATTCAAACTTTCAACAACAAATGGTCAATATCTCATCAACACGGTAGACTCTATAATCATATAGAGGGCTATTCCTATTCAAAACAATGAATCAGACAGAAGAGGTATTTAGGTCGAGAGTTAGTGTACCAGGCAGTGAAGAAAATTTCCTGCAAACATAAGTTCAGATTCAAACACCAAAGCAAATAAACCACAGGTGAAGTTAGTTTCTGGTAATCGAATCGTAATTATGATAGGAACAACAAAGGGATTTAAGAAATCAAACTTCCAGTATGTGCAAGGTCGGTGACTGTTGTTAACACAAAATCAGAGTTTATCCTGACGCATAAACTCCCAAAAACACAAATCTGAACTTATATCGACTTTTTTAGAGGTACACCAGGTAGACTTTGAAGACTGTTTGCAACAAGTCAGTGAATCTAGCAGTGTCGAAGCCAATACAGAAATCCAGAATACACAGAACCTGGCCCCTTTCGAATTCATAATTTAAAACAACAGACAATGCATTGTTATCCTTATGACAGTAGTGAACACATTGCTTCAGGGCAAACCTTAACAAAATTCGGGTTTCTCAGGAGAACAAAGTAACAGTATATACATGGAAGTATCGGTGGAGAGCAGATGTGAAGATTCTAAGTCGAGTGAAGAGATAGATGATATGAACAGCCTAGTTGTATATTCGAAATGAGAAAATAACAGTATAGGCCGAGTTAGCAATATAGGTTTAGATCTCAACTTCTATACTCCGTCCATGAACTTCTGTGTTCATAAAAGGTCAAATATATGTTTGAAAGTGCTTGCCAGAAAACAACGGAGGTAGAGACAGGGCAAAAACGTAGCAAACAGAGTCAGAGATGATGGCCTATATTTCGGGATTGACTCCGAAAGCCATATCCCCTTCTCTTTAGTCAATATACATAAACCAACAATGATTCTAAGCCTGGGGTTGCTCGTACATTTTCCTGGAACCAAAGGCATGCGAAACGGAGGTCCGAAGCTCTGGTTCCTGGACTTCGACAATATAAGCATATCAGAAATAAAACGGGAAATGCTGGAATGGAACAGACAGTGCAAACCCAGTACGAAAGGAAAAGAGAACAAAATGATTGAGGGTGAACTTAGTAAAGAAATCGAAAGTGAAAATAAAGCGAAATTAGGGGAGAGATAACGGGGAAACAAAACGAGAACCATTTCCATGGCGAGAACGACGCCACTTATTCTGCTAAGTAGGAAAAGGGATGAAACTGAAGTTGGTTTTCTGGTGGATGAGGTGATATGAACGGTAGTTCCGGGCCGAGAGTGAAGGGTGGAGGTATTGTGGGTTCAAGATGAAATGTAGCAACGGCGATCAGAGTTTCAGACTAGCGTGGATTTGATAGTGTGGCGAGTTTTGGGACGTGGGGTGTGTGGCTAGTGCGGTGGCGAGCTTCAGGCTTGTGAGCGTGGATTCGATGGTGATTTTGGATGCGAACGGAAGAGATGAGGGTATTGGCGGCGATGGTGATTGTGGTGGTGGTGAAGGAGTCGAAGGGGATGGAATCTGGGTTCTTGCAGAAGAAGATGAAGGTCGGCTCTGTTTGTATGTGGCGATCGAGAGAATGAAGAAGACCGTAACAGGAAAGAGAGGGCTGGGGTTGCGGCGATTGTTGTCTTTTTTGTTTTTAGGGTTGTGTTGTTCTTTTATAAGTAGAGGTTAGGGTTTTGATGGGCAATGTCTGATTATTATGTGGATTAATCACAAAGTGGCTTCACTAAGGTATTGGGTTAAAAAATCGGGTCCAAACATGTGGAGGGTCGAGGCCTTGTGCGCGGGTGACTAACAAAAATGAAACAAGCAATGCTTCTTGTGTGGGTATCGAACCCGAGACTCTCACCATCCCCCTTATCAGCTTGAACCGGTTGTGCCATGGCAACACTTTGTATATTAGCACACGAAAAAATAAAAAGTATCTCTTGTGGGTGGAAGAGAAAATAAAGAAAACGCCCAGTCTTGGCCAGATTCGAGCTCAAGGTCTATGGGTTCCCAAGTGAGCACACCAACCAGTTAAGCTATGCCAGAACTTGATATGTACATGTGAGAAATAAGACTAAAATTCGAACTCAAACTGGATGACGTCTCTAAAATGTTGTTGTTCTAAATGAAAATATATAGTGAAATGAAAGAGTTTTAATCCGACAGAATGAATTATTTTCTAAGGATCATGAAATTATGGACTGTAAACAATAAAATACAAAACGTAATAGAAACATAAAATAAACGGAATAACATAATGATAAATATGTGAAATAATGAAATAGTACATATATAATGTGATAAAAGTACAAGTGATTGCAACAAAAATGAGGATTAAATTAGATAAGCATGAGCGGTAAATGAGATAGGATGAACACATAATGAAATAAAACAAATAAAAAAAAGTTTAATCAAACTATCGACGAAACGAAATTTACTAATACTAATAATAATAGTGAGAAACATATAAAATGATAGAAATAACAATGAAAATGATGAAAAAAAAAGGAAGTAGATGCTAGAAGGTAATTAAAAGTAGCAATAAATATGATAAAATAAATAAATAACAAAAGGATACTAAAAGATAGCTAAATAAACAAAAGCAATAATAAGATAATAGAATAAAACAAAAGGGACGGGTTTAAAACTGTATTGTCGTTTGGAAATTCATTTTTGGAAAATCATGCATTTATGAAATGCTTTGAAAAGGATTAAAAAACGATGGTTTCGTTTCGGCACGCACGCTAATACGTTTTGAAAAAGAAAGGCGACGACCCCTCTCATTATTTCGCAATTTGCTTTATGGGGTGAGAATTTTTGGTGTCTACACTACCAAGTGCTCTTTAATGTACTCGTCCTAGGGTTCATTCGTTTTAGAGCTTATAAAAAGCTTTAAGGGACTGTATCTAAAGAGCTACCATCTTGTGTTAATTTATCACTTAACTAGCACAAAATTTAGACCTCAACACAACCCACATGGGATACCATGGTTGGTTAATCACGCAACAAAAGATGACTATCCTACGCATCGAAAAACCTGTGATTGGAGAATGAGCCCCTATATTGTAGAGCATAGTTAATGAAACTTAAATTCTTTTCAGAAAATGCTTCACCTTATGTACCCCTTTATTATGTGGAAGAAACTGAACTTGGCTTTAGTGGCTAACCAAATATATAATCAACTAATTCACGAGGTTTAAGATCAGTACATATATATTCATATAGGCTTCGTTCACCTTGGTATTTTAGTAGCATATTTGATGGCATATTTATAGCATAAAGGGGTGGTTCCTGTATGGGTCTCACGTGGGTCCAGCGTTCTCCTCAATAACGTACTACAACATATAAAACAACCAAAATAAAAACAGCTACAAATATCTTGAGAAGAGTAGAGTGACATGTTAGGAAAAACTTTATATATTTAGGAAAAATTACATTGTTCACCCATGACCTTTAATGAAATTACATTGTCCACCCATGACCTTTCAAATATAACATAGCCCACCTAGGACCATATAGTAATATATCTTTCGTCATGCTTTTTTCATAATTTCGTCCACCACTGTTATTGACATTTGACTTTCTTATTTCCTTATTGTTTCTTCCATACAGCCTTAGTAAGGAAATTGAAACTACCCAAATCTCCCACTTGACTATATTCCCGTTTCTTCTTTGTTAGGGATTTCTAGAAGTTTATGTCTGCTCTCTCCAGTCACTCTCCATCCCAATCTTATGTTTTGATTGTAAGTTCATCTCTAGCTTGGATGTTGCTTGCAATTCCTAGTGGTCCTGCACTATCTAGTTCTTCCATGCGATTGTGACTTTTGATTTAGTTTGGGTGTTGGTGTGTGGTACCAGTTTCGAATGTTGGGGACTGATTACAATTTCAAATGTTAGTTTCAGATTTCATTATCGCTAGTATCGCCATTTTTGGTGTGCAACTGTTATTTTCAATTCCATATTCCCCATAATTTGTGATATCTAGGGTTTATCATTTCTGGTAAAAAGTTGTCACTCATACATTCTTTCTTGCTTGCGATTTGTCTACAAGTGGACAAATAGGCTTGGATTGGCTTTGGTTGAGGTTTCAAGTGGCATTGCTTACGTAATTCGGTATTTGCTATATGTGTTATCTAGTGTTTCTAGTTTTTGGAAGTTCCTGTGATTTCTAAGAACCTTGCACCATTGTTCTTTCTGTTTTTACCTGCTTGCAATTTCTGGAATTGTATATCTGTATGGATGACTGGGTTTTGTTTTTTGGGCTTCAGGCTTTCTATGATATTTGATGTATGAGGATGGATGTCCACATGTAGAGTTATCATACAAAGGATGGAACTTCTGCTTGCCACCTTTAGGCCCTGATCTTTATTCGACCATAGAATTGATGAGGGATTATATAGAAGGAATGGCAAGCCAGACCACTACGCCTCAAAGTAACCCTACATTTTTCTACAAGCACCCGAAGAGTAAGAAACACATTGAGATCCGTAATGACATGTGTCTATCGAACATGTTTAAGTCAACCTCTGGGGGCTAGATCATTCAAGATTGAACCACGTAACCCTTGTGTCGTATTTATTACCGTCGATCATTATACGTAAGTTGCTAATCGCCACACCCTAAAGAAGTTAACGTATCACCAATCCTCAGATTGCACTCTAACCTGTAGATTAGCACCTCCAACATTTGGCGTCGTCTGTGGGAATCTTTCTCACCATCACTACAAAATCTTCTCCGCCCTATTCACCACCAAAAACAACTCCAAATGGCACCACATGAACCATGATACTCTATGTAAATGAGAAGTACCCAACCTCTAAAGGAAGAAAAAATGCCCCAATGGGACCAGACAGTGTCCTCTGGTCACACCAACAACACTGGCCCAACAATCTCATTAGATAAGTTCTTGGCCCTGCAACAACAGCTAGCCGATCTCACCAAATGCTCCACACACTAGCAAGCAGCCACCAATGCTGGCAGAGATAAAGTGAAGGACTAAGACGGCATGACCTCTTCCCCGACGAGATAAACCAAACGCCACTCCTTTTCAACTCCACCAAAAACATCACCATGTATGATGGCTCAAGTGACCCCGTCGTACATGTGGCGCGCTTCAAATACACACCCGATTCCACCTCTTCCCATCCTCTCTTTTAGGTCGAGCGTACACGTGGTTCACAAGCCGACCAAACAAATTTGTTAGGAGTTTTGAAGAGCTTAGACAACTATTTCTGGCACACTTTACGGTTGAGCGTTGAACCGAGAAGACATCTACCAACCTCATAGGCATGCGCCAATGCCCAAATGAAGATGTTAAAGAATAAACCAAACGATTCTACAACATTGGCACAAACATCGACGAACACAAGGACTCGATCATCATCTTCTCCTATTAACATGACTTGGAGTAAGTCAAATTCGTAAGAGAATAACCACGATGACCCCCACATCCTATGACAAGTTGATCGCTAGGGCCGAAAACTTCATCAAAGGGGATAAAGTCATTCATGTAGCCAGAGAGCTAGCCAAGGCCGCATATTGCAACTTCAACGACGATGATGTACCCACAAGAAGCCGAATAAGCAAAAGGCATACTACGAAAATCAAGACTTTGGGTACCGTGCTAAGGAAACGGCCATAGTAAGAACCACAACTCTGGGTAGCAAAATCGAGCTTATGGTCAGGACAGTCCGGTCAAGTTGCAACAACCCTAACAAGAGAAGCGCCCCAACATACCAGAACCCAGGCACTTCAACTAACTAATGAACGTGGTCGTCGCGATTGTAGTAAGGGAAGGCCTTATAAGGAATGTCCGGCTCACTCCATGCCTGAGGGCGAAAACTCACCAACATACTGTGAGTTCCATGCCCGCTCGGGCTACAACCCTGAAACTTTCCACGGGATCCACAAAGAGCTGGAACAAGCCTCCTACCGCCTTGACCTGGATTGGTACATCTACCGTTCAGGTGCCTCAACCGTCAAGGAAAGAAATAAGCCCCCGTCAAACAGCGACTCCGACTCCAAAGGCCATGACGTAAAGAAACGAGAAGGTGGAGTCTTCATGATATCTAGTTGAGGTTGCAACACTAAACACGAGTGAAAGCGAGCCATCTATGAGCTGCACCACACTGACTCAAGTGGCCCAGTCAAAAGAAGCACGACCATCATCAGCTTCACCAACAATGATCTAAGGGATGTGATATTTTCTCACAATGACCTTCTCATCATCATAGCGTAAATCCACAACTAAGACGTACATCAGATCCTAGTGGACAATGGTAGTGGATTCAACTTGCTCACCGTGAGCACCTATAGATAGCTAGGAACCTAGGTAGAGTGGGTGGACGATTACAGCATTAGCCCATTGGATTCTCATAAAAAGAGTCTCACTCAAGAAGCATGGTCAAGTTAAAATGATGCTCGAAGCCGAAGAGCTCAGCCGCACACAACGGATCGAGTTCCTTCTGACGAACGACCTCCCTGGCTATAACGCCTTCCTAGGATGTCCCAGAATTCACCCATTCTGCTCCGTCCCAAGTATGATGTGCCTAAAGCTAAGTTCCTAACCCGCTTCGAGAAGGTAGTCACTATCAAAGGCCACCAAAGGATCACCTGAATCTGTAATGTAGAAGCGTCTAAGGTAAAAACCTCAGCTCACACCCTCTCGGACTCCACCGGCACCCTGCCTCCTCACCCTAAACCAAAGTAAGGTAAAGGTGAAAACTCTCACTTGGTACATCCCTTCTTTGAATCTCTAAGCAAATTCCTAAATATCGGCGATACATTTTGTGACACAACTTGGACCCCGCTAAAATGATTTTGTCTAAAAAATAACAACCTTTGCATGTACACCAACAAACATGCCCGGTTGACCGGTTCGTAGTGTAGCACAACCTCATGGTGGACCCGAGTTGATTGCTGATTCGTCAGAAGCAATGTCACTTGGGGCCGAAGCGAGACACCGCGATCAAAAGAGGAAGTGACCAAGCTTTTGGAGGCTGGTTTCGTTAGGCCTCACATATAGCTTTTGGCTATCTAATGTAGCCCTCATCAAAAAAATCCAATGACAAATGGCGGATGTGTATCGATTTAAAAATTTTAAATGATAGTTGTCCTCGAGACTTTTATCCATTACCATCCATAAACAAGCTGGTCACTAGCGAGGCTCAAAGATCGGTCTTCAACTTCCTTGACGCATTCTTCGACTATATATAACCAAGTCAAGATGAACCTGAATGATGAGTTGAAAACAACGTTCATAACAACCAGTGTAACCTACTTCGACAAAGTCATGTCTTTCGGGCTACACAATGCCGGGGTGACCTTTCAACACCTAGTCGACAAAATCTTCAGCTCACAACTCGGTAGAAACGTAGATGCCTATGTCGACGATATTGTCGTCCAGAGCAACTCAGTAGAACAACACCTCAATGACTTGAAAAAAATGTTTGTCGGCCTTGATAAAATCAACATGAAGCTCAACTCGGAGAAATGCATCTTTAGGGCAACTCGAGGAAAGTTTCTAGGCTTCGTCATCGGCCAACATGGCATTGAAGCCAATCCAAGCAAAGTCCAAAAGGTACTAGACTTAACAATACCTTGCAAGATCAAAGATGCCCAAGCACTGAATGGGATGCTCACAATGCTCAGCCATTTCTATGCAAAGATGGTCGAGAAGAGCTAGCCCTTCTTCAGAGTACTCGAGAAAAATACCAAGTTCTGGTGGGTTAAGGAAAGCATTCGGCCTTTGGGGAAATAAAAAAGGAAATCACCAACTTGCCCCAGCTCGGCATCCCACTCCCAGGTGAGATCCTCATTTTATACCTTTATTTCTCAGATTGGGCCTTGACCTTCGCACTCGTAAAAGACGACAAAAAGATCAAGATCTCGGTCTATTTCACCAGCAAAACTGTTGTCCGAATCGAATTTTTTGGATATTGGAATATTTTTAAATTTAATTTCTTGTCAGATTCAATCAGAAATTACTAGAAAATTATTGGAAGTTCAAAAAATCAAAATTTCAAAGCCATTATGCTCAAAATGTCATCCTCTATCATGGGTTAAAATTTCAAAGCATTTCGATTGATTTAAGCCACTTTTAAAGGAGAGAGAAAGCTTATGGGGGGCCTAGGAGCCCTAAATTTTTTACGAAAACACCCCTGAAGATGACTAAGTTGTCCCTAGCACTCCAAAATGTGCCGATCGAACTGGGAATCCTTGTTGCTTGACCAAACTATCCTTTTACTACTTGCACCTTAAGAGACTCTCTTCCAGGGGATTAAAATTTTGGGTATAACAGATTGCCCCCCGTCAACTTGTCTTTGTAATGAGAATGAAAATACTGGTTGATGCCTGAGTGATGCCCCAACATTTTGACCATTAGTGAAGAATGAATTAGATTTCTGCTGAAAGTCTAATGATTGTGCTGTGCTATTATAAGACGCTCGCTACCTGGGAAATGAGTTGAATTGAGAAAAAGGTGTAATGAACCGAGTATTGAAGGTCTTGAAAACCTATGTGTGGAATGCAGATATGAGAATTGTACGTATGCTACTGGAGATGATACGCGTATGAATAAAGATGGTATGCAAATGATGCTCGGTGCATTTGGGGACCGAAACCCGTGCCAATGCTCCTGGTTGGACCCTATGTGGACTTATTGCCATTACCCCCCAAACCGGTGTGCAGGGATAATTCCTGGTATAAACCTTGGGGACTTATTGTCTTCGCCCATCATTCGTTGATCCCAAAATTAGATGACATAACTAAGGAGGATTTATTGCCATCACCTCGTCAACTTCTATAGCCAGGGCTTATGCGAGCCTGGGTTATGCTAATGGTATGGAAAGTTTGATGATACAGTATGCAAAGTAGGGCTTATGTGTGCATAAGGGTGATTCTATGCAAGGTGGGGCTTATGGGTGCCTAATGATGATTTTATGGAAGGTAGGAAATGCAAGGTAGGGCTTATGTGTGCCTAGGGAATGCTTTATGGAAGGTAGGGCTTATGTGTGCCTAAGAGTGATTTCTATGCAAGGAAGGGCTTATGTGCGCCCAATGATGGCTTTTATGTAAGGATGGAAATGCAAGATAGGGCTTATGTGTGCCTAGGGATGACTTTATGGAAGGCAGGAAATACAAGGTATGGCTTATGTGTGCATAGGGATGACTTTATGGAAGGTAGGGCTTATGTGTGCCTAAGGGTGATTTCTATGCAATGAAGGGCTTATGTGTGCCTGTTGGAAAAAGTGTATGGTAGGGCTTATGGGCTCCTGGGATGATTTTGTGGTGGTAAGGGCTTATTTGTTCCTGGGAAGGTGAGATGTATGGTAGGGCTCATGGGTGCTTGAGAAGATGTTTTTGTGATGGTATGACTTATGTGTGCCTGGGAAGGAAAAGTGTATGGTAGGGCTCATGGGTGCCTGAGATGTTTTTGTGGTAGTGTTGTTTGAGCTTTTGGGTTCCAATTAGCATTATTCTTGTAATTGCCTCCAATATTTTTCTTTAAGGCAATATGAGTTTTAAGATTTGTGGCAATCAATCGGGACGATCGATTGCCCCCATATTTTCCTGATTAATTGCACAAAAACAAGTCTCGCTCTCACGGGGTCAAGGTTTATTTTGATGTGGTTCTCTCTATCCTACACTTAAAAGTGTTTAGCGTTTGCACTCATGCTCCTCCTCTTGGTCAAAACATCTCAACCATCGAATTTGACATTCGTTAGATTTACACATTCAACCTGTTACTTTCACGTGATTGGATACACAACTATTTAGTTGGAAGTCTTTAGAGCTTATAATGTGGCCATGGGGTGTGATGAATGACAATGGGACCATGGAGGAATATTTGGGATATGTAGAGCTATAAGGGTGACAAAGCTTCAACTTGCATCTTCTCTCGGACTTGCCTTCTTTGTCTTGAAGTTGTTTGGCTACTTTGCATTGACCTTGCTTTTGGACGTTGGACTTGGAACTTTGAAGCCATCATCTCTCTCTTCTTTTGGTTTTAGATTGGGATTTCTTTTAGGCTTTTCAGATTTGCCTTGCATCCTTTTCCTTTTTCGGGGTTCTTGTGGTTCCCGTTTTTGAACTTCGAGAGTTGTTTTTGATGTGAGCTCTTTGAATCCTGTGTCACTTTGGGACCATTTACGGATCACTTCGTTGTTTTAGTAGCGGTGTTACTTCTTTGGACTTGTGAAGTCATTGTCGGGAGTCGGGCTCCTTGCTTCCTTTGGTCACGGAGTCAGTTATTCATCATTGGCTGGCTTGTTTTGTGGAGTTTATAATGTTGAAAAAGAGGAGATATATGAAAAGCTTAGCGGGGGTGCCTAGGGTGTAATGTAAGGGTTCACAAGCTTTTGGTTGTGCGGTGTTATACCTAGGTGCTTCGTCATCCCTAATAGTTATGTATCCGTTCTATGTTACTTTTCACAGGTTTAAGCGTAAATTTACAAAGTGTCTCCTTCGGTTGAAGTTATGCTGTTTACCTCACCTTTGAATGTGATCTCTCTAGAGTTGTGTAAAAATTAGACCTGTCAATTTTGGCCCAACCCAAAATCCAACCCGAACCCAACCCATACTTTTGGAGGTTAGGGTCTTGATTATTGACCCATCTATTTTTTGGGTTGGGTTAGGGTCATAAGCTAATTTTGTGGGTTGGGTTAGGGTAGAGATCTAAACCCATGACCCAACCTGAAACACGAAAATATATTTGTTAATAATAAAAAATAAAAATATTAATTTCCATATATATTATCTTCAGATCAAACTATACCTTAGCCTTAAGCCTAAGCGCAGTTGGACTATCCAACCTTTAATAATATCACACAATCATAACTAAACAGACGGCCCAACCAGTTACATGTCAAACAAAGGGTCCAACCAGACCTTATCATAATGTTGAGCACCCTAATGCTCTCGTCTTTAGACTCACATCCATCTTTCTTCCCTACACCGTTGTTCATGTCTATGTCGCACTTCATCTCTGCCTATGGTTTATTTTTCTTATTCTCACTGCCATTACGTTCTTGAGAACATAGGTATGTTTAGATTATCTAGAAGGGTGAACAAAAGTAGGTGATATATACTATTTGTAAAGGATCTTGATTATAGACCTATTAGTGAATTCTGAATCTAACAATGCAGATAGCGTGGTGCATAAAAGTTCATCAACTGTTGGCAACGATTAGATGATTGTGATTGTAATTTTCTAAGGCACGAGCCCTCAGTTTAAATAGATGTAATTATTTTAAAACTCGGTCATAGTTTGAGGCTTTGAACTGTCAATTTATAAACTATTTCTAACTTTAGAAGATTTATCTTTAGTATATTTCTCTAATGCATAATGAAGATTTTTATTTTCGTTCTCTTTTTTATTAAGGATACTAGGATCATGTGCATATCTAAATATGATTCCTCCCCAATAATGGCAGAGCTTTAGGCTCATATTGATAAAAATAAACTTATGGAAAAAATACGAGTTATTCTATTTATGGGAAATTGGTGTTGTACTTTAGATTCTTCGCATAACATGGAATTCGTTTAAAGTTGGTTCGATCAAGCAAGATTACCTCTCTTCCCTTTGTTTCATCCTAATTAGTGTACCAGCTAGCATGGATGTTTTTGGATTTTTTTATTAATTCTACTCCTAATCCATCTAAATTTCTGTATATTTAAAAAATGGGTTGGGTGGGTTGGGTTAGGGTTGAAGGATTTTAAACGGGTTGGGCTAGGGTCATGATTTTCTAACCCACCCATTTTTGGTTGGGTTGGGTTGATGATATTTTAAATGGGTTGGGTTAGGGTTGATACGAACCTAACCCATCGACCCGAATTACCAGGTCTAGTAAAATGACACGCTCTTTCACTCTTGGTTTTACTGCTTAAGGCACTCTCGCGAAATGTTCACTCAGAGACTTGTTCACGCACTTAAACAAATAAAATAAACGTCATCAATCCTTAACTCAGATTGCCCCCAGTATTGTTTTGTGGTATTTTGACAAGCCTTTTGAATACTCAGGTCATTTGTGGAGGGTGATTGTGTGACAACAATATTTTTTTGGTTTTATGTGTTTGGTGAAATGGTAAGATGGTGGAGTGGTGAGATACGTGGGATACATGTGTTGAAAGTGGTGTAGGCGGCCTTGCACAGGATATCTTGCGAAGACAAAGGTTTTATCTTATGACGTCTGTAAGCTTGCTTTATGAGATGATCTTGCCATTATCCTTACTGACTTGAATTTTGATAGGCAAATAAATGAAAAATAACTGTTGACACAAAGACTTGCATAAGAATGAATCCAACTTTTATTCATAACTTAGAAAAACAATCAACAACGTTGAGTTACAAACCTAAAGGCTCCAATGCGAGAAGTAAATGCAAAAACAAAGATCTAAATAACACATTAATTGTCCCTAAACCGAAATCTATTCTTCATGGAACATCCAGTCGGGCATCGCTTCCTCCTCCATTCTTGCTGTATCATGTAAACATGGGGAACACAAGCACATGAGTAAAGATGATAACTCAATTGCTGAAACAAAAGGGGAATCCATTAACGCACCGAGTCCTTGACGACCAAGATTTGCCGTTGGGGACAGGATGTCTGTTCCTTGGAGATCCTTGCCAAGGCCCTTGTCCTCTTGATAACCATATTTTTCCATGATAACCTTCCCTGGCCTGACCTTGAGTTTCTGAAGAGAAGATGGGTCGGATTGTTCCGGTACAACATTGAACCTATTTAGGTGGGATGAACCTTCTTCCTCGACCATGCATACTGGCAGCTCCTTCTGGTGTGGTTCGCCTTTGATGATATGCACCTTTTCGTCCCTTTTGAACTTCAAACACTGGTGCACCGTAGAAGGCACGGCTTTCAGATCTTGAAGGAAGTCACATCCTAGAATCATGTTAAAGGAATGAGGAATTTGTAGGACCAGGAATTTTACCGGGTGAACAATCGTTCTAAACTTGAGCAGAAGATCCAAGAGACTGAAGACATGCCTTGGGTTGTCATCATATCCTCTTAACATTATTTGACAGGACTTAAACTTGCCATAGCCCATGCTTTTGCCACTTTTAAAGGACAAATGCTAACATCCGCTTCTGTATCAATGAGGACCTTCGGTACCTTGAAGGCTCTGCACCAAACAGTAATATAGAGTGTCTTTCCCGAATCTTCAGAGATTTCACAATCATGGAAACTGATCTCTTCTTCTTGCTTTTTCCAGAGGGCTGCAACCATCCTTTATGGGCCAAACTTTCCTCCGGCCCACCTAAGTGCTTAGCAATGGCTCGCTGGTGTTTTGGAGAGATTGTAAGCAAAGACCAGATTGCCATGGGGATGGTTGTTGCCTTTAGTTTTCGAAGTAGCTCTTGTTCACCAGGAACTTCTTCGGCTACTGGGGTAGGTAGTACTGGCTCCTTCTCTCGCACCAGTACCTCAGAAGGTCCATAGTGCTTGTCTGGCCGAGTAATATCGGCGTTTGTAGGAACGAAGCTGACCGGAGGTATGGATTTTCATCCCATTCTTCGTGTTGGTTTCTTGTCATCCCAAAAAACAGTAAAGGCGGTGCATGGGCTTCGGACTTTGAACCCTTAAGGTCCTCCATACATTGATATCCCTGGTCAATGAGATCCTGGATCCGATGCCTCAGAGCTTTACAATCATCGGTATCATGTCCCGCTAGCTGATGGTACCTCACAGAATTGACTCAGCTTATTCCCCTTTCGAGTTTCTCCATGACAAGGGATGAGTGGTTGTATGATCCTCCATCTTGCAATTTCTCGAGGACTTGGCTTAAGGAACATCCAATGGGTGTGAATTCTCTCTTGGTTTTTCGGGAAGCTCTGGTATGGGGTTGCAATCTGGATTTTCCCTTCTTAGGCCAACGATAAAATCTTGGACCTTAGATTACGACAATCATCCGTAGAGTAACCCGTGAGTAGGTGGAAATGATAAAACTGCTCAGGATGCTCCCCTAGACGCCTTCCGTGGAGCCGCGGGACTCTGAGTTGGACTAGGTTCCGCCCTAAAAGCATCCTCAGGATCCGACTCTGCGTTGCTGCAGATCCATGATGGGTACCTGTGTGGCCCTCTCCTGTTGTGGTTATGGGCCCCCCTGTGGTCTGATCTCGTCCATGTTGGGAGTAAGATTTAAAGGGATAATTTCTTCGAGAGCATGAATAAGTGCTCTTGCTTCTCTTACAGCCGATACGAATCCTGAGCTTAGCTCCTCCAAAGCATTCATGTGGACGAATTCTAATTCAGCGAGCTTTCCAATCAGATCCACAAGCTCAGAAAGCTGAGTGCTTCTGTTGTTAGTTCCGGATGACATCCTGGCTGTTAAGTGTTCTACCTATTTCGAATAGGCGAAAATAAGTCAGCGTTGTGGTGGTGAAGCTGGAACTAAACTTAGAAACACGGGCCGAGGGTCAGTGTGTTTGAGTCGAAAGAGATCAGGTGTCTGCGTTGGGAACTGGATTCAGAATTTCAAAAGGGGTTCATTTTTAGGCTAGAAACCTGGGCCATAAGTACATCGGTCCTATGAGAACATAATCTATCGGGGCAAAAGGACTGAGAATATGGATTGGGCCGATAGTTTCAAAGGAATCGATTTTGAACTAAAATTTCCAAACTCATTTTGAGGAGATTATTTTGAAGAAGTCAAAATGTTTGGGCCGCAGGAAATTTAGATATTTTGTTTGGGCTGAAGGTGATTGGAAGCTTGATACAGATGTTGGGCCTGAGGCCCAGAAAAGATATACACACAAACAAAGATCATACAAAGAGGGTTATGCCGATGTCCTCACAAAACTTCAGTTCAACGGGTATGGATCGATCCGGAGAGGTGCTTGGGGCATAGGCCCAGGTCACCACAAAGGAATAGGGCTTGCACGTTATTCTCTTTGGGCTTCCCCACTCTTTTCACATCACCTAAAGGTGTGCGTCTACGGTCGGGTCTTTGAATGACCAAACAAGGCTAGGTAAGGGCACTGCCAGGAAAATGCTTGGGGCTAAAGCCAAGGTATTAAAGGGACGTGGTTAGATGATATCCTCCTCTTTCCCCACTTATTCACATAGGTGTGAGTCCCTGACAGGGGACCCTAAGGCGGGTCTAGTGGTGAAATCGGTTTGTGCGGACCCTCGCTCTCATATGATGCAAAGGTGTAGAAATTTAAATTACGCTCGAAAGTAAACAAACAACATAAAAGCCATAAATAAAAATTTTGAGTTAAGCTCTCTTTCTTAAAATTAAACAAGTTAATATTAAGAATTTGATCCCCAGCAGAGTCGCCATTCTGTGAGCCTCAATTTTTGAACTATATCCTATGTTGATTCAAGTTGATTAGGATCTGGGGTTCTAGGTCTACTTATAACCTAAGTTTAATAACTATGTCATAAACATTAATTATTAAATCCTAGATTAGCTCACTGGAACCTATTACGAGTCGCCACCTAATTTTTACCAAGGGTAAATTAGAAAAGGTAGAGTTTGGGTTCGGGGGCTTGGTATTCGAAGTATTTAGGGTTCAATTACTTTCATTACCCCTCCTAGGTCGTTTTTCCTCTACTTATGTCATTTACGGCTTATTACGAGGTCGATTTAACCTAAGTGCGCAAGTTTCTTTTTTTTTTTTTGTTTTTAGCTATTTTTTGACAGAAATCAAAAGTGAAAAATAAAATTACCTAAATTAGGGTTTTGTAGGCAGAATAAGGTTAAATTGTGTTTCTGTCCGTGGCCACGGACCTACTGCCCGAACCCACGGACCCTAATTAACCTAGTTATACATAAAAGTCTAATTAAAACAAAACAAAATTTTGAAAAAGTCCGGGGCCACGGACATGCTTTATAAAACCCTAACTTTTCAAATTTGTTGAAAATCCCGCCAACCCCAGTCCAGGGTGTCGAGGCACGGACAGGCCGTCCGGGACCCCGGACAGGGTGTCCGTAGTCTGACTTGCCACAGACGACGGCTTTTGGGTGGTTCACGGTGGCGTTTTCGGTAAAATTTGTGGGGGTGGTGTAGCCAGGGAGATTTCCAATATTGTAGTAATCAAATATTTTCAATTTGAAGTCGAATTAATGTGAAACTTAACAAACAAATTAAAGGGCAAAAATGAAACCAAACGACAATATGGAAACTGTAAAAGGTTAGTTTACACTCGAAATTTTACAGAAGACCGATGAAGTTGTGGGGAATCAAGAGAACGAGGTTCCAAAGTGTGTTTACCTTCGGGATTGATGAGACTCTTCATGTCGGGAATCTTTTAATGCTTCGTTGGAACCGGTTCCAGATTGAGTTCGTCCCAGGCTTCTGACCAGTGATGGGGGAAGGTATTCTCTACGTTTTGGTGGTGATTTGGATGGTGTTGGGAATTGAAAAATGTGTGGATGTGTGGCTTTTAGAAGAATTTCGGTATAGTTTTGGTGTTTGGATGTGCAAAACGTGAGAGGCTGGCTATGAAAGAGAGTTCTGATTGCCTAGGGTTCTTGGAGCTCTGGTTTGATCATGGGATAAGGTTCCTTAAGTAGGCCTCACTAGAGATAGAAAAGTTCCAGTAAAAACCGAGATTTACCGATGTTTTAGCTCAAAGGCTTCCAAAAAGAATTTGACTATGAAATTTTGACCATGTGTAAAGGATGATATTTCTGATTTTTCCAAGGTGAAATCAAATTTTTTGGATGTTGGAATATTTTTAAATTCAATTTCTCGTCAGATTCAATCAAAAATTACTAGAATATTATTGAAAAATTCAAAAAATCAATATTCCAAAGCCATTATGCTCAAAATGTCATCCTCTATCATGGGTTAAAATTTCAAATAATTTTGAGTTGATTTAAGCCACTTTCGAAGGAGAGAGAAAGCTTATATGGGGCCTATGAGCCCTGAAAATTTATGAAAACGCCCCTGAAGATGACTATGCTGTCCCTAGCACTCCGGAATATGCCGATCAAACTGAGAATCCTTGCTGCTTGACCAAACTACCCTTTTAGTACCTGTGCCTTAAGAGACTCTCTTCAGGGGGTTAAAATTTTGGGTATAACAACTGTGCTCGATGCCGAGACTTGATATCCTCATATGGAAAATGGTCTTCACGCTAGACAACACCAGGCACAAGATACGACCATACTTCCAAGCTCACCGGATCATTGTCCGCACCAACTGCCCACTCAGAACAATGCTCCAAAAAACCAAACCAATCCAGTCGCTTAGCCAAGTGGGCAGTCAAGATATTCGAATTCATCACCTCTCAACCATGGTCGTCCATCAAAGGTCAAGCCCTCGTAGACTTCCTCACCGAGACAAACTTTAGAAGTGCTCTTCCTTTCTCGGAACCGGCCAGATCCACCCTACTATAGACGGTATACATTGATAGATCCAGCCAAAGGCCAGGCTACAACGCCGACATCCTAATCAAGTCACCAGACATGCACACTACAAGGTACGTAATCCGACTAGGATTCTCAGCTACCAACAATGCAACCGAGTATGAATCACCATCACGGGTTTAGGGCTATGCCTCACCCTCAGCACCAACCATGTTTGGGTATTGAACGACTCTAAACTGGTCACCAAACAACTCTCTGGCGGTTTCGAGGCCAGGGGTGATGAAATTCAAAAGTACTTGGTCCAAGTCCCAACGCTCAAGGACTCGTTTCACTCCTTCCATATAGACCACATTCCCTGAGGGGATAAATGGTAAGCCGACACCCACTCCAAGCTTGTCAGCTCATGCGGTGGTGTGTCAGCCAGCTCATGCGGTGGTGTGACCACTCCAAGCTTGATCTAGTCAAGATCAAGAACACCCCGTGCATAGCCGCGCCAGATATTTAAAGTGTCAAAGGAACCAGCAGACATGGAAGAGGGATGAACTCAATCATGGACTACTTCATCGATGACAAACTTCTGAAAGGCAAAGCTGAGGCAAAAAGGGTCAATAATCGGCCAACAACTTCTTATTGCTGCAAGGCGAACTATAAGAAAAGTTTCTCCTAACTTGTCGTCTGGTGTATACTCCCCGAGGTACTATTATACCTAAAATTTTGACCTTTAGGAAAGATCACAGCTCATAACGGCGATGCCTAGGGCAAAACGGTCAAAAGATGCAAGGTCAAGAAATTATTGAGCGTTAAAGGGATATTTTTGGAACTTTCTATTTTTATGTGACTTGATCATCATTTCAAAATGATTCCAACATCATATCTATCAAAAAAGTTCACTTTTCTCTGTTTTGGGTGACTATATTCTAGAAATTCAGCCTTAAATTCTTTATAAGTTAGTTTCCTTCAAAAATTCCCTAAACTTCAAAAAAATAGAAAGAAAGACTTCTACTTACTATAAACCAAATTTCAACTTGGTTAACATCCCTACTCATAGTCACTAACCTGGCAAAATTCATTTGGACCCAAAACTCAAATCTTTGGACCAAAAATTCAATATCCTTTGAAATTTTCTCTCTCCTTCAAAAATATCCAAAACAATTCAAAATATTTTGAAACTTTAACACATATCATATTTGGTGAATAACCTTTTGTAATATCAAATTTTCAATATTTTTTATGAATTATTGAAGATGCTAGAGTGCAGAATTTTTATAAAATAACTTGCTAATCCAAATGACGTTGTTCCAACTCTTAAAATTCGTAACAATCATTCTTTATCTACTGTTAAATTTCATAATCAGATTTTACCCATAAGTCAGTTTACCAACCATAGTAAACTTAGATCTTTTACCGAGATCTACTTTTATCAATTTTCCTAGACATGTCGATATAAACAACACCTCTTATTGACCCAAACACACATTAGAACTCAGAGAGAGCCCCTCTCAATCAATCTCCCATGAAATCCCACACTCAAATATCAAACGCTACTTAAATCACATCAAATTCACATAAAACACAATCTTTGTTGTCCCATTAATGTTCTAATCTTGGTAATCAAAGCGCGCCAAAATGTGAAGAACAACACCAAGGAAGCACCACCAAAAGTTGAAGGTCGTAGCTCAACCAAAGACTATCGACAAACTAATCGAAGAATCCTGACGTGCGTGGACGAGCCCGTGGAACATTCAAAACATGTTGAAAACCTGAATTATTAAACCTACATCCCTCACACACTCCCCACATTTGTTTTCAATTAAAATCCAACCTCAAAGTGCTGCCTTTTTTAATTTATTTTCTCTATGACTATATAACTTATTTGCTAAATTTTATTATGAAAACAAGTTCAACTTGAAAAATTATCACCTCCAATCGACTTAGAATCATCTAGGAAAATCACCCTCAATATCTGAGCACAAAACTCAACTGACATTGTTGTAATACCGCTATCCAAGGGTTGTCCTCACTCACTGACGCATTGTCTGGGGTAGTGGACGCATCATCTGAAGTACCGAACAGCTGAAGTGGGGAATTTAGCTATGTTTATATGCTTAATTGTATATTGATTTAGGATATATTGCTATAAGTTTCCTCACTTAAGTGCTTAATTATGTTAAATGTTAAGATTATCCCTCACATGTGATTTCTATGCTTGAACAGGTGAAAATACTCAAGATAAGGCAAGCCAAGAAGATAAGGATCGCAACACAACAAACAGAGAGCAAAACATAGCAAGAACAAAGAATTTAGCCCCTATGGAAGCATTGTCCGACCCTGGGTCCAGACCTGCAGGGCTGGACAACCTCAGAGAGTGAGCGCACATTTGTCCGAATACATGTCGATTTGAAACATAAAGAGATATCGTGTGGACGTTTACAAAGGCGTCCAGACATACATGTTCGAACGCAAGTCCAGACGCGACCAAAGTTTCAAAAAAATAAAATGGTGTGTTTAACTAAAGGAGAGGGGATATAAAAGAGAAACATAGCAGTTGATCAGATTATCAAGGAAATGAAGGAAGAACCCTAGCTGCCAGGCATTGGAGAGAAAAATAGAGAGTAGCGGAGCAGGATTAGATTCATCATCGGTTCTACTCCAGATTTGATGGTGTTCTTCCTTCTCTTTGTTGTTTTCCTTACTTTTGCTATGTCTGAGTAGTTAGTTAGAATCTTGGTTTACTATGGATCCTTAGTTTCAAATTTCTTCTTCTGTCTTTGATTTTACTCGATTCAATAAAGGTTGTAGTTTTATTCCTTGCTTAATTGTTATTATTGCGAATCAGCCGATTGTTATATTTTATTAGTTTGATTGCTTACAAGTGACTAATGTGGCATTCAATAGACTGTAGGAATACTACCAGTTGATCTAGAGATGACAATTTTCTCTACATATTAGCTGACTATAATCCGGACGAGAGCTTCTAGCTATTAGTTAATTATTAGATTCGAAAGGAATCGAGAGTAGATTAATTTAGATATGAGGCTGCAATCTAGGATTGAGAGATCGCATAGGAAGAAGAATTAAAGAATTAGGGAGAAGTAGTAAACCAGGATTCTGTTGTTTAGAATCGTTTCTAAGAACAACCTTTTATTGCTTGTAATTTTAGTTATTGATTTCATTATTCAAAACCCCCAATTTCCCGTTATCTGATTATAATTTTGTTAGTTAGATTTAGATAAAGACTTAACTAGACACTGCCTCCTTTGATAACCTAGAGGGATACTCCATGAAAACTGGTTATAATTGACTGGTACACTTGCTAATATATCTTTACCCCCGCACAACAGCTCACGATCGGCAGTAATTAATTTTGAACTTGTTTTATAAAATTCTAGGGTTGGTTCAGGGTCACGGACGTTAGGTCCGTGGTCCCGACCATCAGAAAATGTTTATATTTTATTATTTTCTTAGATTTATGTCTGTGGTCATAGACACTAGGTTCATGGTGACAAAGGTTGTCTAATTTTGACCTACTCGAGTTTAGAAACTCTAAGCTAGGTTAGGTTATTTACTTTTTTCAATTTCTGTCAAAAAATGTCAAAAAAAACAAAAATACAAAAGCTGTCTCGCATAGTAAATTAACTTCAGGTGAAAGCCTTAAGACTACACTGGTAAAGGAAAAATAGTTTTGAAGGGTAATGAAAGTAACTGAACCCGAAAAATGCTATATTACCAAGCCTCCAAAACCAAGACTCTACCTTCCTAGCTTAATTAGGTTAAAACTTGGTGGCGACTCGTAATAGGTTCCAGTGTGAGCTAACCTTAGATTATAGTATAACTAATTTTGTTTTATAACATAGTTCTCAAACATAGGAAGTGGACCTATAACCTAAACAAATCCGGGACTCTAGGCCACACAGGATAAGGTTTGAAAACTGTGACTCACAGGCAGCATCCGCCTAATTAAGGAGATCCACTCAAGAGTCTGCGGAAAACCACCTGGGGCACCCAGCCCTGGCCAAGAAGATCACCCGAGCCAGTTACTTCTGGCTAACACTCATCCGAGATTGTAAGCAGCATGTGCAAACATGCTCCGCCTGCCAAATCGACGCCAAAAGGATAAATGCTTCACCTGTAGTGCTGCAACCTATCCTTAGTTTGCGGCCCTTCGCACAACGGGGAATTGACATAGTTGGCCCCTTACCAACTTCCTTCCCATAAGGATTCCGGTTCGTAGTTGTCGCACTTGACTACTTCACCAAGTGGGACGAGGCCGCTCCTCTCCCCACCATAACAACAAAACGCATCGAGAACGTCGTGTGAAAAAACATACTATGTCACTTCAGAGTACCCCGGATCATCATCTCCGACAATGACACATAGTTTAATTGTAAACCCTTTATCGAGTTCTGTGGAACTCGCACCATTGACCTCAGGTTCGCCTTCATCACATTCCCACAAGCAAACAACCAAGTTGAGAATGCAAACGACCAACTCACGCGAGACCTAAAGAAGCAACTCGTAGGGAGCAAAGGTGTATGGGTCGAACTCCTTCCTCAAGTTCTATGGTCTTACCTGTAAATCCATATGCGTAACTGTCCAACAACCTAGCTTCCAAGTCATCTAGGCTTGAAAAACTAGCCATTTTAAGCCTTTTGTCCTCATTTGGGCCTGAAATTGGAAGGTCTTGTTGTTGAATATATATCCTTATAAACCACTCACTGTACTACTCATATACCAATGTGGGATGAGGGTATTATGTACTCCCCCACTCAAAGAATGTAACGTCCTCGTTGCAAGTCTAACATTCAAGTCTCATGAACCTCTTCGGTAGGTGTCAGGTAGCCTATCCCGATACGGTTCCGGGTTCGCTTTGATACCATTTGTAACACCCATATGCGTAACTGACAAATAACCTTGCTTCCAAGTCATATGGGCTTGAAAACTAGCCACTTTAAGCATTTTGCCCTCACTTAGGCCTAAAATTGGAAGACCTTGTTGTTGTAGTCAATCATCATGTATCCTTATAAACCACCAACTGTCCTACTCATATTCCAATATGTTGGCTCGAGCTCACCCGAACATGACCAAGTCCACAACCACTAGTGCTTATCTATGATACAGGCAGTAGTCAAAGACCACCAGTTAGTACAAGTCAGTGAGGTGTGCTAACACGGGCTACATCGCACCTTTTCTCCGCCCTTGTCCATAACTTAACTCATGCTGAGCCACAAGATGACTCTGATATGTAATGCCCCTTGCACCTTTTGTGACAGGAGTCAAACCGTTAGGACAACCCTTGTTGTGTCGTGCCCGTGATCCACTAGCACTTGCAACCCTAGGGCCAACACTAAGCACCACTTGCCCATGCTGTTAGAGTCACCGCTAAGCCTCCCTGACAACGTGCATGCCCAAAGACATGCCCGGTTCTCAATAGAACTGTGTAGATATCCTCCACAACATCCGCTAGCTCGGGCCTCGCTAGAGTCACAAGCTGATGCTACTTAGCTCGACCAAGTCCACTGCATTGTGCTCTTCAATCGATGTCTATCCCTTGAAACTTCGTCCTTTAGGAGTCTCAAGGACCGTGGAACTTAAAGGACTAAGTCAAATCAACAATCAAATATGAAATTGACAACCAAACCCAACACAAGTGGGCGCCAACCAAAGTCAAACTAGCATGAAACCACTTGAGTCAGCAGCTCAACGAACCACCCACCAAAACTCTTGTCTTCCTAGCCAAGAGACAAAAGCGAGTCTTGAAATCAAATTATATAAAATATTATGAAACTTTTTAGAGATATATTAAAAACTTTCTTATTAATATCATATAAAATACAAAAAGTCCACCCTCCCATGGAGAGTGGCCAGAACTACATAGAAGCCACAGTCGTCCGTAACACATGAATGAGGTATAATAAACCCACCTCATCTCTTTTTTTTGGGGGAAAGTTCACAATTTACCCGTAAAAGCTTTTGTAATTCACGATATACCTCTTTTTCAAAACATGGTCACAAGATACCCCTAAAAAAGTTTTAAAATTCACAAAGTACCTCTAATATGAGGAATGACTTTAAATAATGATTATTTTACCCCTGACATTGTAGGTCATGTTTCAAGTTCACAATATGCCTTTTGTTTTTTTTTACTCAGAAGCATTTTATGAAATTTTATAATAAAAATGTTGGAAAATTTTATTAAATTCCATTAGATTTTTGATGAATTCATGAAATGCTACTAAAAAAATTATGAAATTAAAAATATATAAAAATTTAAAAAGTTTGAAAATTACAAAAACTGGATTTTTTTAAACAAAATTTAGAATTATTTAAAAATATATGTATAGAAAAAGTTTAGAATTTTAAAAACTTTAAAATAAATAAAAAAATTATTAAATTCAAAAATATTGAATATCATAAAATATTATAAAAAATAAATATTTCTTAGATTTTTAAAAAAATTATTAGGTAACATAAAATATAATACATAGTTCAAAGATGTAATTTATATTCTATTAAATGATATTTTTCACCTTTTAGTGTCATTTTATAAATGACGACAACTAATTATTTCTCTATAAATGACACTAAAAAACGAAAATGATATCTAGTAGAATATAAATTACAACTTTGTATTATATTTTGTGTTGTCAAATATTTTAGGGAAAATTCACAAGATACCACTGTTTAAGTTTCTAATTCACAAAATACCACTGTTTTTTTCTTAATTCAGCTTTAAACATTGTTCGTGGGTCCCACATGTCACATATGAGCTTAAAAAACTTCAAATTTGATATTGGACCAAAATATAACACTTTAGCATCATCCATGTAAAGTTTCATCAATTTTGGACAACGTTTAAGCATGTTTAAAGCTGAATTAAGAAAAAAACAGTGGTATTTTGTGGATTAGAAACTTAAACAGTGGTATCTTGTGAATTTTCTCAATATTTTAAACACAATTCTAAGAAATATATATATTTTATATAATATTTTATATTTTTTAATTTTTAAAATTTAACAATTATATATATATAAATATATATATAAAAAAATTCATTTAATTTTTGAATTTTTTCAATTTTCTGAATTTCTTAACCTTTTTATTAGCATATCATGAATTAGCTAAATATCTAGTGGCATTCAATGAAATTTTTCAATATTTTTATTGTAAAATTTTATTTAATACTCATGAATAAAAGAAGAGGTATATTATGAACTTGAAACATGATCTACTATTTTGTGAATTTTAAAATTTGTCGGGGGTATATTATAAATTGAGCTATCCGTAAAATAACGTTTTTGTCTTGTGTGGGATCGGACTCGATTTTTGACATCGGTTCCTGCACCCAAAAAGTTACCGAGGTGTTCAAGCGGGATTGAAATCCTTAACTTTCTCCAGATTGTTGCGAGTAGCAAGCTTCGTCCTTCTGACGGTAGGTACCGACTAGCGTTTCTCTTTTCCTCCGCTGAGTACCTCGACTTTCAGTAGGACACGCTTTTCTATCCGCAAAATCCGGTAGGTTCCTGAAACCCCGAACTCTCATGGCTCTATCCACATCAATTGCCACCATAGAATACACTAAGCTTTCTACCCAATTGCCATTTCATTCTTCAAAAACCGCGCTGCCTTTTTCTGTCTCAGTCTTTAATGTGAACCCTCCAATTCTGGGTTCTATTATCTGCTCCGCTGCTAAGCAGCGAAGTGGGTCGGTGAAGTCGAGTAAAAAAAGGAAGAAGAAGGGTGGAAGCTCCCTGAAAGAGAACTCTCTTGGTTTCGGGGATGTTGAAATTGTAAAGGAAAAAAACCGGTTGCCAGTAGAAGAATTCGAAGACCAGTTCGAAGATGACGGCCGAGAGGATGGAGGCGGCGAGGATGACTTACATCTTCCTCTGCCCAAACCACCAGCTGGGTTTGTGGTTGATGACGAGGGAAAAGTTGTAATGGCTTCATCTAAGCGGATTGTCACCGTTGTATGTCTCTTATTCTGTTTGACCTGTTCAAATTTCTACCCAATGCGTTACTACTGATTACCACTTTGGTACGGGGGCAACTTTAAATTTTGGTGTAAAACAGCGTACTTGTTTTCAGAGCCCCGTAAACCTTCTTCAGTCTTGGGAAATGTATGTTTCTACTATTAACCATAGATGTACCTACATGGTGACGTTTGAACCAACGGACACATTGTCATAACTGTGAATTTTATCATGGGGGTGATGACGAGATTGTGGCTTGGAATGATTTTTTTTTTTTTTCTGCAAACAGCGTGAGTGGCCAAAAACATGAAGGATCCGCATGGTTATTTTTGATTTCGATTCAGTACATTTTATTGTGGCTTACTGGGGTACCAAAAGAATAGTTTGAGAAAAATTTGATAATCTTGAGGGCAAAACACTCTCCTGTCAGGATTTAGATACTGAAGTTCGTAAATGCTCATTGCACAAGGTTTTCTTGTTGAAAATGAGGTTAGAACAAATTAGCGGGAACTGCTAGCTATATCTGATTGTGCATTCTGAAATAATTTATCACTAGGGGATCTTGAATCATTGGATAACAGTTTTTTGCTCGCAATAATTGCTGATACCAGATGATATTTTCTGTCTTCAATGCCTGTGTTTGCTTTGTAACTGCATCTTGTTGATAATTACAGATTGATCCCACCAATAATCTTCCATTGGAGTGTACTATAAGGAGAATCTTTACAAGCTCTAGAGGGGAGGAATGCATGCTTCTATGTCCAGTGGATATGTAAGATCTGTTTGCAGCTGTTTTGAACTTTACTTTTTTAAATGTCAAAGTATATCTCCTGGCGTCATCTATAGATGTGTAAGTTCTGTTCTGTTCTACATTTCAGGCCGGTTGAGATTGTTAAGAGCACAAGTGAAGGATGGGCAGCAGTACGTCTATAATCATGTTTTCTAATCCATTTCCTCTCTACTATGCTTCGGTTACTTCTCACAGCTTTATTGTTCTCCATCTATTGTTTAGGTTACTGACGAAGAAATAGAAGGTATTCGTCCGACTGCAGATTATGCCCTTGCTAAAATTCATATGCACCTAGTAGATAGCGGGTATGATTATTGACGCTATTGGTTCTGTTTCTGTATACAATAGTGGTATCCATATGAGTTCATCTGCGTTTTGTGTGATTCATTTTGTTGTGCTTGTTTGAAACCCATGCATTTTGTGTCTTTTGAAATAGATTCTGTTTCACAGCTCGAGGAGGATTTTGCTACTCACCAGACAGCATTTTTAAGTTTCAACCAGGTGACTACCTCTTGCTCTATTTTTGTCAAATGTTTGCACAACCTTTTGGAGGTGGGCAGGGTCATCATGGGGAAGTTATCTGTGTGTGTGTTTTTAGTTTTGAAGCATCAGTTGAAAAATTGTAATAAACCCTCTGAATGTATGGTAAATTTATGAAACACGTGGAAGACAAGAGATTTTTCCTTAGTTTTTGTTTTCCCCTTGCTCGCATAGATGTTTGCATTGTTTTTTTTTTTCCAGCGTCTCTTTATCTAGAAAGAAGCTTCGTCAAATAGTTGCTTTCCAAAGTGCACCCTATTTATGCCCATATTCATTTATACAGATGGAAAGGCAGATGGACCTCTAACTGAAGGTGTAGAGATTACTTGCTTCCATCTGGTAAGGTTACAATTACACTGATGCTGTAGGGTAGATGCAATGCCTCCTCTTGTCCTTATTTACCTTGAGCCCTAGACATAACTTGCAAATCTGATCCCTATCGGAACACATTCTTAATCATAGGATGTGCCGTTTAATCTATATGAACTCTTTGCCTGACTTTTTCATGTCACCAGGATGGATCACATTACATGATGTACACACCCACTGATCCACTCTTATTTGTGGCGACGAAGGTACTTTACGAACTTCTAGTCACTTGTTTCAGCTTTGCAATCTCTATAGAAGAATATACTTTTCCTAGTACTTTTGCAAATATGGTTGAATACGACATGAAAAAACTTCCTGTCCCTCTTTGAATTAGCGGATCTGGCCCTCACCTTGTATCTGGAATGTTGTATTGCAGGATGAGGATGGCCAACTGCGGATTCTTGATGATGTAAGTTTTGTTAAAATCCATTAAGTTGTCACAGTTAACGCAAGCTCACTGTTTCAAGACTCTCATATCCTCAAAAGTAGTTTAATTTGCTGCTTTTGAGATTAAAAGACTTCTGACTATTGATACATGTTTCATAAGTTGCATTAACGACTTAACAGAGAGTCTACTACGTTACTTGCCTCTCTTTGGGGAACAGTGCGAATGTGATGCGCCATCATTTCCTTTTGTAGGATCTCATGGATGATCCTGCAATCATAAGTGGCGTTGATGAGGAGATTGAATTTAATGCTCTCGTGGTAAGTTTTACACCATTGCAAAGGAAAGGGAGATGAGATCCTTCCACTGCTAGATGTTCAGTACAATGATAGCTCATGTCTACAGTATTGTGTTGGCAGGAAGAGGAGATGGCTCTACTGGAATCATTGCTAGGAGAGACATAAGTTCTACTTTGTGATTATGTCACTTGAACGTCCTTTTTACTTTTCTTCCTTTTTCGTGGGGATTATAGGAGCTTTTAGTTTTCCGTATCTAATTTAGTCATTTTGCGTCAGCGAATTAGTTGACATTGTTCTAAATTGTGTATATAAAATTTTGCTTCTCTACTTCTCTTTCTTTTTGGTTGAACTTTGAGGATGGTTTCGCTTTGGTCAATCATGGCGCAGCATGAAGGATTCTGAAACTTCAAAAATCAAAAATGCCCTACCGTGCTCGATGGTTGGGGAGATTAATAAACCATACCGTGCACGGGCGGCTTGCACAATTGTGAATTAATAAAATTTAAATGGTATCCATGAAATTTCCCCTACTTTATTCATATTAAATCTATTTGTAGAAAGAGGACCATCCATATTCATATCTTGGTTGGGTTTGGACAAAATGCTCTCTATTGGGTAGGGTAGAGAGGTATGTGAGATCTATTTTCATAGCTTGTTTTCCTATACTAATCTAGTCATCACTTTTACTGGTTGAAGGTAAAGTATCAAGAGATATGAGAGATCAAATGTGTATCCCATACTCTTTTGGTGATGTTTAGACTTGATAAAAGTGACCCGAGCTGGTGGTTTTGGATTTAGAGAAGTTTCGAATGGAACAAAGTGTCTTGTTTTAGATTGTTGCTTCACATGTCTCATGGTCAAAATAATAGTTCTTAGTGGTGGAAATCAGTTTTGAAAATTATAGATGAGATTGTCTAGGCAAGGAAGGCCGGTTTGGTAGATACCCTGGTGTGAATGGTAAGGTAAATACGAAGATGGCTTACGATTTTTTTGCACTGATTACGTTGATTAAGGATTGGAGAAGGTGTTTTGGAACACATAGAATTATCTACATTACTCTTTATTTGGTGGATGTGGTGTTGGGATAGGTTGGCCACTAAGGATAGAATAAGGATGATGGGCATTTGGCTAATCCTTTTTTTTGCAATCAGAGAGGGAGAGCATAAATCGTTTTTTTGTTGCTCATTTACTACAGACTGAGTGAGGAAGTTTGTACTAAGTAGATATTGTTTACGTCTGATACATAGTTCGCATATTGTATGAAGGATCTTTATGTGGTGGGGAAATCCTCTATGTTGTTTAAGTTGCGTTGTTCAGCAAAAGTTGTATGTATTTAACATGTATGGAGAGAAAGGAATCACATTTATTGTATGGAGAGAGTCAAGTTGCTGCAATTTGTGCAGTAGGCATTATAGTGGAGCTGAAACGGTGGTGGATGGAATTCTGGTTCAAGAACAATAGACTGCATAGAGTTATAGTTGCTAGTTTTGGGTTACAAAATATATTGTAAATATTTTATCTTGTTAAGACAACTCTTTTTGAAGTTTAATACATAAGCTTATCTTCTTTAAAAAAAGTGACCCGAACCCAACGAACTGAACTAAGCCAACCCAATCCAATAATATAACTTGAAAGATTATTTGAAACTTGAAACAATCTGAATCAAAAGTTCAACTGAAAAGCACCCAAACCAAAGGCACCCAGATTGATGTCACTCAAATTTAGATTGAGACCTAACACATATATGGTAAATGTTATAACTTGATGTGTTGTTTTAACAGGAATCCAATAGATATGAAGTTAATCAAAGCATTCAAAACTGACCTGAAGTATCACAAAACCGAACATAATTGAAAAACTGAGTTAACCTAAGCCGAATTTCAGGGTATAGTGATGTTATGATCATTTTTTCCAAATGCATGTATCTAAACCATCACATTTAGATGGAATTGAAACATTTTAAGGACTTAATAAAATATTGTTGGTTGTTAGGTGGTTATTGTTCTGGTGGGTTCTTAACGGCGACCACATGACCTCATAATGAATCACAATCTTATCATTATGGTTCTCAAGAGTAATGGTGATATTAGTATTACAGATTTAAGTCCTATTTATCTTTGCAATGTTGTTTACAACTTTATTTCTATGGTTCTTGCAAATAAAGTTGAAATTATTTTCCTTTTAATGGTTTATAATCAAAGTGTGCTTATCCCTCATAGGTAGATAACAAATAATGTATCTCAAAAATTACAACATTTCATGAGGAAATCAAGAGCTAGAATAAAAGGTTTCTTATCCCTATTAGTGGACAAGAGTAAGGCTTATGGCCGTCAAGTGGTCTTTTCTATTTGATGTGCTAACCTCTATGGGTTTTCCATCTTTTTGTGTTAGCTCGATTATACAGTGTATCACCTCTTAGTCTCTTACAGGCTAATGGTGTTGTGGGTCAAACTTTCTCACTTTAAAGAGGGATGAGACAAGGGTGTCCTTTTGCTCTACCTTTGTGGTTTATTTTAGGTCCTTGCGTCCTCATTTCAGATGCTCAACTTGCAGGCTTATTCTCTACCAATCAAGTTGTCCTTTTACTCTCTTGATTTCTAACCTTTTGTATGCTCTTGATGTTATTGTCGGGCACTCTAGGATGTATGATGTTCAGTTTACGCAAGAGATGCTCCATGACTTCTTGGAAGCATCAAGTGATCTAATACATTTCTATAAGTATGAGATTCTTGAATGACTCCTTGAAGGATAAAGCCGCCTTATTTTTTGGTGTCTTGGTGATGCGGGTGACAAATAATGGTCTAGGAAGGCAACTGAGAAAGTGGTTTTGAGTATAATCACAAGCTGGAGAGAGGTTTTGATTAAGTCCATTTTAAAATATCCCTTCTTGTACCATGATGACCATTCAGAAGTTGCATGAGGTGGTCATTCATGAGATTCAACCCATGATCTTTACACTAATGATGTTCTAGGAAGGCATCCGATAGGATATTATACTTGGTGCAAACTATGAATTATTTTAAGCATTCATGATGGTGGCTTGGGGGTCTAAGATGATCTTTCAAATTGATACAACCATGTTGCATAAGAAGATTTGGAAGCTTCTTTTCAATCAAGGGTGTTTATTGCTCACGTGCTTAAAGCTACTAGGGGTGAGAAAATGGTTCGGTTATAACTAAAAATCGAACAAAATATCTCAGTTATTTGGTTGACCAAATTGTAATTTAGTTCAATTTAAAAAAATGGTTAAACATAATATAAATATATACATTATAACAAAAAAAATGGCACCAATACAAAAAAAAAAGGTTACTTTCCACTTTGGTAAATGAAACCAATTTTATAGTAATTCAGTGGTTGGTTTGGTTTTTCATTTGGTGTCTAAAAGGTTTTGGTCTTCAGTTAATCCAAGTTTTGGTTAATTTGGGTTTCAAACTAAAATTTTGGTTAATTTGGTTTTCACAAAGATTCGATCAATTCGATTGTAACCCAAAACGGATTTACTTTGTGTTAATTTATTTTCGATTGCTCACCTCTGAAGCTACCTAATATCCTTCTGGATTTATTCTTGATGCCAAATTGGGTCATAGACCTAGCTCAAGTTGAATATTTGTGGTTAGTTTTTTTTATAGTTGAGGGCACATGGCCTGTAGGCAAAAGCCCAAAAGAGCCTCAAATGGGGTCAACAACATAACTCAGCTAAGACATAAAAGAAAAAAAAACAACCGAACACATACCTCTCTAACTTATCAAACAATCCTGCAAGACGCCTCCTAACTATCTCGCTTTAGCTCTATACTTGCTCCTAGATGCAGCCTTACTAATACGAGAAAACTTGCTAAAGCCTACTGGACACTTCTTTGTCCCCACTCCCCTTCTAGAGCTACACCTAGAGATGGATTTGTTGTTAAGAAAGGTATATGTGGAGTTATAAGTTCATGATTAATTACTTTCAGTTTTGATGATCCTAGGTCCTTAGGCTGCTACTAGAGTTTGTAAATCTAGAGTTTGCTAATTTGACTGATTTTGAATCTATCCTTTAACTCTTATATCCGAAAGATTGATGTGAACTAGTGTTTGAAATTTTTCTTTGTTAATGGCCTGATTGTGATTCATCAAGAGTGGTTTTATTTTATGTTATAGTGCTACAATGTTAGACTCACTTATCATGTCCACCTTGTACTTGAGATACAAGATTCAACGTCCTTTACTATTCCTTTAGTGGCGCTACACAATTAGATCAGAAGAATCGAATGATCACCTCTTACATTGATTCTTTTTGGGTATCTTCTCGATGCTTTAACTCCTTATAAACAAGCTGGCCTAGCCAAATATTAGTGGGGCTCTTCAGCTGAATAATTTTATGGTGAGGGCAGAAGTGTACATTATGATCTGTTTCACTTCTCTTTAGTTGCTCATCAATGGAGACCCTTTTTTGCTCTGTCCCTTCCTCCATCACATGCTATAAATATATTTCATGATTAGTTATGTCAACATCGAAGGATTGGAGGATTCATGTTAACCAAGTATGGTTAACCTTTTTAGGGCTATTTATACGAATATAAATGTTGTGTGTCATGACATATTTAAATCCCTTCTTCTTTTGTTACATGCTAATTATGCTTTCATTTAAGATTTTACCCACATCACACACTGGTCTCTTCTACAGCCTTGAACATATCTCTTGTTTGGTTCTTCTCGTCTCTCTAAATCAAAGATTGATGAGGATGTGACTATTATCACTAACATGAGCCTTGCTTGGGTTTGGTGGTTCATGATGCTTATGCTGATATTGTTTCTATCTTCACTATTGCGGTTTTTTGACCCGTTTTTGATGCGAGATTAGTTTGTTTTGGGTTTGACTTTACTTAATGAATGGTTACAACTGTGAAGGACGTTAGTTTATACTATGTTAGTTCTGTTTGAGATTATTTCCTTTGGTTAGTTGAAGGTTTTCATTATGTTTATTGTTTTGGAATGTTCAAACAGTATAATAAGGAGGTACACTTAGCGGATCATTTATCAACACCCATAATGCTATTATAATTATTCGCATAACTTATATAGTTTTGTTGTTATGTTGTGTAAGCTAGACTAACAGATGTGTTAATTATATTTTAGAAAGTATTAGGATATCATTAAAAAACCATGGGGATTTTATTCAACATACAATCTAACAGCGACTCGATGGTGCAGTCTGCCGCACCACATTGTGCGCGGTTCATGTGATCTAGCAGTCTAGTTAGTTGCTGATTGCGCTGACTTTTTACTATATTAAATATAAATTATTGTAACTTTTAAAAGATAAGTCCAAAATAAAAAAAATTATATAATTGTTCATCTAAGTTCAAGCTCTTCTAAACAAGACCAAACATGGATATGTTTTGACAACTTTAAAATTTTATATTATTTACATGTATATATATGTTTGTATCAATGAGATTTATGATTCACCATATACAATTTAAAATACAACATATAACAATAATAATACACCACAAAACAATAATGATCCATTATTAGTCCGAAATTGGTATGTGAGGGAAATATATGATTCACAATATAAGACTTAACATACATCATACAAATAATAATACACTACAGAACAATAAAAATACATCACCAAAAAATAATAATACACCACAAACAACAATAATGATTTTTTTATCGGTTATGAAGTTTACTATCCAATTCAAAGCTTATTAGTTAGTGAATCATAATATAAATTTTAATGAATAATAATATCAATTTTAATGAATAATAATATATAAAGTAATGAATCATATCATATCATCATAAACATATAAATAATACATTCTAATAAAATATAATATCAAGATTAATAAATCATATTATCATTTTAGTGTATCATCGTAACATGTAACACTAATTTTTTTCAAAGTTATCAAAAATATCCATGACAGGTTTTGTTTTGAAGAGTTTGAATTTTGGTGAACAATGATATACATTTTTTTTATTTTGGACTTATATTAAAAGTTACAACCATTTAAAGTTAATACAAATTTTCTTCTCACTCATGAGCCACATAAGCAGTTCAGCAGCATGCTGACTGGACTGCCACATATACAGGCTGCACAAAACATTGTGCAAACTGGAGCTGATCAACACTGACCCAGCCCGGCCCGGAAATAAAGCCCGAAAAGCCTGTCCAAAAAAAATTTCGGGCGGGTTTGGACAACAAATCAGGTCCGAATGAAAAACCGGGCCGGCTTTGGCAAAATTTTAGGCCCGCAACTAAGCCCGGCCCGACCCGATTTATTATTATTATAATATAATAAATATAATATAATACTCCCCTTGTTTTCAGTATATGATTTGTTGGATTCTTTCACAAGTTTCAAAATAGAAGATGTTCTACCTTTTTGTGATATGCTTTCCAATTCTACCCTCCCATCTTTTATTTTACAACTCTAATTTTCAAATTATTTCAATTCTTAATGCAAAAATAAGGGTAAAATAGTCTAAATTTTTCATCTTTAATTCTTATGCCTAGAGTTAGAAAATAAAGTACTGAAAATGGGAGGAAGTATATATTTAAATTAATTTTATATAATACCTTGTATTATTTATTTAAATTATATAATATCTATTAAGATTATATACAACATATATTCATATTATATTTAATATATATTAATATTATATATAGTCTATATATTTTTTCAAAAAAACTAACAATATTATAAAAAAAATCATAAAACCGGGTCGGGCAATGACAAAGATTAAAATAAGTCCGGGCCTAGCCCGGCCCGGCCCGAAAAATTTAAAAACAGGCTTGGACAAAAATATAGGCCCGTTCGGGCCTAGAATTCAATGTCGGCCCGGCCCGAACCCGGCCTGCCCGCCCATTTGATCAGCTCTAGTGCAAACCTGCTGTGTAGTGGAATCATCTAAATGCTAAGTCCAAGTGTCATCCAATTACTCTTAATAGTATTCTTTTGTCAAAATTTCAGCAAGTTTACGCATTATCAGATGGGTCAATCGGTTAGTTTACGCATTGTCGGGTGGTTTTTTTTGCATTATTAGTCCAATGAAGCTTATTCAAAATATCATTATTCGGTTAGTTTATGCATTAACAGCTGGTTTTTGCTCTTTTACGCTTTTATTTCTTTCATGTCTATATGTTTTTAACCAATTCCATGTATAATTCGTATTAGCCCGCTTCAAATGTTTTAAAAATAAAGCTTTGTATATTTTTGTTGTTGATTTAAAAGATTAAGACCTTATTAATTGTTAAATCAAATTTTATAAGAGTATATTTAATTATATCATCAAATTTTAAATCAATGAAAGTGGCTTCTTTAATATAAGATATATATAATATGGTTTAATAATGACAAAAAATATGAGGTATTAAAATTAATCATTTTAACTATATGAAATTATGTAAAATAGTGAATCACCCCATGTCAAGATATTAAAAAATAACACATTTATAATCAATTAAAAATTACCATATAAAAATTTAGAACACAACATATTAACTGAATTTCAAACTAATCCATCACACACAACCATAATTCAATTCAAAAACTCTAATATATAGAGAACAACATATATTGGTTTTTACCCAATCATCTAGTTTTGAAATCTATCATCAGTTCATATCAGCCTATATCAGCTATCAACTCTCAAAACGTAAAAGAATGGGGCCTAAAACTCCTTATTTGTAATAAATCATTTTTAGTATATAAAATAATTTATAATATTTTTATAGTAATATTATCATACAATTTGATTCATTCATTAAAACCTTACAATAATATCTTATGTAAATTCTTTTGGTATGATAAATGAAAAAAAATCATGTAATTAAAATATTGTCATGCAATGATTTAAAACTGTATCAAAGTAAAATAATACGACACCAAAGTTGAACAATGAGTACTTTTTTCACGTTTTATCATAAAAGTGGAGTTTTTATTTAACTCATCACTTATCATCGTCTTTTTAAAATTACATAGAATAACATTTGGTGATAAATCATTTCACCAGATACCAGTATGTTTTATATTCATTAATTCCAACATTATTCCCTATGAAAAGTCTAAAACATCCACACATTAGTTAACCACTTACTTAGAAACAAATGCCGACACAGTACACTAATATGATGATATTTTAGAATTTTCTACAGAATATGAGATAGAGTGATATCTGGTAAAATTAGTTGTAAATAAATGTTATTCTATATAATTTTAAAAACAAAATGGTAAAGCGTTTAATTCACTCACAATATTTCATGAAATTTTCTTAAATAAAATAAAGGCAATTAAAATTAACGAAAAATTACAATACCCACTCATAAGGCATTAGAGAACTGCAATGCCTACCCATGACCTTAAAAAATTATAATATCCACCCATGAGATATTATGAAATATAATGTCCACCTATGAGTTTTAAAAAATTACAATGCCCACCCACATACTTATGAAAATGAGATGAAATCAAAGATATATAAGTAAATTTTACATTGATTAAGCAATTCAACAATGTAAACCAATAAAAAAAACCTCCAAGTTTACACCGTGCAATGTTATAAGTGATTAATTGAAGAAAAAACATACAAAAGTTATAAGAAACTACATAGATGTTCACCGCTTTATCATTGGTATTGTTTGTTTTATAGGGAAAATTACATTCCCCACCCATCAGGTTTGACGTATTTTCAAAAACCACCCACGTAGTTTTCAAATTTATATTCCCACCCATGTACTTTCTACCGTCTTATATCTGTCACCTGTTTTATTGTTGTCGTTAGTCATTGCCACATGTCACACTTTAAGTGGCCTAGAGAAGGGCTGATGTGGCGTGAAAGTGGTAGGATCCACATCAACTCCATGTGTACATGTCATACCCTCTTATTTATGAACCAATCAGAGAAATTCACCCCTTCTCTATCGAGTTCAGTCGCTAGGGTTCTTCCTCTCCCCCTTTCTTCCTCTTCGACGATTGTGAATCCATTGTCTAGAATCGAGTGGCCCCTGTTGTCATCGATGATGTTCAAACCCTATCGGGTCTCTGGTATGCTTCTTTGTTTGACCCATACAATCGATTTATCTGTTTGCTGGCTTTCAGTGTCGGGCTGAATCGTTCGATCCATCCATACACCCTTGCTTTCCCTTTTCCCCCTTATTCTTCTTCGATGATTCTGACTCCACTGCCTGGAATTGACTGGCCCCTGTTGTCGTAGATGTCGTTCGAACCCTATCGGGTCTCTGGCTTCGAATCCTAATTGTTGTGTTGTATCTGTTGGATTTTTTTAATCTAGTGGTTGATCGAGAAATGTGGTATCTACTTATGTTGATTAGTTTGCTGCTAGCCTGTGTGGTTTGACTGACGTCGAATCCAGCCATTGTGAGTATATCTGTTAGTCATTTGTTGTTGTTTGAATCCATCGATCGATTGAGAAATGTGGTATCTTGTGTGTGTTTTGCTTCGATGATTCAGATTGTTTGGTAACAGTGACAAGCTTGTTAGGGTTCTGTTGTCAATGAAACATGATGATATGAATACACATTTTATTTCATCATGTGCCCCTTTTTTTGGTATTGGCTTGATCTTTGAACTGAATTTGAGTTGAAGCGGTTCCAGATTGTGTGCTATTTGGGTTGTTGAAGTGATAATGGTTGCAATTTTGGTGCTTCATTTTTGTGTTCAACCAAATTTTCAAACCATTGTTGCTCCTACCCCTGTGAATTATATCTGGAATTGCTCCATAGATTTTGTTAGTCAATGATGTGCTACTACCAGAAGCTGTAGCTGTGATGATGGGGCAAATACCTAATCTGAGCTAAAAAATGTTACTTTTATCCTACTTTACAATATACATGTTCCATTGATAAATAACTGATGCCTTTTAAGCAAGTAGCTTTATATTCAATGTCTTCATCCAGCAACAGAAAGAGTGACAGTCGCTTCACATTCTACAATGTGAAGTGCAACTGTAATAAGAATGCTCAGTTGTATGTATCTCTTACTAGCGAAAATTACCAAAAATTGTTTTACCGTTGTAATTGTCCTAATGGGATATTCAAGTGGTGGCATGAAATGGAATACAATTGTCATTTGTTAAGGTCTGTTATGTACGGTGAAGAAGTGACATCTGGTGGCTCCAATGGTGATATGTTGGTCATGCAAGAGCAAATGTCCAAGCTCAGTGATGAAGTAAAAGAGCTGAAACATCTTCTCCAGAAAGACATAGTTGATTCGAAGTCGGAAGTGACCAAGCTTGTTATATTGTCATATGTAATACTTGTGACGATTGTATTGTAGTACTTGAAGCTAGTGTAATTCGGATATTATTCATGTACTGGTTAGTTTGCGTTTAATAATGGTTTAGCCACCTAGTTTATAGTGTTGAACTTTTGTAAGCTATGTAACTTGGATATTGTATTGTCACACTTGAAATTCGATTTTTATCAGACAAGCAATCTTTTGTTAACCAACTGTCTTGGATATGGTATTGTCGTGTGTCAACTATTAACATGAACAATAGTGACATATTCTTGAATCTGGTGGCCTTTACTCATTAACACAAAACTCTGATAATAGTGCCTTATAGTATTCAAGTACAAGCATGGGAAATTTGTAATGGTTTGACAAAGATAACAAGATATACAAATGTTTCAGAAGATCCAAAAAAAAGTTTCAGTCAGAAGCTTATGTATCTGGAGATGATCAAATGAGCACACATCAAATCCTCGAACACTATTATGTTCCAATTTTGCGTCAAATACTTCCATAATGGCATAAATTGAAAAAATGTAATAACTGGTCAAATTGAACTAGATTCAGTTTAGGCCTGAAGTTCTTAAAGCCATGCCTGATCTCCTTCTAAATACAGATGTTTCACCAAGCAGAGGAGGTCTGTCAGTGCAATTTGAATACAAATATGATCTCAAGAGGGCAGTGCGATGGTTCAACCTTTTAAGCTCTCCACATACAGAGTCCCTCAGGTTTACTGAGATACTAATCAACCGTAATGGTAAAAATTGCCAACACAGACCATAATAAGTCCATAGAGACAACCAGACATAATATCAATGCCAAAACCTTAATTCACAGTAATCATGACTAGGGGTTGCAATTTTTACCCAACCCGATAACTCGACCCAAACCCAACCCATAAATAGCGGGTATGGGTTATTGACCCATTTAATTGTTGGGTCGAGTATGGGTTACCTATTAAATATATGGGTTGGGTATGGGTTAAGGGTCCTAACCCGAATTCAACCCGATCCGTTTACTTAATTTAATTAAAAATGAATAAATAAGTATATATTTTACTTGGATATGTATTAATTCTATAACCATTAGTATAATAGCAAACAAAAATACTATCACTTATTTAAGCCCACACAATTAATTATTTTATAAATCCAAATACATTCTCTAGGCCATCTATATCCACCATTCACTCTTTGTTTGAAAACCTAAATACTATGTCAATCATTAGTCGCGCAAACTCCACCGTTCACACTATTTCATCCGCACAAATAATGGCTATGGGTTGAGATTATGGACCCCTTTAACAGAATATTGAGATTTGAGAAAATGGTACACAATGATTCAAAATAAATGACCATCATGTGCACGCTTTTATGGATGAATGATCATTCTGCAGGAAAACAAATGTATTTGTATTTAAACGGGTTCAACTGGTCGGGTTTGAGTTCAATGATTTTATATGGGTTGGGTATGGGTTGAACTTTTGTAACCCGATTATTTTTGGGTCGAGTATGGATCAATACAATTTTAATCGGGTTGGGTATGGGTGAGCTTCAACCCGACCCATCAACCCGAATTGCCACCCCTAAATTCATGACAACTCAACTCCACTGGAAAATCAGCACACTAATTGAAACTCACACAAAAGCGCATCACCAGATGCACATGTCTCCATGACACACCTACAGAAAGAACGAAAAACTACCGACTCTAGATGCACGTGTCATAAAAAATGTCAAGCGAAGTCATAATACAACCGTATGCAGGTTCTCTAGAAGACAGAGAACCTCATAATACAAGAGAAGTCATCACCCTAACAGTTCATTCGCTAGTCTAACACTAATTGAATACACCTAGACCATGTTGTTGGTCTTTGTCTTGTTCTTCGTTGGCTTCAAATGGCACCTAGCTTCTCAAATACTTGAAATAGAATAACAGTTGGTTAATTTATGCAAGAAATGACACATAAGGGGATTTTAAAAACAATAAAACATAGAAACCACCTTGTGATATGGTCTTCAACTTTCTACTTCGAATTGGCCTGGAAGAGGAGCCAACTTCATTACCTTTTCCTTTTCCTAGCTAGCGGGATATCTCGTGTGGCATCATTCCCATCACCACTTTCATCAGCAAGTAAAAGACCCATACCTTGACCTTGCCTCTGTTTGTTTGACCTGAACATGCCCTACAGATGTGGCCACGTTGCTTGCATTTCCCACAAGTCACATGGGTAGATTTTTCGTGCTTGGACCTGGTTCACCTTCTTCTCTTCATCTGTTTTTCTTTGGCCTGCCTAGTAGTTTTTTAAGGAATAAGGGGGGGGGGGGGACAAAATCTTCAAACCATCATGTTTTGGCCACAAAGATGGATCCAGGATAGGGGAGATTGTCAATACGTATGTGGTTGCATACTTTGAAATTGAAAAATAAGGATCAACAAACTGGTCCTTGTCCATGCTCTTCATTTGAGGATTGAACAAACATGCTTGCAAGGGATTCTTGACAGATCCCAAGCCATAAAGTCACAATGTAGGGCTGCCCATGGTAGGTTAACCGCCTTATTCGGTTAACCGCTTTCGGTTAACCGGGTCTTCGGTTTATTAAAATTCAATTCCATTACCATTCCATTTAGATCGGTTAACCGGATTCGGTTAACCGTTTAATTCGGTTTTCTAAAATTTAATTCCATTACCATTCCGTTTAGACCGGTTAACCTTTTGTTCGATTCGGTTTTATCGGTTAACCTTGTAGCCGTATACTTTTTTTATTGATGAGACCCATACCATTAATATTATAGTACAACATTGGTCATTCACCTAAATCATGAATGACAAATCAAACATACGTGACAAAAAATAATAATATGTATATTCCCACAATAGCTAGCATTAATTTATATAAGGTGAGCATCAATATTTGAAGCTTTTCATTGTTCATATAATCGGTTAACCACGGTTAACCATGCGGTTAACCGTTCTAGAAAATTCAATACCGTTACCGAAACCGAAACCGGTCAATTTACACGGTTCGGTTAACCATACCGCAAGAACCGGTACGGTTAACCTGAAAACAGGTATGGTTCACTTCGGTTTCGGTCGGATACCGCGGTTTCGGAATTTTTTGGGCAGCCCTAGTCACAATGCATGTCTCTAAGATTCACTATGTAATGTTTGTTTGAATCTGTGACTTCAAACTCGAAATCACTGCTTGTCGTATGCCCACATCTACAACCAGCTTTTGTGTTCTTGTATAACACTTTTTTGCATAAGGTGTGATCCTCCCACTCAGCTTGTTAACAATCTCTTCTGTCATTGATTTTCTTCATCAATGTATGCCTGGAGGATTCTATAAGAGAAAATATGGGAATGCCCCTTATTCCAGACAACTTGTTGTTGAAAGATTTAACAAAGTTGGATGTTGTCTCTATGACTTTGACATCCTTCGGCATATGCAGCCTTACCCACATGTTGTAGTCAACTTCTCTAAGGTATCTAAAAGCACCTAAGGATGTCTTATCAATCCTCTTAAGGACATCTTTAAGTGCCACATTTGTGTAACATTGTGCCGCCTCCCAAAACAAATTTTTCAATAAAGCACCTGATAACATAACTCAATTCTGTTATACAAGTGCTAAATATAAAGAAAAGTAATACAAGAGCGTAAGATGAAAAGTTGAGTATGAGTGAATACCAGGATGATCCTTTTTTAAATTGGCATATAAGTGTCTACAACATTTCATTCGAATAACCTCTGGTAGGACAGCATCCAGTGCGGGTTCAACACCCTATTACAAGAGATGACCGTGTTGTAGAAAAACCAGAAAGCAACAGTATGAATCAATAGAATGAGAACCTGATCATGCAATATGAATTCTTACCTTTTATCGATCAGAAATGATGATCCAATTTTTCCTCACATCTTCATCTGCAATCAATTGCAGGTTACCGAAGAAGTAGGTCCAACTCTCTGTTGTTTCACTAGCGAAAATAGCAAAAGTTATGGGAAAATGTCGTTGCTTTCATTAAGCGAAATATCGCTTAGTAGAACACCACCATACGGCCCCTTCAAATGGCAACCGTTAACACCAATTAATGGCCTACAACCCTTGAGAAAGCCCTCCTTCAATGCTTTGAAGCAAATGAATAGCTTGCTGAATGTTGGAGGACCGTTGAGGTATTCTTGATATTGTCTACGATAGATTCGGGGTTCCTTTCATGGACTACTTTGGTGTATTGGTGAAGATTGGCGTAAGATTCAACATGATTTCCTTGTAGCAACTTCATCACCTTTTCTTCACTCTGAAACCTTTCATGTAATTAGCATGTACACCATACTTTGTCATAATGAAATGTAGAATGACATTTTGGGACATAATCAAGTTTCCCTCGGCTCAGGCAAAAACAAAACCTTTCTCATAATCCAACTCGAAGTTGTTGTAGGGTTTTCTGACAGCCTTAAACATGTATGTTCTCCTTTGATTGTCTTGATCATAAAGGTCACATTGTCTGCCAACAGAGAAGCATGAAGTCGCCACTCACATGTGTCAAGGTTGTTACATCTAACAGTATACTTCCACGGGTCATTTGCCACTCTATACAAGTCAATACCTTCTTGGATAAGGTAATCCTGCAATACTTCTCTTAACATGTTCTTGTTCAGGAACATTTGACGAGGTTATAACTTGATAGTGCCATCTGACTGCATCTCAAAAGGTTTCCCATTTCTCAAGTACGATTCATCTCATGTGACACCTTCATCCTCATCGCTAGAAAAGTACTCACCCTCACGTAAAGCATCTAGGTCATCGTCATCAACATCAACACCCTCAACACTTAAAACAGAATTTGACTCATCCCCTTCACTTGAGCTGAAATTTTTGTCTTCGTCAGTTTAATGTCCCAAGATTCATCAGAGAAGTAAGGATTTTGTTCCTCAGTGGGTGGTTTTTGAATATACGCCAAACCTAATGGGTGGGGGGAGGGTGTAATTTTACCCCTCTTCCAATGTAATCTCAATGAGCTATTTCCCCTCAAACAAAGCTAGCATTGTCATCAGCTGTCTGAAATACCCCGAACTTAACTAGGGTGATTAATTATGCTAATAAGATATTTAGAGGCTTAATTATGCCTAAATAAACATGTGGGAACAATTCCCGAAGAAAACAGATCCATATAATGGGTTAAAAACGTAAACGAGCCTTAAAGCACCTTTTTCAGAAAAACCGGGGAAAATGTGACTTTAAGTAGTTTAAATGACTTGTAAAAATTATAGTCAATCATATAACTATAATTAAACACTAATGAAGGTATTGGAACCATTAAAATTAAATAAACAAGAAAAATCCGGAAAACGGCTCCGGTTAATGAATAGTGTCAAAACGGGGACTTATGGGGTGTTATTTGCTAAAAGACCAAAATACCCCCTCCACTTTGTAAAATCTGGAACTCCTCCAGCATGTGCCCACGTTTTAATTCCCTCCTTCCAGCCTTATTGAAATACCCCAAACCTAAGTATGCTAAGTAAACATCAAATCATGATGTAGTAAGGCTAAAATATGCCTTAGAAAGATTGGTAGACAATTTAAACCAAGGAAAACACAAGAAAATGCCTTAAGGGCAATTAGGGCAAAATGTGCTCTAAGCTTGGAGAGACTTGGGTGAGTACCCAAATATCATGATAAGACCTTAGTAATATTCTAATGGTCATTTTAAATCAATTAGCAAAGAAAACCAAGCTTGAAAACAAGTTAAAACACAAAATGTGCTTTAAGAAGTCTTAAAGCACATTTTTGAGAAATTGTCTTAGAATTGAGTTTTGAGTGGCTAGATGTCCATCATTACTCTTTAATCAACATGTGTACTAATTAGTATCACATTAGAAGGTCTAAATCAATGGGAAATCAAAAATTTCAGAAATATGTGCATTGATTAGTGAATAGTGCCAAATAGTGACTAGTTTAAGTTTTAATCAACTTAAGTCAATTAGTTGGTCAAACAAGACCATAAATATCTTGTTATAATGAGGGGGACGGTTTTTCTAAGGGTGGATGAGTCACCATAAGTAGTCAAATAAGGAAGAAAAGAAGAGATAAGTAAAAGAGTACTATTTGCTTTATTAAAGCAAATACCTTATATTAGCCACCTTTCTTCTTCTCTCTCTTCATTTCTCTTCTTCACACGGTTCCACCATCTTCTTCCTCCCTTCATTCAGTAGGAGCAGCACCCATGGCAACACCACCTTGCCTTGTCCATAACTTACTCATTTTAGCTCCAAATCAAAAACTAAACACATATTATTCTTAGTTAGGTCAAGACCTATTTTTCTATCTTTTCAAATCCTTCAAAGCTCCATTTTGGTGCCATGAGAAAACTTCATTGATGGAGGAAAATCAAGTTTGAAGAGCTCATTAGCTTCTCCATTCTCTTAAGGTAAAGAAAATGTAAGAAAACCATGTTTCCATCATTTTTGTACATGGCCGAAAATTCCTTCTCATGGGGCTATGTTTTTATGCCTTGTCCTAGCTTGATTTATTCACCAAGGACTAGTGGAGGTCCTATTTCATTCAATGCCCAAGTCTATTTTGAGACTTCAAAGGTAATCATCCACTTTTATGCTTTAGAACACATTTCTAACCTAGGTTTTCATTCCTTGAGGTTAGTGCATTGTTTAGTACTCATATGAGTCATTGAATATTGATTAGAACATTGGAAAGGGGAATTTAAGTGTGGCCGAAATCTATGCAAGAAGAAGGTCTAAGGAGGAGATTAAGATAAGCTTGAGAAAACAAGGTAAAATGCTTACCTAATGGTGGTTTAAGATTAAGGAATGAGTTTTAGATAAGTACCAATGTAGCTTAGAGCTTACATTGTGTATTGGGTTATATAACCTAAGAAAAAGAACTTAAACAAGCTTATGAACTTGTGACTAAGGAGCCCAAGGAAATGAGTTAGTAATATAAGTTTAAGGTGGATTTTAAGAGCATTATAACTACTATGAGATTGATGAGTGTATTTGCAGGTTGAAAGCTTTTATATGTGGGAAATTCAGTGTTTAAGTTTAAGTCATTTAAGGGCCTAGGAGCCATGTCATTTAAGAGCCTTAGTGCTATGCAATTTAAGATTATTGCACTATATTGAGTATGATGTGAATAAGTTGATTTGGGTGAGAAAATAAGATGAGAAAGGACTTGGTGTGTGTGAGATTATTGTGTGAGAAAAACAATGCATTTGGGCATGAGAATATACTAGAGGAGCTATGGCGAAATTTGAGTAGAAAATAAGTGTTTAGGTGATGGTGGTGAATTAATATGACCTAGGATTTACTAGGAGTCATTATAAAGAAAATTGGGTGGAAATGAGTTAACTAAGGAGTTCTTGAGGTTTAGAATGACCTAGGATGGTCTATGAGGAAATTAGAGTTTAGATGGGTGCATAGAACACACCAAAGTCATGATATGAGGAATGGTAAGACTTGTGCATAAGTTTTAAGGAGAAGGTGTATAATGCTTAAGGTGATTTAGGTATGAACTTGGAAATATATCAATGAAAGTTTTGAGAACCTTGTGTAAGAGTGTATGATCATGAGGGTGGTGAATAAGATGCATAAAAGAGGTGGAAATGTCTAAGGAGGGTGTTCCATGGTCAGGGTAAATGAAGAACCATGTCAAGGTGTTAAGGTAATGGGAAGCAATGTATAAGCAAGCTTAAGAGTTTAAGAGTGATGAGTAACAAGTGAAAAGAAGGGAATTGTGCATGGACATGCAAGATAACCTTGGAAGGTTTAACAAGCAATGATGTTAAGGAGGAGTTATATGGGTAGAAAAGAAACACTTTGGTTAGTTGAAGTTTTAGACAAAATGTACAAGTTGGAAATGTAAGGAAGCATATGGCAAGTGTTAGGAATGTTTGTAAGAATTTAGGAAATGTTTGAGAAGATTTTTGGAAGTTGTTTTGGAGAGTTTGGTGGAAGTTATAAGGTGAGTCTAAGTGCCTAAATGATGTTAGAAGACATTGTGAGGGTTTAGGAGAAGTATGGTGAATATTGGTTAAGTGTTTGAAGGCTTAGAAAATGAGTGTTTTGCCTTGTCCGAACATCCGTCCGGACATGGACGTTCGGACAGGCCCTGTTGCGTGAAAATTTTCAGAGTCTCGACTTGTGTCCGACCTTGGGAAGTCCGGACACAAGTTCGGACGTGCCTGCTTCTACTTAGGATTTTCCTTGACCCGTGTCCGAACTTCCGAAGTCCGGACATGCGTCTGTTTTCAGTTTTGAGTCTCGACTTGCGTCCGAACTTGGGAAGTCCGGACACAAGTTCGGACATGCCACGGTTTTGGCCAAAAACCTTGTTTAAGGATGGGAAATGATGAGGATAATTAGGTATTGATGTTATAAGGTTGTTTAAGACATGTTTGGTGGGTAACAATGATAATTAAGTGGATGAATAAGTATAAGTGATGAGGAGAAGCGATTCACATAAGATTAAGTTTGTAAGATTAGGTTGTAAGACTTAAGAAGTGTTAGGTTGGGATCATTAGAGTTAAGTAAGGTAAGTAATTTAAGTAAGTTGAATTAAGTTAAGTGATTAACAACCTAAAACTGAATGAATGTTTTAGGACTTGGGAAATTGGACTCCGGAAGAGAGTAAGCAACCGAAACCCACGGTGAACGGTACAGTTCTCTTGTGACCTGCTTGCTAACGAGGTGTCCCTCGGCTTGTGTGCTATTTGTTTTTGTGTGCTCACTAAACAAGATAAAGCATGCAACCGGAATATATTATATCTATTGTATTGTTGTGTGATGTATGAAAACTAACACAACATACCGTGAGAACTTACTAACCAATGTTTAGTAAGGAATTGAGTGAGACTGAGGAACGCCCCTAATAAGGGACGATATGAACCGAAAGAGGTTAACCAACAAACAGGGTCTTGAGATTACTACTAACTGGAACTTGAGTGAGGAAACCCGGGACCGATCTCCGGTCATGCATGCTAAGGAAAGGGGGTCGTTATCTATAGCAGATTCGACTTCCGATTAAGGACTTGTCTTCGGACTTGTAGCCTAGGGCCGGTTGCCGGCTCAGCTGCGCTGGACTCCCGTCCAGAGTAGGTGACATTAAGATGGTGCGGTGGGATCACCTAAATCCCAGGTTCGAATTAAGCTACAACCATTCCCTTCCAGGAACGGTTTGTATATTGAGATTAAGTTAAGATTAAGATTAAGTTAAGATTAAGATTAAGGTAAGGTTAAGATAAGTGGCAGCCATTCCTTTTTAAAGGATGGTTTGTAATATTAAGATTAAGATTAAGGTAAGGTTAAGATAAGTGGCAACCATTCCTTTTTAAAGGATGGTTTGTAATATTAAGATTAAGATTAAGATTAAGGTAAGGTTAAGATAAGTGGCAACCATTCCTTTTTAAAGGATGGTTTGTAATATTAAGATTAAGATTAAGGTAAGGTTAAGATAAGTGGCAACCATTCCTTTTTAAAGGATGGTTTGTAATATTAAGATTAAGATAAGCTACATCCACTCCCTATTAAAGGATGGTTGTTTCTAAGATTAAGATAAGATAAGATTGAGGTGAGATAAAGATGGACTAAGATTAAGAGGGAACACTACTTAAGGAGTTAAATAACTAACTCTCTAATTAAGGGAACGCATTTAAGTCGTTCATTGTGTGTGAACCTTGATTGTTCATATTGGATTGTTGTTTACAGCATTTACTATTATGTTGTGCATCTAATCAACCTCCATGCTATCGACAATTAGTAGTCGTAGCCACGTTAGCTTGGGGGCCATGAGGGGATCGTACCAGCATTCGTGCTGACCCCTTTGGGGGCTGTTTTTACTACACAGGTACATCAGGAAGCGGGTGTCGCGAGAGTAAGAAAAGAGGATACAAGTGTTAAGGATTAAGTGTGGCCTACGAGTTGTGCATGTACACTCGTATGGCAATTGGAGTTAGTAAGATGTATAGGATGTGAGGGGGTTGTATGAAGGATATGTAAATGGTTAAGATTGTTGTACTAATGTTCGGTATATTCTGTAGTCAGACCGTGGCAAGGTCCTGGATTGTAAAGAATTCCGCTGTGACATGTATATATATATGCTGTTAAGTTGCGAGACCACAATTGGATTGAGTTGGGGTGTTACACTTATTAGTTTCTATTAGTGAGGAAGAGACAAAAGAAAAAGTGAGTGAAAAGCAAAATAAAGTACAACTTACTTTTTACCTCTCTCCTCCCATTCCTATTCCTCCTGCCATTTTCCCTCCTCCTTCAGACTTTCACTTCTTCCTCCCAACCCTCCAATGGCGATTTAGAGCACCCTTCAGTAGCTCTACTTCTTTCTCCTCTTTCAAAGCTCAAATCAAGTCCAAACACTACAAAAATTGCACCATTGAACTCCTCTCATCTTGGAGAACATCTCCCACCCTTCAAAATCTGAAAACTACAACTTTCATCCCCATGGCTGGATCTCCATTTGAAGGTTGAAGGAGACCATTGGGAGCTAAATCATCTTCTTGTGTTTAAGGTAAGAAAGAGTTTAAAATCCTCCTTTTATAGCTTCTTTTCAACAAAAAAAAAATTCCAACATTGAACTCTTATGTTCCCCATTGTTCCAGCCGGTTTTTGTATACAAGTTAGGAGCTGGAGCCTTGGTTGTTTTGTTGCCCAAAAATTCATCTAGAAGTGGTAAGGTAATACCCCTTTTAAAGCCTTAAGCATTCTTTCTAGGTTAATTCAAGAGTTAGGTGTTGAGTGAGTATTGTTGTTTCTTGGGTTGGCTGTAGCATCAGCAATCAAACCCCCATTGACTGGTTGTAAAACAAGAACAAGAAGAGTGAAAGAGCAAGAAGAAAATGGAAGAGAAAGGAAGGAAAGAAAACTAGAAAATCTAAGGTAAATGAATTTACCTTTGAGCTGTTTTTGAATGTCTTGTGAGACAGAAAAATTTCATTTGTTTTTGGGAGTATTTATGCTACTGCAATGTGAACAAATATTGGAGTTGGTTAGTAATGTTTGTGTTGTTGTTAAAGGCGTTGGAGTCAAGTTGATTAAGTGGTTAATGTGCTGAAAATTAATGGGTGTTGATTAATTTGTGTGATGTTAGTGTCTCTTGTGGATATGGTTAGTTGTTTATGTTAGGTGAACAAAAATGATGCTTTGGGAATCCTAGAATTGTAGGGAAACTCTGTCAAAATTTCCTTAGAAACTATATGACATAAGTGTGTAATGGTGAAGAAATGACCTAGGTTCGACTAGTGGTGTTAGAGATGAATTGGACTTGATATTCACCTTGGAACTAGACTGGAGAGAATTATGTGTTTGGGTAGAATTTGGGATGAAAACAATGCAATTTGAAAACTAGTAATGCATTAGTTGTAAACCCTTGCGAGAGTAAAGATGATGAGAAAATATGCACAATAGGACCTAAGAAACTAAGTGCAAGTTTTAGAAAATGAAGGTGAGGAATTTGTGTAATTTAACTAAGTTGAGTGATGAGTTTAGATAATGAACTAAGGAGGTTATAGTGTCAAATTAGTGTTAGAACATGCTAGATTACATGTAGGAAGATTGGGGAAGAAATGGGCAAAAGATTGAAGTTGAAACAGAGTTGAAAAACTGTCAAATGTAACAGGACCAGTGTTGGTCCGGGTGCAAACCAGTACACAAACCCGGACCAACCTAAAAACTAGGCAGAAAGGTTACTCGGAAGGATGGTCCGGGCTTACAAACAAGTATCTAAAGTCGGACCACCCTTAAAACTAGATAGAATGTATTCCGCTGGATTGGTCCGGGTTTACAAACCAGGACACAAACCCCGACCAACCTAAAAACATGGCAGTAAGTTATCCGAAGAGATGGTCCAGGTTTACAAACCGGTACACAAACCCGGACCAACACAAAAATGCTACAGAAAGTGTAAAATTGGAATTTTAACATGGGGAATTGTTTGGTATTGCTATTATATGATTGTTAGGAGTTGATTAATGATATGTAATGGTCATTAGTGGTATAAACAAGCTTAAGAAATAATGAGAAGTAAGTGACTTGTGTGATTAAGTGTGAATTGTAATGAGTTAGTAATTGTAAATCGAGAAACATAGAAGATGAAATGAGTTAGGTTAATTATAGAGAATTAACCGCCCGATTCCATGAATGTTATAGGATTTTAATAGTTGGACTCCGAAGGAGAGTCGACGTTCAAAGAGCGACGGTGAATGGTATGATTTTCTCATGCCCTGTATGCTAACGAGGTTTCCTTGATTTGTGTGTTTATGTGTTTATATGCAATCACCTATTCAAGATAAATGCACAAATATGGTTTATTGCATTTCCTTATGTCTTGTGATTTATTATCCATTGATTGAGTGGTGGCTACCCTATGAAGTTTGTATAATTCATGAAAGACATGAATGCTGGATGAAGAACTTAGTTGTTAGATGTGCAAGTGTGCTAACCATGACTTATTGATTGTGAAAGATTCTCACTAACTCCCTAACTATGTAACATTTCTAACTTTGGAAAAGTGGTAACTTGGAGTTTGTGAGAAACCCGATATAGTTTTGGCCACGCGTGAGAATGAGGAAACAAGAGAGGTTGTTTTCCGAGTTCTGGCCTAACCTTCCCACCATGGTCCAGACCCTTTATGGGCGTAACCTGGGGAAGTAAGCCAACCTTAAGCCCGGTGGTGAGATAGTCTTGTCTCTGCCCGGAGGTCACACGACTTGACTTAATAATTATTCAAGAGGAGGATAATTGGTAAAGTAAAGATCATGACTAGTGTGAGTCATATCAAGAGACAAGAGTTAAGAACATCCGATTAACCCGGATGAGAAATTGACTAACAAGAGATGAGGCTAGCACTTGAGAAAAGAATCTCAAGGCCTCATTGACTAACGAATGGATGACTTACGAATTGTTTCCATTGCTTGTGTTATACTCTATGCATGAGTGTGCTATTGTATGTTTATGATGTTGTTAATATCAGCATGTTTCTTAAATTAAATGAACTCCATGTAGGTGACAAAATAGTCGACATACCCCCGTTAGCACACGGGGTATGCGAATTTCATGCCAACAAGTTGTGCTGAGCCCCTTTGGGGCCAATGTTTATTTTTTAGGTACTCGAGAAGGTTGATGGTCGTGTTGAGACCGAGATGCTTTGCTTTTTGTTAGTTAGAATTAATTGGAATGGTGTACTAAGTTGTACACGGGCTTGTAGCCCCTTTTGAGTAGCCGGTGTACCACGTTGTACACCCTTTTGGATTTTGAGATTGTGTAGATGCTGATAGACTTGAGTATGATGTAAACTCATAGATGGTTGTATAAACTCTTAGGAAGTGATGAATTTTGGATTATGCACTTAGTACTCGGTAATCAATTGTAGCATAAGATGTTGTGGTAAGTGTTATATGAAAGCTTGGTATTTATAGTTTATCAGACCGTACTGTATGTAGTTTAGGCCTTGTTAGTCGCATGGGCGGCTAACGGCATTGTATCACCCGCCGATTGTGTTGAATTTCCACTGCGATTAGATTGGTGACCGTGACGATTAGACGATAATTAGAGGATTAGTGGTAGGGGTGTTACACTGTATGTAGCACCAAATTTCAATTTTTTTCTTTTTTAGGGTGCTTGTAGAAGAAAGTAGGACATCTTGGTTCTGGCAATCCTGCGGTATTCTTAATTACGTTTACACAATCATTAACCAGCTCTATTGTTAAGTATCTGTCTGGATCAAATAGTGCCTCCAGTTTGTGTCGTCCACCCTTGTATAGTACTTCAATACAAGGTTCCATTTATGCTAAAACAATTTTCAACAAAAACAAACCAAAAGGCAAGCATACTAATCAACATAAATAGATACCACGTTTCTCGATCACCAGTGGATTAAAAAAACCATACATATACCACATTTATCAATAAAACAACAACAAATGACTAACAGATACACTCACAATGGTTGGATTCGACGTCAGTCAAACCACACCGTCAAGCAGCAAACTAATCAACATAAGTGGATACCACGTTAGACAAACTAAACAATAGCAGATGACTAAACAAAGAAGCATATGGGTCCAACAGATACCCTTACAATGTCTAGATTTGACCTCAGTCAAACCACATAGGCAAGCAGCAAACTAAACAACAACAAATGACTAACCGATACAAAGGCAAGCAGTAAACAGATAAATCGATCTGTATGGGTTGAACAAAGAAGCATACCAGAGACCCGCTAGGGTTCGAACAACATCGACGACAACAGGGGCCAATCAATTTCAGGCGGTAGAGTCACAATCGTCGAAGAAGAAGTAAGGGGGAGAGGAAGAACCCTAGCTGCTGAACCCGATAGAGGAGGGGTAAATTTCTATGCTTATTTCAGAAATAAGAGAGTGACATGTACACATTGAGCTGATGTGGATTCTACCACTTTCACGCCATGCCAACCCTTCTCTAGGCCACTTAAAGCGTGACATGTGGCAATGACTAACGACAACAACATAATAGGTGACAGATATAAGATGGTAGAAAGTATACGAGTGGGGAATTTAATTTCGAAAATTTCGTGAGTGGTTTTTGAAAATACGCCAAACCTGATGGGTGGGGGGAGGGTGTAATTTTCCCTCTTTTTTAGTTGTAGGTATCTTTCATTTATTTGACTCTTGAGGGGTAATATAACGTTAACTTATGATTTGTTTCATTTTTCATCGTTGTTTAAATTGTTTCTTAAGCTAATCATTGCTCTACATGTTCGATTTCACCTCATTTTGATAAGTACATATTGGGCATTGTAAATATTAAAACTCATGGTGGGTATTAAAATTTCTTAATATCATGAGTGGACATTATAATTTACTAAAGCTTATAGGTAGGCGTTGTAATTCCCTAGACAATATAATTTTCCCAACAATTAGAGTACTAAAAATAAAGTCTGATATGCCCATACTGGGCCGGGTCCGGCCCGTTTACAGATATCCACATGTCGAAAGTCATGTTTGTTCCCTCCAACAAATCGGCTGTCGTCCCCGACTCCCCGGAAACCATCGCAAGCTTCGACTTTAAGCCCTAACAGAACCCATCTCACTCTTTCTTTCTACCTCTCTTCCCCTTGATGCGGCAATGTCTACTCTGGAAATCGAAGCTAGAGAGTAAGAGCCATCGTTCCTACAGAAAGATTTGATTTGTTTCCATTACGCTTCTAATTTACTGCCCTTCGTTTGTTTTTTCTTCTGTTTTTCAGTGTGATAAAAATAGTGCTTCAGTTCTGCAAAGAGAATTCACTGCACCAGACCTTTCAGACGCTGCAAAACGAGTGCCAGGTCTCCTTGAACAGTTGATAGTATCGAGACCTTTATAGCTGATATCAATAGCGGGCGGTGGGATGCCATCTTACCTCAAGTCGCCCAACTCAAGCTTCCTAGAAAAACGCTGGAAGACTTGTATGAGCAGGTAATGCGATGACTATTTCAGCTTGAAAAATTTGATGTGGCTACGCCACTTACTGTTTTACTTGGCTTTTTTGGGGACGTCGATTTTCGCTCTCCGACGGAGCTTCCTGTGCGAAGCGCTTTGGCAATTTTGAAGATGGTTGCTTAGTATATATTTACTTAATTGGGAACAGCCAAGGGTAATTTTTATTATCTCGTTTCTGGAAACCCTGTTGTAGATTGTGCTTGAGATGATTGAATTGAGGGAATTGGATACTGCACGTGCTATATTGAGGCAAACTCAAGTGATGGGTGTGATGAAGCAGGAGCAGCCTGAGAGATACCTGCGTCTGGAGCATTTCTTGTTCGGACTTATTTTGATCCCCTAGAGGTATCATTATTGAAGAGACTCCTTCCTATGGTTCTTGGTTCAATTTTATTCTGTGGTTGTGTTATTGAATAGCATTTCTTCGCCAGCCTCATGATACTCTTTGCCAGAGTTCGAGTATGCTTCCACATTTCCATTGTGGTTTGTGTTATTTGTATTCATTAGGATTGCTCCTGGGCCTTGGGATCTTGGAGTGGGAAAAGAGAAAAGTACGAACCTATAATTTGAAAGCTTCTATGTTGAAGATGTTTTGGTGTAAGATAGGAACAAAAACACTGAAGGGCCTTGAAAGTTTACTCCTTATTCAGTGTTGATTTTTATCTTCTTTGTATCCTCTCTTTCTGTTGGACAGGCATATCAAGATTCCACAAAAGAGAAACGGCGTGGACAAATTGCCCAAGGCTAGTAGTATTTTCTTTATTATTGATGCCTATTTCTTTCTTTTTTAGTATCACCGTGTTGTCCTGCTGAGTCTTTGCTCTCTCTTTTCTGCATTTCAGTCGTAGCTGCTGATGTTTCTGTGGTGCCACCATCACGACTGATGGCTTTGATCGGCCAGGCTTTAAAGTGGCAGCAACACCAAGGTGATGTGTGAGAATGCTGTTCATTTTTTTTTCTTGTTTGATATCATTCTAAAACTGCCATTGGAAGTTCTCATGTGTCCTTCTAGTGGTCACGTTATAATTGAAAGACGTTCCTCATAAGTTTTTCTTCACATTTCATCTTGTACTCTTTTATACCTCTGGTAGTCAAAATGGTGCCACTAATGTTATTTTCTCTGCCACTGTGTTAGGATATTAGATAAGTAGCCATTAATCTGTTAAGTTGGGGCATAATGGTCTTTCTCATGTGAAGAGTTAGCCTACTTAAGTAGATGGGGGATATGTGATAGGCATCATCCATGGTATGTGAATAGACTTGGCCTCTTTGAGAGGAAATAGGCCACTGCGGTGGAGTTGTTTTTTGTAAGATAGGGTTGGTTCCTATCAATTGGTATTGGAGCTAAATCTTGGGCAACTGTGGAGAGCAGTGACTACGAGAAATAGGAAAATGAAACAAATGGGGAATGAGCAGATTGCGATGAAGGAAACGAAATATGGAGGAACCCGAGTTGGTAGATCATGCCGTCGAACCTCTGATCTTTGACATGAAGGATCCTGAAGATTGGCTGCACAAGGCCGATCGTTATTTCTCTCGTGCCAAATTGAAGAGCAAGTTAGATTCCAAGCAGCCTCCAAGTACATGGTAGATGTGGCTTTTCAATGGCTAGAATGGATATGGAACTACTTCGGGCAGATTCCATGGCCAGATTTCAAGAAATTGCTGGTCGAGAGATTTAGAAACTGGAAAGCACCTACGATGGAGATTGTGTCCAACATTATGAAATCAGAAATTATTGGGGAAGAGTTGGCGGTCCGGAAACTGGATTCGAAAGAGAACGTGAGATCAATTGTCAAAGAAGAGGTAAGAATTGAGAGATCTGAAATTGGAAGGATGAAGGGAAACACAAGAAGAGAAGATCGGAGATTGAAAGGAGGAAGGGAAGGAACAAGAAGAGGCCTAGTTTTTCAGCGACAACATGATGAAGGATTTTCATCGTTGGTGTGAGGATGATAAAGGAGGAAGAAAAACTGACAAATGGAGAAGACATAGAAGGATCCATCGGATGAAGGAGAAGAAGAAACAAATAAAGAAAAAGAAGAAAGTGAAGAAGAGTTTCTACGCACCTGTGATTTGCCCTATCCATAACTTGACCTCAGCAGCTCCTATTTTCACGTTCGCCAAGCTGAGTCCAAACCAATTTCACATAACCGGTAATCGAATCCCTAACCCTAATTTTTCCCCAAATCTTCCATTTGCTCTTCCAGAGCTTCTTGGTTGGCCAAATTTTTCGGACAGATCGCTGAGAGTTCAGTTTCCTTTGCCAGCATAGTCATCTTCGAATAAGAAGAATAGAAAGAAGTTTGCACCGACCTCTACCACTTTCAGTCAGTCGTTTTTCCGCAGTCAACCTTGGAATAGCTCTGTAGTGTTGCCACTGGTTGGTCTCTGTCTTGTGTGTATTATGGGAAATCAGTCGAAGGTCTGAGGTGAAAAGAGGTCTCTGTTTCACGGATGGGACCATCGTCGGACAAAGACTTATGGTCGAAGTTTTTCTTGTGACCGTCTTACCTCTCATCAACCTTCTGTTGTGTCTCTTACCCAGAAAAGCAAAGGCGGCAACTATAGGGTTTGCTCTTCAGTTGTGGGGAGAAAACGAAACCAAACTCGGCAGTATAGAAGGCATACTTGGGCGATGGAAGGGTCCTGCCTGTTCTCCTTGATTGGAAGGACGCTTCTGCCTACTAAAGCCAGTTAAAAGGAGAACAGAACAAGGAGAAGAGAATGGTTGTACTGAAGAATTATAAAAGTTGCTCTCTAGTTTCCAACCGTTAGGTTGCTCCAACCAAATGAAAGCGTAGCCTGGATCAGTTGGAGGATTGAACTAGAGCTTCAGTAGGATTCTTTTCTCTTAGTCTCTAAGTGATTACTTGTTCTCCAACCTTGAGGACAAGGTTGTTTTTTTTTTTTTTTTTTGGGGGGGGGGGGGGGGGTTATGTTAGGATATTAGTTAAGTAGCCATTAAATTTGTTAAGCTGGGGCATAATGGTCTTTCTAATGTGAAGAGTTAGCCTACTTAAGTTGATGGGGGATATGTGATAGGCATCATCCATGGTATGTGAATAGACTTACCTCTTTGACAGGAAATAGGCCACTTCGATGGAGTTGTTTGGTGTTTGTACTATCTTTCATAGTCAGTGAATATGAGTTTGGTGTTGTCTTGCATTTATCAAACATGTTTTTCTGTGAAAAAGGAATGTATGAAATCTCCCCTAATGGTGAGTTCAGATGTGCTTCAGTGATAATAAGAAGAGTAGCCCGCTAGATTGTTGATTTAATAACTTGGTGTACTCCTGCATATGAACTAATGTTGATCTAGGTCATGGCTGGTGTCCATTATGTGTTTTTATATACTTATGGCATGCTACCTATCACTTTATGGTTCTTGATGTGATATTAAATATCTTCTCTTTTTGTTTCAGGACTACTTCCTCCGGGAACACAGTTTGATCTATTCCGAGGGACTGCTGCTATGAAACAAGATGTTGAGGATATGTATCCCACAACACTTGTGCACACTATCAAGGTATGTCTACCGTGACTAAGTGAATTTGTTATTTAGTTGGTGTTAGATGTAGTGGATTTCAGTATTAGTTTTTGGTTCTGGATTTGCTTTCATATCTTTAACCACTCATCTTGATTTTTCCATGTGTTTCAGTTTGGAAAGAAAAGTCACCCAGAGTGTGCAAGGTTTTCACCTGATGGACAGTTTCTGGTTTCATGCTCTGTTGATGGGTTCATTGAGGTAAATGGTCTTAATAAAATCCCTTGGTTTTTCTCTCCATTTTTTGTTTCAAATAAGTCTCGTACTTACAATGGCTTAATTTGTGGATCTGCCAGGTTTGGGACCATATTAGTGGGAAGCTTAAAAAAGATCTTCAGTATCAAGCTGATGTGAGTGTTTAGTTTCTGCGAGATATGTGGCTGCTTTCCTTGCACATACGTATCTGTATCCACTAGTTATGCAATGTCTCGCTTCTTGAATTTATGCTATTCTTGACCCTATTGACACTTGAAGAATATTTTGCAGGAAGTTTTCATGATGCATGATGACGCTGTCCTTTGTGTTGATTTTAGCAGAGATTCAGAATTGCTTGCATCTGGTTCTCAAGACGGAAAGATTAAAGTGAGCATTTTCCTTTTGGGAACATTTTGGAGTTAACAAGTGAATCTGGTTCTATCTTATTTTTTGCACACACAGTTATCGGCCACATCTTATATGCAACTTGGTGACATTTTCAGAAGTTTTATTTATAGTTATTTCTTCCTTTTAGTATGCATGTCCTTTTTTTCGTTATTTGTCTAATTCGCTGGTATATTTATTGCTCCTACTGCATCTGATGTTCCACATGGAACGTTATCTTAGGTGTGGCGTATAAGAACAGGTCAATGCTTGAGACGTCTTGAGAGAGCTCATGCTCAAGGTATCACTAGTATTGTATTTTCTCGAGATGGAAGTCAAATATTGAGTGGATCCTTTGACACCACAGCTAGGTGAAAATTCCATCTCTGTTTATTTGCTGTATATCTCTGATGAGTTTAAGATAGACTACTCTTTTTAGGTTTGTAATGGTATTGATTTGTGTGTCATATTACTAATCCAGAATACATGGGCTGAAATCTGGAAAGATGTTAAAAGAGTTTCGAGGCCACACATCGTACGTGAACAGCGCTATATTTACTGGTGATGGTAGCCGTGTTATCACTGCTTCAAGTGATTTTACTGTGAAGGTCTGTCGCCTTTGATTGCTGCTTATACATCTAATCATAGGAATATTCTGATATCCTTGCATTGCATTCTAATTCTAGGTGTGGGATGCCAAGACAACAGATTGTCTACAGACATTTAAACCGCCTCCACCACCTTTGAGGGTGCGTTCTGCAATTACGTTGTGCTCTTTTCTTAGAATTGAGTTCGAAGTTATCCATCCATGCAGACGTGTTATCTCGATATGAACGACTTGATTTGTACTTCTGGCTTTTTGTCTAATTTCCGTTTCTTTGATTTGTCTATGAAAAATTTAAATCAAAGGGTGGTGACGCGTCTGTGAATTCAGTCCATTTATTCCCCAAGAATATGGATCACATTGTTGTCTGCAATAGGACATCGTCAGTATATATAATGACACTACAAGGGCAGGTAACTGTAACTATAACTGTTATTTCTATCATTTTATTACCGAATCTGATTCTTCTCAACTTGGGCAATTGGTAAGAAGTAATGTTTTTCTTTCTTTTCCGAAATTCAGGTGGTGAAGAGTTTCTCGTCTGGTAAGAAAGAAGGTGGAGATTTTGTTGCTGCCTGGGTGTCTCCAAAAGGAGAATGGATCTATTGTGTTGGTGAAGACAGGTAATTAATGCACCATGTGGAATTAGGGCATCCTCCAGAAATGTTGCTGTGCTTAAGAGTCAGTTGTGCGTATTAAATCATTTCATACGGGTTTGATGTTCCAACAGGTACATGTATTGCTTCAGTTACCAGTCTGGTAAATTGGACTATCTGATGAAGGTAACTTAATTTGGTTCTTTATATTGTATTGGAAATAGTTCTATTCTGTAGGAGTATTTGATATAACCCTCGCATACTTATCGAAATGATATCTGAGCAGGTGCATGAGAAGGATGTGATTGGTGTGACTCACCATCCTCACATGAACTTGGTTGCTACATACGGAACAGATTGCACCATGAAATTATGGAAGCCGTGAGGTTCCTTTTACCTTGGAGTGGGACCTTGTATCTCACGTAGATACAAGTGTGCAACTCTACTTAGTGTGTCGCTTTGTGTAAATCCAAGTTTCCGAGGTAGAACGTAGGAGCTTTAAGTGTCATACACCTACAGGGGACTTCATCTAACATTGATGTGATCAGTTTTGCTCCTTGTATTTATTGAACGAGGATGAATCCTAAACAGGGATCACCATTATATGATGTGTCATATGATCAGGTTGCGAGCTTTAGGGAAAAAGATGTTCAGATCTATGCTAGAAGAACACACAAGCTTTTTGTTTGATGTGCTTGTATCTATAGAGCGGGGGAGCTGTGTGGTGGCTGTATTATGGTCTTCTGTGCTGGGTTGTTTACTTTTTTTCTGTTCACTTAATTGTAGGGGAAGGAGTTTGTATTATTATTCTTAAATCTGCTTACCGTATTAAATTCGCCAGGACCACAGCAAAATTTACAGTGCCTTTATGGGTTTACCTCAGTCTATAAATTACAACCATTTACAAGAAGAGAGAAAACGATCGCATTCGCCCAGAGACTCCAGTTTATGCATTGTGTGCAAATATATGAGGTTAAGAACTAGGGGTGTTTACAATTGGGTAAATCAGTTTGGAAAACTGCACAAGGTCTGGCGTTAATGTTGTCAACACTAATGTGGAATATTTCTCAACAAATAAAAGAAGTCTTAACCGGTTTATCAATTCCTTGAAAATAAGCAACCACAACTAGAAAATAGAAGTCAATTTTTGACTCAGGTCACTTCAGTTTCGGTTTGTAGTTTCGATTGTTGATTAAAAAAAACTTGCTAATAACAGGTCTAGGTGCTGTTTGTAATTTGGAGTGGTTGTCTATCAATATCTCGTTAGGCTTTAGCAAGTTTTCATGTATCAGCAAGGTAGCCATGAAAGGCAAAAAGAAAGCTATCTAGTCCTAAGAGCCGATGTGACTCATTGGTTTGTATGGTTTGTAGTTTTTGATAGGTATGTTTGGCTTTGTGTTTTTTGTCTTTGAGGACCACTGTACTTCCGTCCTTGTGGTAATTTGGGCCTTGTATCTATAATTATCTAAAAAAAAAATCAATATCTCGTTAGAGATGTTACTTAAGAGTGTTTATCAAAAGAATATAAAATTGAGTTTTTAGCATTTTTCTCCCTATTTTCATTTTGTGCCATTTCATCTTTAAGAACATTTTTAATCAATGTACCCATCATGGTTCTAGTTGCTTCTAAAGTTTATGTGAAACGTTGTAATAGAAGGACAAATTGTGATGAACCCGTAATTACATTCTTAAGAGTTATTCTAGGAAAATCCTAGAAGTGAGTTCTAACTCTCACTCCCACCTCGTATCCACCTTCAATAGTAAAAGTAGAATAACAACTCAAAATACTACTAATATATTCAATGTTATCACAAGCCCTCTCAGTGTTAGTAAACAACTCCTTTATTTGTTCCTTATCAAGCATCACCATCTATGTCTTTTACCTTCACATAATCATTCATATGCTCATGGTACACAATTACCTATGGCGAGTTACCATTCATATGCTCAAGGTACGTTTTACTCACTCACACGCTTGACATTTGTCCCTTGTCGCCGATCTCATGCCCAAGAGATGTTAGATTTGGTTCACGGCTGAATACTGAATATTTTATGTCTCGCACCAATCTTCGAGCCCTCGAGGAGTATTATGATCCATGGACACCCACAGTTGGTGTGTCTAGGGATCTGTTGAGCCAACTCTAGAAGCCTTTTTCACGACAAAGTGGATAGAGATCATAGCACGGAGTGTGTGTCTATTGAAGACCCTTTGTTAAGTTTGAGCCCCAACTTTTTAAACTCGCACCAAGGAAAAAGCATAACTATGGCCTTTTTCGATGTTACCCTCTCGAGTCAGATTCATTGGAGTTGAGCTTGAGTACTCCACCATACAAAAGGCAGGAGATGGTGCACATGCTTTTCCCAAGTTCTTTCATGAAGAACTCGAGGCAAGTAGGTGATTTTTTTCAAAGAAAGATGAAACAGATTTGAATGCGATCCTTGGTCACGTCCATGGCCTTATGAAGTCATGAACTTTGTGTCTCCTAGTTGCATGTATAAAGGTGATCATGCAACTAGTTGTTGGTTCTATTTTGCTCCCTCCAGTATTACAACAAGTTGTAAGACTATGTTAGTAAGTAATTATGTTTTGCTCTTAGGTTTTATTGTTCCTCTAGGTTGGTGTCACTTTGCATGTTGGTCGCTTGTTGCCATTAGTTTTGCTCTTATTACTGGTAGCTCAAACTTATGTTTTTCAATCCTAGGTTACTACATGCCTGTGGACTTCATTTGTTGTGTTCCACCTTATGATTGGGCAATACCCTAACTACCAAAGCCCATCCATGGTGGATCAATTGCTTTTGGTAGATTTCGATAGTCCACTTTAATGTATGTGCTTAGTTTGTATACAAGAAACTTCATTGTAATGCAACCGTTTGGAAAGTGACAAAAGTAATGACGAAGACTGTGATGAGTAGAAAACGGAAAATGTGTATGATCTTGATGATTTGGAAGGTGTACATGATGGAGTCACTGGGCTTGATGGAAGTGGTGTTAAAAGTAGATCCAAGTGGAAGGGGCAATAGTATGTGGAACAAGACTTCAAAGGTATAGTTTCGGAGAACGGGCTTATTTTCATGGACAAAGAACACTTCATGGAAGTGTTAAGAGATGTCTGTGTACAGAACGGGTTTCCCTGGCTGCCCTTGGACTATAAAAACAATAAGAACAATGGAAAAGAGAAGTTGCCAGATCAGGTCTATCAATGGGGAGCACACTATTGACGAGCTGGTCAAGAATCCAATGGCCAACTACAAATGGTTAGCAAACTCTCTCTTGACAGACATTAAAGCGAATCAAAAGATTTCTGCTCAAACTGTGCAACAACTATGTTATGAAAGATATAATATAGAAGTTTACAGGGGTCTGGCTTACAAGGTTAGAGAATTGGGGATCAAAATGGTTGAAGAGAACCATGATGATGTGTACACGCTTATACCGCAGTACCTCGAAATGTTATGCAAGAACAACCAGGAACGGTTACCAACTGCCTAATCTCACCTGATTCACCATATCCTTTCATCAAATGCTTCATCATGTTTGATGCTCTTATAAGGGGATTCATGTCAGGTTACAGACCCCTAATAGACATTGATGGCTATCATCCGAAAGGGTATTATGGCGGTGTCTTGCTGTCTACTGTGGGGCTTGATGTGAATCAGGAAATATTCCCATTTGCTTATGCAGTCGTCAGAGAAGGGAAAACAGAGACTTGGGAATACTTTATGAGCTACCTAAAGACTCTATTAGGGGAAGGTGAACCTCTTACATAGACCTTCATATCGCACAGAAAAAGGTATGATTTTCTTCTCTTAACAAGTGCATATTATGTACTACAAAACATAAAAAATGGCATATTGTGAATTGTTAAACTTAAAAAGGGGTATTTTATGTATTGTTAAACATAAAATGGGGTATTTTATGAACTCTATCAATACTAACACTGCTTATGTTTTTTTAGTGCATATTATATACTATAAAACATAAAAAAATGGCATATTGTGAATTGTTAAACTTAAAAAGGGGTATTCCATGAACTGTGAAACTTTAAAGGGGTATTTTGTGAACTGTTAAACTTATAAAGGGGTATGTTGTGAGCTGTAAAGCTGAAACAGGGTGTTTTATGTACTCTAACTGCTTTTATTTTTTCATAGGGAATTGATCAGGCGCTTACAAACTGGTAGGGGTGTTCATAACTGGTTAACCGGATTTTCGGTTAGTCAAATTTGATAATCGTAACCGGTATCATTTAGAAGCGGTTAACCATTGGTTTTGGTGTGGTTTTACCGGTTTAACAGTTAACCAAAATGATGTAGATTTATATGTATTTTTCTTATAATTAGTAAACAACTTGCGGTTTTACCAGTTTTGATGCTGTATTGGACCGGTTAACTGTCCTTTTTGAGATTTTATTAGTTTTAGTATAATTCTAACCATTAACTATATAACTGTACACTAATTTTTGGTATATCTAATAATTAACCATATAGTTTTATACTTATACTAAACAAATAGAAAATTAATAAATTGAAATACTTAAACGGGTTTTCCGGTTAACCGTATTCCTCAAAATCAATAACGGAACCGGAACCGGGAAATTAAACGGTTCAGTTAACCAAAACAACAAACCATTTTGGTTAACCGGGTTTCCAGTTTCGGTTTGACGGTTTTGGTTTTCCATTAACACCCTTACAAACTGGTTTCCACGAAGCCAAAGGCGATGCTGTTGTAAACACCTGTATGCCAAATTTAGAAAGGCACATCGAGGCCCAAAGATGATGTGAGTATACTCTTTTAAGTGTTCCATTCACCCCTTATGTTGTTCTACACATTGAAACAATTGTTGTTGGGGAATAACTAATTACTGTAACTACTGTTTATCTGTTTAGGCAAGCATTTTGGTCTGCTATAAATGCGTTCTCAACGTACAATTTTGATAAAGTAATGGAACACATCAAGGATATGGATCGTGGTGCTTTCCATTACCTGAGAGAGATACCATTAGAATGTTGGGCAAGGCACAGGTTTGATGAAGAGGTAGTCAATTTAACTACTTTGTCCTAATTTTAGTGATCAAGTTAATGCAAGTTATAATCGTTGTTTGAATGTATGCAGATCAAGTGTCCTGATAATACCTCAAACTTTGTGGAGGTTTTCAATGCGACATTGGTTGTCCACAGAACTAAGCCCATTTACTCTCTACTTGAAGGAAATAAAATGAGTACAAGCGTGCATCTATTTACTATATCATTGCACTTTCTAATTTTGTGTGACTGTTTTTGATAGGTATCCGAAGTCGGCTAATGGTGAAGCACTGTGAGAGACAGGAAGCGTCATAGAATTGGGATATAAATGGTATGTGCCATGGGATTGTGAAAAGCTGTCAACTTTAGAAAAGCGCGAGAAAACCAGACACTACGTTGCTAGGCCATCGGGGAGAAAGAACTATGAGGTATTGGATGGTAGTGCTCAGTTGGCGGTTGATCTTGAGAAGGCCGAATGCACTTGTGGTAGGTGGCAACATACAGGCATACCCTGTAGACATGATTAACGCGATAAAGTTGTTCAAAGGTCAACCACTTGAGCATATGAGCCACTACAACTCGGTTATAAGCTAAAGCGATGAGTACAACATCCAACCTGTCCCCTCTGCTGAATTCTGGCCGACACAAACTGAAGGCGGTACCACTATCCAGCATCCGATAATGAAGAGAGGAATTGGGAGACCACTAAGAAACAGAAGTCGGGAAGAAAATGAAAAACAGAAGGGAAAGCGGGCAAACACAAGTGCACAAAAGTGGTTGTTATGGTCACAACAAGAGAACTTGCAAGAGTGGGCCAACAACGAGAGAAAAAGGGCTTTATAGCAAGAAAAAAGGGACACCATGCTGCTGCTATGGGACAATCATCTCAAGATGTTGGGCCATCTTCATGTTCAGGTACTGCTCTAGAAAATCCAAGAAAGAAACAAAGAACGAGAAGTGTGAGAGGTGTTTCCACTTCAGGTATGGGTTCATAGCTGAGTTAGTTTACCTAGGTAAGTTTTAGTTTATGTTGTTTAGTTTTTGTTAGCAGTGTTTAGTTTGGTACTTATGGCGGTCTGTTAAGTGGCTATTTATGTGGACAAATTTGTGCTAAGTTGTGGTCTGTGTAGCGCTCTTTTTTTGCTGGTTTATGTCACAGATCTGTGCAAAGTTGTGGTTTGTTTGGTGGTTGTTTTTGTTGGTTTATGTGGATAGATCTTTAGTATGACTATGTTGTAGTTACTGTTTTTTTTCTAGCAGTTACATGTGGCAATTATGGACACGCAAACAGAAGTGTAACAGTAGTAAATGATGTTTTTTAGCATCAATATATATGAAAGTACATCGTATTTTGCGGATACACGTTCCAGTTGTAACTATAACTACAACCCACAGAAACATATTCTTCATGTGTTGTCTAATCTCTTCTTTAAGTTCCTTCTTTATTTCCTTCCTCATGTTGTTGATAAATACGCATCAGCTGTCATGCTCTCTTGATGTGGAGCTTAGAATGAACAAAGGCAGCAGTAGAAGTAGATGCTATCATGGTTGAGTATGAGTTGGTGTAACCAGCATGCCTTACCTTGGGATGAGGAGAGTATATCACAAGCCCAACAGTTGTAGTATGCCCTTCCAACCGAAGTGTCCTTGCGAGAGAGGGTAAAGTTGGATGAGACTCCACATTTGCAATGGATTGTTTGAAACTTTTCATTGATTGTTGTTGTAAACATGGTCATGACTTTAGTATGGTGTTTGTGCTCTATTTATATGATAAAAAAGTATTTACATGGCAAAAAAAGTTGTTGGACTCAAACTAATCGTTTGAGTTCAAAACTAGCCGTTACAGCAACTTAAAAGGAAAACAAAGCATTTTGTAAACTACAAAACTTAAATAGTGACATATTATAAACTATAAAACTTAAATAGTAACATTTGTCAACTTAGAAACAAAACAAGGGTATTTTGTATTTCAAAAAAAGTAGTTGTTGCACAGTCAAACCAACACCCTAATTTAAAAAAATGATAACTTTCCGTTAAAGCCATAATGATCATTGTTTAAAAAGTGTTAACGACTATTTAAACATATATCGCCTAGTGGTGATATATTGTGAAATCAAAATAAAATCAGTACATATGATGTAACACCCCATCCAACATTAACACACTTAACAACGAACTGCAGCGGAAAACAAACTTCATCACATTACTTAACTTCTTGGTGTTACACGCCGTTAACCACCCACGTGGCTAACAAGGCTAATACATATACATTGTACCGGTCTGATGGACTAGATTCCCGAGCGACTACACTTACTATCCCTTTCCATTAACACAACAACCACATACACCTTTCAACTGTACCGAGTATTCACAAACTGATGCCGATAACAATCTCGGTCTTACTACACCTACTGTACATATACAACTTAAATGATTACCCATGTACGACGACTACCCCGTTCTACTCTCGAACGGCTTCCTGCTCTTTGTACCTGAAATAGGAAAAGAAGAGAGAAAGGGTGGCCCCCAAGGGGCTCAGCACCTTTGCTGGTATGGTAATCCCGCAGCCCACATGCTACCGGGTCACGCACAACTAATTGTCGTCTTAGCATGCGGTTGATTATTTTTAAATCATGCATGCAACTGTAAACACACAACACACAGCATTTCGCCTCCATGGGCTCAATAAACGGATAATACATCCTTATTTGATAAGTCACTCATGGTATTCATTATCCCTAGAGTGTTTCTCCTCTAATGGAGCTACTTCCTTATTAGACGACACTTACCCGTTATTCGGGTTATCCTTAAACGCCTCTTATCACAAACTGGGATTCATATCCATGATCCACATACTCCACACTTTACAACATATAACATACATTACATAACCACACCTTTCACGTTACAACGTGCACATAACAACATCGAAATAGAGATTGCATTACAACAACAACACATAACATAACGGGAACGGTTCTCCTAGGAGCCGACCCAAACATAGTTAATTCACTGGTGAGCCTAGAGAATGTTGCCAGTCTCATGATAAGCTCGTTACATAACTCGTTACCGTCTCGTTAAATGAACGGATAACTTAACACAAGGTGTCTCGGATATAGTGATCCAAGCACACCGAACAAACACAACATAGTATGCCCCTATGGCCCGACGTGAGTCAGTAATAGCCTTGGTTAAGCTAAAGGGGAGGTTGGAAACCAAATTGGAAAAACAACCATAACATACGGAGAGGATCGAACCTGCTATGACAACGACCCCCATACTCACACGCGTGGCCGGAACAGACCGGACTCCTCACTTCCCCCGTTAGCACTTGTTAGAAGTTCAACATAGAACTTAATTAAACAATCACAACATTGGGTTAAGTCTTGTTAGACACACACACAAGGGAAGGGAGAGTCATACTTTCACACACAAACATCACACACAAACATCACATAACTAACTCACGCATAACCGTGGTTAGAACGTTCCTTAGGTCGGACGTTATCACCGGATACCGTTCTCTTACGTTTACCTAATAGTGGTTAACTAGCCCTTCAAGCGCATTCGAGGTTACCGGTATCGGCACGTAAACATACAACAACAATAACGACTGTAAACTCGTTTCATGATTTATCTTATAACGTGGCAAACACACAGAAAAACACATTGGCATACAAGCCGGTGTAATCCGGTAGGACACAGGTTGCAAGAAAACCATACCTGTCACCGGGGTCCACTTTATCATGTCCACTTATGTTCCTCGAGCAATTCTCGAACAACTGATAATATTACATGTACATTTATTAACATTGGGGTAACATGATTGTTTAAAGTCTAATGCTTATAACTTTTCCCCGTTAACTTAGTTACATAACTTTACATTTTAACTTGTTTTACTTTTACATTTCAATACATTTCATTTTATAACCTTAAACATTTAAATCATCTTACTTAACTTAATCTCTTAAGTCCTTTTATAATTATTTTTCTAATCATCAATACTCTCTTAATGGCATACCACTAATACCACTTAACATTCTTAAAATTTAATTTAATTTTTTTTTAAGGTCCGACCGACCCACCGACCGACCCACCCCCTGGGTAGGTCGGCTGCAGAGAACATCCAACTTCACAGTTTCAGCCCACCGACCCAGACTGGGGTCGGTCCCCTGGGTAGGTCGGCTGCAGAAACTTCCATACATTGTCAAACTTTCTCCAAATTTTTCCTCAAGCCTCCTAATGTGTTCTAACATCATTTGGCACATCAAACACACCTTTAGCCATGTACTAAACTCTTTAAATCACACACCAAAACCATCTTATCATTCACAAATTCCTTACAAAATTCCTAGCACTTGGAATGTTTTCTCCTTAAGATTTCTAGGTGGTGGTTTATACTTATGATAACAACTAACTAAAATGTTTTCTCACCACCATCACATCTACTCCAAGCATCATTCCTCACAAACACCTCCATTACACAACTCCTTCTATATCCTCAAGTTTACACTTAGACCTTCACAAGGCATTACTTTTCCTTTGTTTACCTAAACTTTAACAAGACCTAATACTTCACATATCATAACCTTGGTGTGTATAAAACACTCATTTGATTTCTAAATCCTCCAAGATTGTGCCCAAGGCATCTTAACACTTAAGAACACCTTAATTCACCATCTCCACACTCAACCATTCCTAGCACCTTCTAGGTCATAAAATCTCATTACAACACATGAACTCCTTTGTTCATCAACTAAATTTTGCCATAGCTTCTCTTGTATATTCTCACATCCAAACACTTAGGTTTTTACCTTATTCCATTCAAGAACACCTAAAATCCATCAAACACATTTTATACACAAACTTCACACATTTAGCACTACATCACAAAATAGTGCATAAGCTTAAATTGCTTGGCACTTAGGCCCTTAAATAACATGGCTCTTAGGCCCTTAAATTGCATAAACCTTAAACACTGAATTTCCCACATAAATAATGCCTTTGACCTGCAAATACAACCAACAATACATACGCCCTTAATAAACTTTTGAGAACATTTTACTAAGTCATTCACCATTGGCTCCTTAGATCATTTTAACAAGCAATATAAGCTCATTTCTCCTAAGACATTAAACTACCATGAGATAGCATATTTACCTCTTTTCCTCTCAAACTTCTTTCTTGTTTCCTTGTTTAAAATCGGCTAAGCTTAGTTGCTTATCAACTTCTATACATTATACAAACAATGTAATGAGTATTCAAGCTCCAAGATTAATCTCATTATAAACCCTAGGTTTAACATTGTTCAAGAAGCATTAAGATAGTTGTTTACCTTGGCATTTGAAGAGAGTTTGAATATCTATCAAGAGAGGACTCCACCAAGTCCTTGAAGGATTCAAATGGAGCTAGTACAAAGCAACACAAGGAGCACCATTAATGGTGATTCTCGGTCAAGACAAAAACATGGAGGAAACATGATTTTTATTTGAGATTCCTTACCTAGAAGCAAAGGAGAGCAATAGTATGTAGAAATATAAGCTCAAGCTCCTCCCATGGTGATTCCTCTTGGCACCGAAATGGAGCTCTTGGGATTTTGAAAGGATAGAATTGAAGAGCTTGATGAGAGGAAGAGAATGGTGGTCTTAGAATTTAATTTGGCCAAATGAGCTAGGAGATACAAGTGGTCAAAGATGGAAAATAATGGTGGTGTTGGTGTTGGTGTAGCAAGCCGTGAATGGAGAGCAAGAAGAGATAGAAGAGAGGTTGAAGACGTGTGGAATGAGAGAAATGAGATTGGTTTTGCTTTTTGAAGATATTTATACCTTAAAGCAAATAGTAACCTATGAGTCATCTTTATTAACTTAACAAGTTAACATGTTTGGCGACTCATTACTACAAAAACCGGCCCCCTTTATATCACTAAGGGTATTATAGTCTTTGTTGGTCAATTTAATTACTTATACAAACATATGTTATAAACTAGCTTATTAAAGTCACTATTCATAAAAACAAGGCACATAGAAGTGAAATTTTTGATTTCCCATTGATATAGACCTCCAAATGTGATACTATATAGTACACATGTTAATTAAAGAGTAATGATGGACATTTAGCCACTCAAAACTCATTTACAAGACAATTTTTCAAAAACGTGCTTTAAGACTCCTTGAAGCACTTTTTGTGTTTTAACTTGTTTTCAAGCTTGGTTTTCTTTAGTAATTGATTTAATATGTCCATTAACATATTTATAAGGTATAGGTATGACCTTTAGGCCTTATACAAATTTATCCCAAGCTTAGAGCACATTTTTGCTCTTATTGACTTTAAGGTATTTTCTTGTGTTTTATTTGGTTTCATTGTCTACCAAAGTTTCCTAAGGACTTAATTAGCCTTATTAAATCATAATTGAATATTATTAAGTCTTGGTAGGCTCTCTGGGTCCTAACCAAGTTCACTCATAGCTTAGAGCATGTTTTTGCTCAAACTGTATCTTAGTGTTTTATTGCATTTACTATGGTTTAAATTGTTCACTAATGTTTCTAAGGCACTTTTTAGCCTTTACATACCATAGTTTAATATTTAAACAATATATCAGGGTTTGGGGTATTTCATATGAGTAGACCTGGCAAAGGTGACCTGAACCAGAAAAACAGACCCGATCCAACCCGATCCGAATCCGAATTTCAGCCGAATGATGTGACCTGAAATGTGACCCGAAAATCTGAACCGAACCAAATCAAAACTGAATCAAACCGAAATTTGATATACCCGAATCCACCCGAACCGAATTGACCCGAACCGAATTCACCCAAACCACACATGAAACTAGACAAACTTCCATTATCCTATGTTTATTTTTGGCATATACGAACGCATAATTTCCATGAACTAGGACTAAAATAAGGAATGTTTTCATTCCATTTTTATAATTCTTGCTATCTTTTGCCGTGTCCAAGGAAATTGGTTCAAAAGAATAAAGATTACAAAACTTACATCTCACGTAAATATATTTGTATGAATAATTAAATTAAATTAGGGTTAAAAATGACAAAATAAGAAGATAAAGGGACAACCCCTGTCTGGGAGCAATAAGCTATTGAAGGACGCCCGCACGACGCGCACACGCGAGATGATGATCGGTGGCACACACAACATGAAGTCACAGCGAGAGGTGATGATGGGCGCATGGGGGCACATGCGCGAGGTGGTGATGGATTGGCATGGGCGCGCGACGCTCGCTCGAGATGACAGGCGCTGACGCAGGACACACGCGGGGTGTGACGGGTGCAGGATGGTGGGAGGCACAGGCACATCGTCGAGCGTGGGGAGGGGGGGAAGGGATAGACTGGGCGTCGAGTGCCGAATATTGACCGATGATTCACCAAAATTTAAATTTATTCTTGGTCGATATAATTAATAAATCTATTGTTAAAAATTAATATTAAAGATATTGTCATCCAATTTGATTATGTATAACCAACCAATACACAATAGCAATCTTCATCAAGAGTAACACTATATTAAGAGAATTTGGATCCACATATGAAAAAAAGTACAAGGTACAAAGGTTGCTTAAATATATACTTTAAAATTTTTGTCAATTAAGCATAACGCGGTGAGTCACCCGAATTTGACCCATAACCTAAAAAAACCGAAAAATGTAGAGGCTAACCCGAACCGAAAGCACCCGAACCCGAAATCAACCAAACCGAAGTCACCCGAATCTAATTTTAACCAAATAATCCGACCCGATCCAAACCGAACTGAATAGTGAATATCTACAAAATAACCCTAACCGAACCGAACCAAACTGAACCCAAACCGAGTTACCCAAATTACCAGGTCTATATATGAGAGACAAGTTTCAAATAAGATATATCGTGAAAACATTTTAGTTGCATATTTTCAATTTTCGTATTTTTTTTTTTTGGGTCTTAAGAAACGAAAGTGTCATGACTAGGGAGGACTATTTCGCCCATTTCGATTTTGACACTTCCCTCCGTCTTTGAGCCTAATGAGCTCCTGTTCACTGATTCCGGCCTCGGCGCCAACTCTCCTTCCTCGGTTCGCGATCAGCTCGACCGGGTGAGCTCTCTGCTCCTTACTCTTGTCTTTCAGGCATATCATCGACCATATACTAGGCTTAAAACGTAGTGCTTGCTCTGGATATTAGTGGCTCTGCGTTATTTTTTCCTAATCTGGGTCTCAATCAGCTATGCAGTAGTAGGTGAAAATTATGCCATCAGAGGGCGGAAATTGAGCTACACAGTCACCCCAGCACTTGGGGTGCCCATTCCCATTCTGAAAGATTGTTCGATCCGGGTTCCCGCTGGCCAGCTGTGGATGCTTCTTGGGCCAAATGGGTGCGGCAAATCTACTCTCTTGAAGGTGGAATATTTGACCCAGAAATCGTTCTCTTTTGGTTTCACCAGCATTACGGAGGGTTATGTATTTTTACACATATATAACTGTCTTCCCTCTTTGTGCGTTTGTTCGATGGTGAACAATTGCCGCCCTCGTTTTAACATTTGTTTAGAATTTTGTGGCAGATATTGGCCGGTCTTTTGGCTCCTACAGCTGGTACCGTGCATATAGACAAACCAAGAAGCTTCGTCTTCCAAAATCCTGATCATCAGGTGGTTTCTTGTCCCTTTCTTCGCATGATGAGCTGGCTCGTGCGATGAATGTCCTGGCTCATTCGATGTATTGAATTCTTAGGTCACTGTTTATTGTAAAAGTTCTTAAACGGCAGTCAAGCTCTGCAGTGCCTCAGATTTGATTAATTGCTTTTTTGTCAAAAAAGAAACGTTTTGACTAACAACGGAGAAATACGGATGAATTGATGCACTTGTTCCCTAGTGAAGAGTCTTGCAAAGCAACAAAGGACAATGGTTTCACGCTCTTGTGTGTTCATATGACTGAGACGCCTGTTTCAGGACATTTCTAGATTCAGACTTGTTAAATGTTAGCCAAGCCAAATCTGTGCACAAAATATAGCAGAGTAACTTTTTACTGATTACTCTTTTGCGCATGTCTCTCCACAGATAGTGATGCCTACTGTTGAAGGAGATGTAGCTTTTGGCCTTGGAAAATTTGACTTACCAAAGGAAGAAGTTAGCGTGAGAGTGGCAAGGGCGTTGGAATCAGTAGGCATGTTGGAATACTTGCATGTGGGTTATCTTTCATCTCAATTCTTATCAATTATAGAAGCATAATAAATTTACTGTTCCTTAATTTGGGAAATGAAATTTATTCTCGTGGCCTTGACCAGAGGCCAGTGCAAACTCTCAGTGGTGGGCAGAAACAGCGAGTTGCAATTGCAGGAGCACTAGCTGAAGCTTGCAAAGTGCTGTTACTGGATGAGCTCACTACCTTTTTGGACGAAAGTGATCAGGTATTTGTAAACTGCGTTTAGAATCTAGACTTTCAAATCTGTGGGATCAGTAGTGGACTCAAAAATTTTGTTTATGGGAGTAAATTTCTTTTTTAACACTATCACACTTTAAAATATTATATTATTTTATATTTTTTCAAAAATTTAAATGGTCATTTAACTAATTTTCAAAAATTTATGGGAGTCCCATCCACTTTTAGGGGTACTTTTTATTGAATAACAATCTGTCAAATAAAATTTAAAAATTTAATTTTAAAACAATATTTAATATTTATATTACAATTTAAACATGCATTACATTGAAGGTCAAAACATCATATTTCAGTTACACTATTTAATTATCTAACATTTATTATTTATTTTTTGTTATATATACTCATATATATATATATATATATTTGTATTTTTCCAAAAACCTGTGAGGGCATAAGCTCTGTCCGCCACTAGAATCTTAAATGGCAACCACAACTTTTGTTACTTGCAATTTTGCAGTTAACATTCTTGTTAGACATGAACATTCAAGAGGGGTGGGTTAAATTCAGTATGTTTTAAAAGATTTATGTCAGTCTATAGAACTGATTTTGAATTTCAGCAGAGGCAATAGCTTAGTGGTTCATATGTTCAGATATTTGATTCATGAGTTGATCCTTATTTACCCCGATTGAACAGGTTGGAGTGGTAAAGGCTGTAAAGAGTTTGTTACAGAAACGTGAAGGAGATGTAACTGCCCTATGGGTTACTCACCGACTTGAAGAGCTCGAATATGCAGATGGTGCAATATACATGGAGGACGGTAAAGTTGTCAAAGCTGGTGACCCTTCTATCATCCTTGATTTTATTAAGACGAGGCAGTCTTTGTACATTGACCAGATAAATGCCATGTCTTGAGCCTATCCTGTTTTTTTCTTGGTGCCAAGAAACTATGTAAGAAATCCAAGTCAAATTGCCCTGGTGGCAGCGCACTTGGATTTGGAGACCTCTCCCTTGACTCGAAAGTTATCGATGTAACAGTACAGTGCTATCATGAATAAAAGCAATTATTTTATTAGTTCATTGCTTAATAATGCTTCCAAGTTTAAGATCATTTAAGCGTTGGTTACATTGCCTTGATTTGATATCGTGCAGCTCGATGATGATAGGACCATAATGGTTGTTCTTGCAGTGACTTTGTCCGATCTTGTACCCGGAAATGATTATCTATTGTGATATTCTACATGTTACAAGCTGTTGACAGGTGATCAAGATGTTACATGAGACCAATATACACCTTATTTGCAAACGCACTGCCATCAGATACCCATTCTATGGTTAACAGATTAAGTGCAGCTTCAAGCTAATAGAAAAATTAACAGTAAAAGTTTTATAATCGTAATACTGGGCAAAAAACAATTCCATGATTAGCTTGCCATCCTTAGCGCATTCTTTCGGTCAATATACTTATCTTGAGAAGAGAAAAAGGGCAGAAACCCAAAAGAGGAAAAACGCTCGAGTTAAGAGCTCCTAGTTAATCCGAGGAATAGATGAAGATCTTGTTTGAGCCATAAGCAGCAAAACCTGCTGTCTCAAGAGCATTAAAGAGCAAACGTTTATTTTGTTTCAGATTCGACCTCCAATTGATACAAACCCTTCCAAAACATATCTGCTGAAGCCACACCCCCTGAAGATCTTGGTTGGGCCATAAGCTGCAAAAAACTGCTGTCTCAAGAGCATTAAAGATCAACCTTTTATTTTGTTTCAGAATCGAGCCACAATTGGCATAAACCCTTCCAAAACATATCTGCTGAAGCCACGCCCCTGAAATGCCTCCTTCCAAACAGATGGCACATTGGAAGCAATGATGAACATAACTGGCAAATCGAGAATGTAAACCTAAAAAAAGAAAAGATACCACTGGCGGTGGACCTGAGGATTTGACAATACAAAGTTTGTGAGCACAGGGAAGACAAATTACACTTCACCAGAGCACCTCTTGATCTAATTTCAGTAAAGCTACGCAAAAATCATTCCAACTTCCGTTAGACTAAGAGAATTGCTTCCGACGTAAAAACTAAGCACACTGCAACAGAATGGGAATTATGTAATAGCTGCCATAAGTCATCGAACATGATGCATCCAACTAGGCATTGGAAATCCAATCGGTACCAACATCAATTTGTGTAAGAAAAGTTGTGAACTCGTTTTAGAACAAAACTATCTACACCAGCAGAGCGATTCATGATGAGAACCAACCAGAATATCTGAATCCACTTCTATCTAGATTGAAGCAGAGTCTAGCAACTTGAATATTATTGACTGCGGAGATGGGACCTATTAGCCTCTCTTCTCTGGGTCATACAGTACTCAAAGCTACACCAACAAAATTCTAAGTAACACAACTGATTAATAGTTGAGTTGCTTCATCTCAACATCATTTTTCTACAGTGGCTTCACCAACAAAGCAAATAAGGTTACACTTCATAGATGTTCATATAGTTTTCATCCTCTGGTAGAAGCAATTGACTGGAAGTGGCAAAATATCCATCAGATAACAACCCCAACCGAACCAAACGGACAGAACCCCAAATCAATCAGTTCAAATAACTGTTTCCGAATACAAAGAACCTTATGGGGACATTTTAAGCCAATTTATGCTACCCATCTATACACACCACAAGGAAATATCATGTCAAAACTTCCCGCATATTGAATCAAATCCAACTTTAAGAGAAACATTACCTCATTAGAAAGCATATAAGATTTTCCAAAATCATTAAGAAATTATTCAACAAGCGGGTACATTCCATCTCACCCCCTATAAGAGCAAAAAGCAGAATTCCTCCTAAGACGACGTCGTCGTTGTTGTAGCCTTCTCGTTATCATTCCCCTCGGTAGCATTTCCTCCCTCGCTGGCCTTCGAGCTATCATCCTCACCAAACCCCTGCAAAAGAGCAATCAAGGTGGAAGCTGGGCTATACAGCGGCCCTAACAACATCCCATCAGACTCCAATTTTGAGGGGGCACTTTCCAAGACCTTCAAATCCAAATGCCCGTAAAGCCGTCCATCCACCACAGCACCAGTGAACTCATTGAACTCCAACTTCCCTTCCTTCACCACGTTCTTCACTCCTCCCATAGCAGGTGCCACCACCTCCTCCTTTTTTACAAACAACAGCGCGTTCATGCCCTTCAAGCACGGTGCCAAAGACTCCCACGGTGTCCCAGCCAAGGCCTTGGAGACGAGCGAATTCTTCGCCACGACCAGCTTGGTAGCGGTAGGGTCGGGAGAATCCAGGAGTGGCTTCTTCAGGGCCTTGAATTGGTTACAGGAGAAGCCATGGCAAGTGAAAGGAGACACGAGGTAGCAGTTCTCAAGGTGGGATTTTAGGGTTTTGATTGCTCGGAGTTTTTGGTGCTGTTTGGGTTTTGGTAGGGGCTTGTAAGGAACCCAACGAGCGAAGTGACGAGCTTGGGTTTGCCCGCTCAGGGATGAACGGATTAGGGTTAATGTGCGTTGAGTGAGAGGGGAGGTTTTGGCGGAAATGGCTGAGCTCATGCTGGCGGGTGAATGGCTCGCCGGTGGCGATGGGGGCGCTGAGATGTGAATTTGGTGACGGAGAGACAGAGTGAGAAGTCCACCGCGACTTCCTGCGGTTTTTCTTTCACATCATTTTTTCTTGGTGAACGATACTTATTATTGACTATTATTTAAAACTGAAAAATTCACAGTATACCTTTTTTTTTTTCGTAATTCATAATATATTCTGTTGGTTTTCATAATTCAACTTTAAATATGTTTAAATATTATCCAAAATTGATGAAACTTTGCATGGACAATGCTAAAGTGTTATATTTTGGTCCAATATCAAATCTGAAGTTTTTAAGCTCACATGTGACCTGTGAGTCCTATGAAAATTGAGATATGTTCATTGGGTCCCACATGTCACATATAAGTTTAAAAAACTTCAAATTTGATATTGGATCAAAATATAACACTTTAACATCGTCTATGTAAAGTTTCATCATCTTTGCACAATATTTAAGCATATTTAAAGTTGAATTACGAAAACCAACAGGGGTATATTGTGAATTACGAAAGAAAAAATGGGTATATTGTGAATTTTCCCTTTAAAAAAAGAGTGCTACATATATTGTTTAAATGTAATTAAGTGATAGATGTAAGCTAGAGATGATTATCCTTAGTTTCATCAACTATGTACAATATTTAAACATGTTTAAAGTTGAATTACGAAAACCAACAGGGTATATTGTGAATTACGAAAGAAAAATAGGTATATTGTGAATTTTCCCTTTAAAAAAAGAGTGCTACATATATTGTTTAAATGTAATTAAGTGATAGATGTAAGCTAGAAATGATTATCCTTAGTTTCATCAACTATGCACAATATTTAAACATGTTTAAAGTTGAATTACGAAAACCAACAGGGATATATTGTGAATTACGAAAGAAAAAATGGGTATATTGTGAATTTTCCCTTTAAAAAAAGAGTGCTACATATATTATTTAAATGTAATTAAGTGATAGATGTAAGCTAGAGATGATTATCCTTAGTTCGGGAGAAACTAGTGTTTATGCTTATACAACAAAATGTAGTCTACACCCATACTTAGTCATCTCTATTTTCATTTATTATACAGTAAAAACGAAAATGTCTATATTAACTAAGAAAAATTGTGATATGAACTATTTCACTCAAAGTATAACTGTTTATTTAAACATGAAATGTACAATTTTCATATATATATTGTACAATTTTGTATAGTTAATGTAACTAAAGATAACTACATGTGTGGGTGTAACCAAAAGTTGTTGTTATGCTTATTGATTGATAATTGTCAACTGATGTTTTTAATAGAGTACTTTGAATAATGAAAGTAAGAGTTGCATTTGCTGACTTGTTTAAAGGCTTTTAAGACATTTAAGTTGACGCACTATAATGTTGGTTGTTGCATGAACACCAACAAATATATTGAGTCCTTTTTGCTTAATCTATCTTGAAAAGTATATCATTGTTTATATAAGGTGTCAATTGGAGAGATTGTCATGGAAAATGGTTAATACATTTGGGGGTTAACTTTGAAATGGTTATGTTTGAGGAGGTTGAAATATAAAGTTGCGAAATAGGTCGTCAGGTGCCCTAGGTTACTGGCCATGACATGTTTGAATTAAAGATTGACTATTTCATTGTTTTTTATTTTCTGAATAGGCTAATTGAGGTTGTCGTCCTTCCTTTATCTTATCTTGTTATTCTTTATTTTTGTTTAACAATGAAGGACTGGTTTGTAGCATACTAATTTATTTACAATAAGGCTAATACAACTTATACACTCGTTACATGGGCATTGGTTTCGATGTTGGTACACACTTTTGTAGCAACCCTTCATGTTAGAGTGAGATTATGTTAGTGTGCCACAAAATCTACCCTAAGCAAGACTTAATGTGTTCGAATGGTAAATAACAGGAAAGTAATTAGCCATAAGACAAGAATTTATATGGTTTAGCCCGGAATGGTGTCCATGGGGTTATCACATGTTTTTGCTTACTTTGTGCTTGTAAAGAGATACAGTCCAATAGTTTGCGTGTGGAAAATAGCTTGTTTTAAAAAAACCTCTCATTTGCTATATGGAAGTCCTGAAATAGCTTATTTGGTGTTTTGGCCAGCTCAATAACAATCGGTCATGATTCTTATGCCACATAGTCATGTCAACACATTGTGAGCGGTTGCATCTTAGATTCTTCTAACCACTACTTTTTTTCCACAACTTCCACGCCGGTTATAGGGTAACTATCTAGTTAGGAATAGTTCCTAACCTCTTTGCAATCTTTAGGGTAACCACCCTTTCCAACTGCCCTAATTTGCATGTGACATGACCAAATCAAAAGCAAGCATAGAAGTGAGGCTCTTTTACATGTTTGGGTACATTGACTCCCATATCTGATCATACCAACAATACTGGTCACCCAAGTTCCTATTATCTTTAAAGGAAAGTGGAATTAATTGACCGCTTAACATCGTAGTCTCATAAAAGTGCATGAAAAAATTATAGGACATAGTCTTGTTTAACTGGAAAATGATCTTGTCAAGAAGGATGGAAAGTCTGATTTTAAATGTCATGGATTTGAGAAAGCAATACATCAAAATAAAAGGAAAGAATAAATGAAGAACTTGTTAAAACAATTCCTTAACATTCTTTTGATTAACTGAGATTCCAATTTGATGAGAACTGCTGCCACTATGAATCCTCCACCATTGTGTGTGTACCAGGGCATGAACAATAGGGGACCACGCCCAGTTGGAGGGAATAATTTAAACAAGCAACACTAGGGAGCAATTTTATTATAACCGTACTAGCTACTTTTTATCGCACATTCCTGTCTTTCCTTAAAAGTATAAATAACCATCAAAGTATACTGAAAAGGGTATCGATGTTTTGCCTCTTTGGGTTACTAGTGGTTAGGCAGGGCTTGCCCTGAATAGTAGCGGTGTTCATGGAAAACCGGAACCGCCAAACCGGACCAAAACCGGTGAAACCGAAACCGGAAACCCGGTTAACCGAAGTCGTTTGTCGGTTCGGTTAACCGAACCATTTAGTTTCCTGGTTCCGGTTCCGGTTTTGGTTACGGTTATTGATTTTGACTTATCCGGTTAACCAAAAAAATCGTTTAAGCATTTATTTTATTAATTTTTTAATTTTTTGAGTATAAGTATAAAACTATATGGTTAATTATTAGATTTACCAAAAATAAATATACAATTATAAAGTTAATGGTTAGAATTATATCAAAACCAATAAAATCTTATCAAAATCGGCGGTTAACCGGTTTAATATCGCACCAAAACCGGAAAAACCACACATTGTTTACTAATTATAAGAAAAAAACACATAAATCTACATCATTTGGGTTAACCGATAAACCGGTAAAACCGCACCGAAACCGACGGTTAACCGGTCCCAGTTAACCGCTTCTAAATGAACCGGTTACGGTTATCAAATTTGACTAACCGACAATCCGGTTAATCGAAAAACCGGTTAACTGGTTATGAACACCCCTACCGAATAGGCTCATTCGGGAGAGCATTGTTTCATATTTTTCTCCCTTCTCTAGCTAATTACGGTAACTGCTTGCAAGGCTACTACCAAATTTCCCCCATACATTACAAGTGTGCCTTAGTTATCTATCGATCACAGTTGTTAATTAAAAAGTTGTGGTCTTACCAAATTGGTATTAGAGCCCATTTCCTAGATGGTCGCGCAACATGGCGGCGCTAGCGATTGAGCAAGAATCCTTGAGCCAGGAAGTAGGAGCACTCATAGACGAAGTCGTTAGTTTGAGTGAAACCATGGACAATGTGCAATGAGACTTGCAAGCCCTACCCCGATTGATGGAGAGACGCGAGGGTGATGGTCGCGACCACCGTGAAGATGAGCGGGGTTACAAGGTGAGAAGGATGAAGATGCCCATCTTCTCTGGCGATGATCCGAGCGTTTGGACGTACAGGGCAGAGTGTTACTTTTGCATTTGCGGGGTGAGAAAGATGGACAAGGTGGAGGCCATCGGAGTCTGCATGGAAGGCGAGGCTCTCCACTAGTATACGTGGATGGAAACACACCAAGGTCTTCCAGGATGGGAAGAGTTTCGAGAGGTGTTGGTTCTGCGTTTTAGCACTATCAAGAGGGAAACCTCATGGAACAACTAATGACACTGAAATAGGAAGGGTCGGTCCTAGAGTTTGGACAATAGTCAAACATCTTTCTACAAAGAAATCATTGAGTGAGGACGTGTTTCTAGGGATTTTTGGGGCAGGGTTGAACCCAGAGTTATTGGTGGAGGTGCTACTGTTTAAACCCATAAATCTTCTAAAAAAGGATGACTATTGCATCAGAGGTTGAGGAGAAGAATGCAGTGATCGAGCCCTGGATAAGTACAACGTTGACAAAGGGAAATGTGGTTTAACCATAAACCAGCAGGCTAAAGCAGCAGTTTAACCCGACCCCCCGAAAAATCCTACACGGGGGGGGGGGGGGGGGGGGGGTTGGGGGGCAGTGCGTACTCTGTATTGGCCTCTCAAGTCGAGAGGGGTGGAACAAAATCGTCATCAGTGGGAAGTGGACTACAACGGACCATAGGCCCAGAATCCCAGCGCATAAAAGCTCTTGGGATGTTTTACCAATGCGATCAAAAATGGCAACCAGTACATTGGTGCAAAACCACTGGAATGCAATTCCTATCCCTAAATGAGAAATGCGAGACAGAGGGAGAAGGAGAACCAGTGGTCTAAGAAAAAGGTTTGACTCCGAAACAATCTGAGTTGACAGGGCAACCGACGTTACCTCAACATTATGTATGAGGAGTTTCAGAGAATAAACTTTCAAAATCAGTGGAACCATTGGTGGAAAGCACTGCTGACGTTGGGGGACAGTGGGGCAACCCACAGTTTCATCGCTACGCACATACTGGAGAAGATTGGGGTTAATCCAAATCAGACGTTGTGGTATCTGGTGATGGTGGGTACAAGCAAAGTGGTGCAAGGGAAAGGAATCTGTCGGGTGTGGAAATTGAAATACGGGCAAAGTTCTTCCCTTTCCTCTGAAAGGCGTGGACATGATTCTCGAGATGGACTACCTTGAATCCTTGGGGAATACCTACATGAATTGGGGCTTGTTGTCAATTAGATTCCAGCGAGATGGTCGTGAATTTCATCTGTAGATTGACAGAAGCAACAACCATACTGAGGTGGGACTGAGAACAGTCGAACAGTTACTAAAAGATAGCGAGGAAGGTTGACTACTACAGTTAAATGAGATTCACCCGCTAGAGTAAAACCATTGAATCAGTCAGGCCACAACTAAACTACTAGACCAGTATGAAATTGTTTTCCAAATAGCGCCATGAATTCCCCCTCGATGGTTTCACAATCATGCCATCCGTTTTCGGCTGACGTGACACTGCCTAACACAAGACCATATTAGTACCTGCATTACAAGAAATAAAAAAATTGAGAAAATAGTCAAGGAACTGCACCAAGCGGGGTCGATCTGACCAAGTAATGGACTATTCTCCAGCCCAATGTTGTTGGTAAGAACAAAAAGTGGCGAATAGAGGTTTTGCGTGGATTATAGGACCTTGAACGAGATAACCATACCGGACAAGTTCTCCATCCCTATCATTGAAGAATTGATGGATGAATTACAGGGAGCCACATTTTTTCTAATCTAGGCCTAAAATTAGGTTATCACCAGATCCATGTGCAAGATGAAGACATACCTAAGAATTGTTTCAAAACGCACGAGGGGCACTACGAATTTTGGTCATGTCGTTTGGGCTCCGAAATACGCCAACCACTTTCTAGTAAGTGATGAATGAGGTATTTAAGCCTTTCCTACAAAAAATTGTATTAGTTTTCTTCGACAGTATATTAGTATACAGTCACAAGCATGATGAACATTTGAAGCATTTGGAGGCAGTCTTGCTAACTATAGCAAAAACCAATTGATGGAAAAAAACAAGTGCACGTTCTTGCAACATAAACTTGAGTATTTGGTCTTCCTGATTTCTGGTGAACGGGTTGTTGAAGACCTTGAAAAAATCAACTGTGTGATAAATTTGCCAACGCCACAATCTGTGTGTGAAGTGCGAGGGTTCGTGGGGCTCACCGGATATTACAAGCAATTTGTACAAGGATATGGCACAATAGCAGCCCCGTTAACTGCCTCGTTAAAGAATGATACCTTTGAATGGAAAGAAACAACTCAATCTGCCTTTCAACCGCCTAAAACTAAGTATGACCAAAGTGTCAGTGCTTGCGATCCATACTTTACTAAAACTTACATAATTGAGAGAGATGCCTCTAGATATGGGCTGGGTGCAATCTTGATTCAAGAGGCAGGCCAATATCACTCCTCAGCCAAGCTCTATCACCTCGTGCTCGATTGAAGTCTACTTACAAAAAAGAGCTGATGGTGGTAGTCTTTGCGGTTAATAAGTGGTGCCACTACCTTTTAGGGCGACATTCATCATTAAAATAGACCAACACAACCTAAAGCATTTATGGGAACAACAATTGCTAACAGAGGGCTTGACTTTGAAATTCGCTATAAACTAGGGAGTGAAAACAAAGCGGATGATGCCTTGTCTTCAAAAAGAGATCCCTAATAATGGTGACTTAGAAGGACTAAGAGTTGTTGAAATCCAAAATCCAACAAGACTTCAGCATCCGCGTGAAGGTACTTGCCCTAACCTTGAATCCTAATTCTCACTCGGGGTATACTGTGTAGGGAGGGAGACTTTATCATCGGTCGCAACTGGTTTTCCAAAAGAGTGCAGTTTCGTTCCTCTCTTACTACATGAGTACCACTACTCCCACGGGCGGGAATTCAGGCTATCTACGAACTTACAAGTGACTTCCAGCGTGTTTTTCTGGGGCGGAATGGGTAAGAAAATCAATAAGTTGCTGCTTGTTCTATATGTCAGCAAGTTAAGTACAGTGCGCTGGCCCCTGCTGGATTGCTACAACCACTATCCATCACTAAACAAGTTTGGGAAGATGTATTCATCGACGTCATCACGGGTTTACCTTGCATCCAAGGGATTGACAGGATTCTAGTGGTTGTCGATCGCCTCACGAAGTATGCACATTTTATGACTCTGCACCACCCCTTCACTGCTAATGATGTGGCATGAGTCTTTGTGAAAGAGGTAATCCACCTCCATAACATTCTCAGGTCTACTGTGTCTAATCGTGATTCTATTTTCACTAGCTCATTTGGCGGGAGTTGTTCAAACATGCAGGGACATCACTGCTCCTCGGTTCCACCTACCACCCGTTAACAAATGGATAAAAAGTGAGGTCGTTAATAGGTGTAACCAGAACTACCGAAGGTGTTTTTCATTTCAGCAACCCAAGCAATGGGTTAAGTTGGTGTTGTGGGCTAAATTCTGGTTTAATACGACATTCAAAAGTAGCGCAAACACCACCTAATTCCAAGCCTTCTATGATCGTGCTCCTCCCATGATCGTGAAGTATTCCCTGTTGGGATCGTCCTTGTCCGAGGTAGATTCTCTATTGACTGATAGTGATCTCATGAGCCAAGAGCTTTAGGAACAACTTATTCGTGCACAACATTGTATGAAGCTTATGGCTTACCAGCACTGTCGGGATGTGACTCTCGAAGTTGGAGATATAGTCTTTGTGAGATTAAGGCTCTATATCTATCGCTCCCTCACTACAAGATGTAATGTAAAGTTGACCCTAGATACTATGGCCCATTGAGATCTCGGAAAAGGTCAAGGAGGGGCATGCAAACTCCAGCTTCCACCAGATGCAAAAATCCACCATACCATCCATGTTTCGTAGTTGCGCAAGGCAACTCCATTGAAAAAACCTATACTCCCCTTGCCCAAAGAGTTAACCTCGGACGTGGCTATCTTAATCAAACCCGCGGCCGTGTTGCAAACCAGGGGAACAAACCATGCATGTACTAAAGTGCTCATCCATTGAGAGAATTGTTCTCCATCTAAGGATTCCTATGAGGATTATGAAGTAATTGACACCCAATTCCCAGATTTCCACCTTGAGGACAAGGTGTACGTGTCTTCTTTGTGGTAGGGATGATGAGAACGGGGCAGCTGCCACTATGGATCCTCCACTATTGCGTGTGTACCAGCGCAGGTACAAGGGGGGACTACACCCAGCTGAAGTGAATAATTCCAACAAGAAGCACTAGGGAGCAATTATGTTATAACCGTACTATCTATTTTTTATCGCATATTCCCTTCTTTCCTTAGTAGTATAAATAACCAACAGAGTAGATTGAAAAGGTGATGTTTTACCTCTTTTGGCCACTAGTGGTCAGGCAGGGCTTGCCCTGAATCGACTTCTTCGAGAGAGTACTTCCTATCATTTTCTCCCTTGTCTATCTAATTATGGTAACTACTTGTAAGGCTACTGCCATTTTCACCTATACATATCAAATTGATGATAAACCAAAGAATCTTGTTTGTTCCATCGAAGAGAAAATGAGTCTTTACAGTGTTGTATGTCTCTATGACAGGAAAGGGAGAAAATATATTACATACACCACTTCGATGAGATAGTAAACCTTATGTAGTCTGCTTATCTAAGGAAGAAAAAATAGAAGACCGGTCAACTCGAGTCACAAGCTGACACAACTCAGCTCAGCCCAGACATCCTCTAGTTGCTTTGTGCCCGTGGTGACACTGGCACTTGCAACCTAAGGGCAGCACTAAGCACAATGTGCTCGTGCTATTGGAGTCACTACCAAGCCACCCTGGCAGTGTGCATACCCGATGGCATGCCCGGTCCTTACTAGGCCCGGACGGGTGTCCTCCACAACACCCGCTAACTCAGCCCTCGCTCGAGTCACAAGCTGGCGCAACTCAGCTCGGCTAAGACCAACGCATCGTGCCCTTGATTGATCATGGCAATTTGAGGTTGTTGGGTTCCTTGAGGGTTGGCTTGTCCAACTAGGTATTCTTGTGGGCGGGTCAAAGGCTAATAGGCCAAAGACTTGTTTGTTTTCCATACCTCGATCGGTGTTGCCACTTCACCAAGCGAGCCTTCTGTGTAGGCAAGCTGCCGGAGTGTGTTGGTGGATTTGACGTTCTAGGACGTCGTGATTTGTTATGGGCTGTTAGGCCGATAACAAGGTCATGTCACCAACAAAACCTTGCGGATGATCCGTAGACAAGGTTGTTGTGGCAATGACCTAAGTCCCCTAAGCTCCAGGGTTAGTTGGGAAAGGGAACCTAGTAAAGGAGGTGATACCTGTGGAGGGTGATTTTTCGGTATGAGGGGGGTCTATCTAAATATGGTCTGACTAAAAGCCTAGATCCTAGAAATTGCCATTCTGTGGAGGGTGGAAACCCGTTATTCTGGCAACCCTCAAATACCTACTGAATCGTCCGTCTTTCCCAGAAAGCATAAGGGGAGTGTAAGTGAACACTACACCCGCTCTCGATGGGCCCCACGCGGACTTATGCCTCTATAAGGCGGAATTGACTAGAGTCGCCACCTAGTTTGACCTAAGGAACTAGGAAGGAAGGAGAAGGGTTCTAAGAACCGTTAATTGACTCTGATGATTTATTGCCTATGGATAGGACTTATCTGATCAAGCCAGAGATTCTGTTGTGGGTTCGCACTGGGTTACACCCCTTAGAAGTGGCAACGACCACGACTTCAGATTGGTGCCCGAGGAAACCTCGGTCTCCAATTGTCGGGATTGCCTTCTTTCAAAACCTTATTAGAGAGATTCATTTAAAAGCCAAGGATAGGATTAGAACATGAGGAGAGGAAACGAGCGGATGAGGCGAGATTTTCTGCCAAGCTAGCGCCAAGAAGAAGAATTGATGAATTCAAATGAGTATAGAATGAAAGATTAGGATTCTGAGAGTTGAAGAAGTCGAGGATTTGTGGGAGTTAGAGGGGATTTGAATGTTTTGAGAGGTAAGAAGAACACCTTAGAGTGAGAAAAAGGGGTTTTTGATTGGAATGGGGTCGCACCCTAGGTGGGCTGCCTACGTACTCAACTCCCTGTTGAGATCAGACCTTACGTAGTTCCGGGATTCTGGGGTTTTGGAAGTTTTGAAGGGTTTGAAGTTTTGGGTGTGAGAGATTAGTCTGTGAGACGCTCGGGTCTATGAGACAGTTGGGATGGGATGGGATGTCAAGGCCTGTGAGACGCTCGGGTCTGTGAGACACTTGAATCTTAAAATGGTGGAGAAATTGAGACGTTCGAGTCTGTGAGGCGCTCGGGCCCGTGAGACGTTAGAAGTTAGAGAGGAGTTGGGATTAGGGAGACGATTCGAGTTTGAGGCAATTTGGAGTTTGAATGGTGATTTGAGTATGAAGTGTTTTGGGGTTTTGAAGATGATTTGAGTATGTGTGAGGCAATTGAAGTCTAAGTAGAGATCCCAGGTTTTTCAGATTTGAGATTCAAAAAGGGTTGAGGTTTTGGGATATTCCGAGTTTTGAGTGAGATGATGGTAGACAGAATTGTTTGGAGGAATGATTGTCAAGATTGTCTCTCTTAAAATTTTTGAAACCAAAAAATCATTTTTTGTTGTAAAATGGCGGATAATCCCGAAGGATTACCCTATGTACCCCCTCGAACACGACACTTAATTAATGGTAAGTGCCGAGGCTCGAGAGATGGGGCAATGGATTTATGTCGAAAATAGGATTTAGAGAGAAACACCATGAATGAGATGTTCTCGGTCAAACCCTAATAACGTCTCTAACTCCCGGGTTTTAAAACGTTAAAAACCGAAAACATTGAAATCGAATGGAAGGGAGTTAGACGATTCTAAAATCCCGGCTGCAACTAGGAAGGCCGTTACTTCCCTAGCACCCCGCCTTGTAAAAATCTAGACTGCAATTAGGGGAGGTTTGTCACCCTAATGCCCCGCCTAAAGAGATCCAGACTGCGACAAGGGAGGTTATGACCCCAGCGCCCCGCCTCGGATTTTTATTTTGGGAAGGGAGACAAGCAATGTTCTAACCATGGAGGAAATGTTTTGAAGGAGTTAGACATTTCTTGCTCCCTGAAAACGGTTTATTTGAGTTAAAAGCTGAGTTGGAAAACTTTTGAAGTTGTTCGGAATTCTCGGTAAAGAAACACTGATTTTGAGAAAATATTTTTAGGAGAAAACTTTCTGTGTATGTGAGAAGAACTTTCTGCATTTGAGAAGAGTTTTCTGTGATGTGAGAAGAGTTTTTCTTTTAAAATTCCACAAAATTGTTTTGTTTTAAATCTGAAGATCTAGATAAAACTTGGGCAGAATGATGGTTTGAAGTTCTTTTTTTGATTTTGAAAGGAATTTACAAGTTGAGTGCGGATTGGATGAAATGTGTTTGGGGTTGAATGGGATTGAGTTTGAACTAGATTGAATTGAATCGTACTTGGAAACGGGCCAAGTCAAAGTTGGGTCAAGGTCAACGCTTTGGGGTCAAGGTCAACGCTTTGGGTCAAGGTCAAAGTTTGGGTTAGTCAAAGTTGGACCGGGTTGGGCCTTGACAAGGTTCGGACCGGATTGGGCTAAAATGGGCTTGGGCCAAATTGGGCCTTGATTGGAGTTTGGGGCCAAGTCGGGCTTTGATTGGGCTTGTGGGCTGATTTGGGCCTTGGTTAGGCTTGTGGGCCAATTTGGGCCTTGGTTGGGCTTGTGGGTTGATTTGGGTCTTGATTGGGCTTGTGGGCTAATTTGGGCCTTGGTTGGGTTTGTGGGCCAATTTGGGCCTTAGCTGGGTTTGTGGGCCAATTTGGGCCTTAGTGGGCTTTTGGTTTTGATGGGCTAATGGGCCGAGTGGACTAATGGGCCGAGTGGAGTTTTGGATCGGACTTGGGCTTTGGGCCGGACTTGGGCTTCGGGCCGTGGGTTTGCTGGGCTTGGGCCGTGGATTTGCTGGGCTTGGGTTTGGTTTAGGCCTCGATTTGGTTTTGGGCTTGGGTTTGGTTTAGGCCTCGATTTAGATTTGGGCCTGATTTAGGCCTTGTGGCTTGAATTTGAACATTGGAAATTAGGCCACACTTGGGCCTTATGAAATTGGATTTTGGACTGAATTTGCATTTGGAATTGGATTTGAATTTATTCTTTTTTTCTTTTTTTGGGTAAAAGTTTTTTTTTTAATGAAATTAGAGGGTGGTTTGGGATAGGCTTTAAGAGTTTGGAAGGTAGTATTCCCCACCAAGCAAATAGAAATGAGCTAGTTGTGGGGTACCCTCAAAGGCTTAAAAGAAATTCAAAGTTTTGGATGGTATTGCTCCCCACCAAGCAAATAGAAATGAACTAGTTGTGGGGTACCTTCCAAGACTTTGATTAAAAGGAAAAAGGGGTGACCTAAGGGGCCATCTAGGGTTTACATATAATGAAACGACAAAAGGAGCGATGAATATTACAATAAAAACCGAATGTAAAACATGTATAAGTGCAGTACAAAAATATATCAAAAGCAACTAATATAAAGGAATTGCAGCTTTCGCATTGATTTAAAATCGAGCTATTGATGTGAGGCTTAAACACGTAAATCAGTGCACATTAGACGAACCCATGTTGGAACAAGGTCTCCAAATCAGTAGTAATAAACCGAAAAAGATTAATTTTCGAACCAAACTCAAAATGTCAGATGAAAGATTAACATTTGGTTGCGGTAAGAAAAACTAACCAATGGGGCTTTTAAACCCCCTCAAAAGGGCATCCACAAAGCTCATAATGTCCAGGAGCCCCACTAATAGGCCAAACCAAATCCAATCCCAATTGTCACCATACCTCGGGCAAAACACAACAAATCAAAGAGTGAACCTAGGCAAACAGATAGCAACCGCTGAAGTATTAATGAAATTTGCAATTCGCGAAGCAACCAGAATATAAATCACAACCCTCTAAACAAAATCAGTCATCGAAAAGAGCCACAAGCTCATCAAGTAGCACTGAGTTGGCTTGTGGATATACACTTAAGAAGTGACACCTGGATAGTCCAATAGCAGATTAAACACGGTTATCAGATGAAAACTCCAAACCCGTTTCAATACCAGAGAAACCTGAACAAGTTGGGAATTGCAGAATGACCAAAAACAACTTTCGGCATTCACCCTAGGCATGGACAACAACAAACAGAGGTGAATTCGCTCATAGGCGATAGAGGTGATCTCGCTCACAGGCGATTGCATCAATCGGAAACCCAAGAATATGCGAACGTATCTCAAAACTTGAATGCAGACAGAGACGATATCAGCAGCATGTACATAGGTAAATCAACGAGTTATACCAACTTGCAAAAAAATAATCGAAGATTGACAAAGTTAGATATATATACCACTGGGACAGGTCAATAGAAAACACGAAAGTAAAAAAACAGGCGGTACACAAGCGCTTGACTTAATGAGTTGAGGCCAATATACCAAGTCGGAGAGTCGAAGATTTCCAGTGATTGAATGGACAGGAAGTGCAAACAAAGAAGAGGAGATAATATATCCTGAAGCACCCAACCCAGCTCGGGTTGATCCCGTAGCACTCAGCAGTGATTTCGACTCATTCGGGGCAGTGCAAAATGAAGCCAAACAGAAGCGAGAGTGACAACCATCTCATCTAGAACCAAAATACCCACAGAGAATTAACATTTGCATTCACAACCCGTGCGAACCAAACTCAAATAATGACAATAGGCTGTTAAGAGAAAGAGTCAGAAAGGGTAAGTTCTAGTGTGTTTTTGATGTGTGAGAATGAACTGGAGTGAGGAGTGTAGCAGATGGAGATGTGAAGTTGCAGCCGATCGAGACAGGAGGGTATGCTAGGGTTTCGTTTCAGCTGAGGTCGAAATCAACGGGAGAAGTGGAGAGATGAACTCAGGCGGCGCAGCAGATGTTTGTAGTGATTTGGAGATTTCAAGCATTGAATTCTTGTTTCTGGGTTATACGACTTGAAGATGGATAAGGCGGAGCACATTGGAGGCTACTGAACAGATTAGAGCTTTTGTTGAGGGAAGAAAATGAAAGGGGAATCAGAGGCGGGTGAAGAAGACAGGAACAGATAGAGAGTCATCTGGCTCTGTTTGAGTGGCGATCGAGAGAGTGAAATCGGGATCCAGAAGACGACCATGGGTACTGCTCCTTAAAGAGAGAACGAGTAGGGTTTTTTTAGAAGGGGAAAAAGTGCCGGTCAATTTTTATGGGCTAGGGTTTTATTTGCTTTTGGGTCGGGTTTCACCCGAAGTCAAACAAGAGAGTGCGTCTCGCAGCGTTTAAAAAAAATAACCAGTATAAAACTAGCCTTGCATCCAGTGGGATTCGAACTCGAGTCTGTATCCACCTTCATATGTACACTCACCAACTACACCACAACAGAACTTGTTATATGATCAAAAAGAATTAATAGTAAAGCTTGATACAAGCAGAAAGGAAAATAAGATAGGCCACCATCCCTGACATGATTCGAACTTGAGACCCATAGGTTCCCCAACAAGCATGCTAACCAACTAAGCTGTGACAGAACTCAACATATGAGCATGAAGAAGGACAATTAAAGCTAACCTAAACTGAAAAAGCTAGCGTTTTAAATGAGAATTTACATCAAGACGAGAGAGTTCTAAAAAACATTTTTTTCGGAAAGGGACAGGTTCAAAACCGTATTGTCGTTGGAAATTCATTTTCGGAAAATCATGTTTTTATGAAATGCTTTGAAAAAGATTATAAAACGACGGTTTCATTTCGGCACATGCTAATACGTTTTGAAAAAGAAAGGCGACGTCCCCTCTTATTTCATTATTTATTTTTGGAATTTGCTTTATGGGGTGAGAATTTTTGGTGTCTACAGATGGCTCCCCTTGATTCAATTTTGCAAGCCCTTGCAGAATTGGATCAAGGTTGAGAAGGCGCCAAAAATTCTCGCTGCGGTTTTAGTGGTGTATTGGGATGCGAATGTGAGTGTATGAATACGATTGAAAGTACGAGGACTTATGACGAGCCTCAGTTAGACCTCTTGACATCTAACGCTAGGACTTATGATGAGCCTAGGATACTAACAATAGGGTTGATTTAGGGTGCACGAGGACTTAGGAGTGCCTCAACTGGACCTCTTGATATCCAGTCCTAGGGCTTATGACGGGCCTAGAATGCGATTGAGAGTACGAGGACTTAGGAGTGCCTCAACTAGACCTCTTGATATCTAGCTATAGGACTTATGACGAGCCTATAATGCAATTGAAAGTACGAGGACTTATGACGAGCCTCAACTAGACCTCTTGACATCTAGCTATAGGACTTATGACGAGCCTATAATGCAATTGAAAGTACGAGGACTTATGACGAGCCTCAACTAGACCTCTTGACATCTAGCTATAGGACTTATGACGAGCCTATAATGCAATTGAAAGTACGAGGACTTATGACGAGCCTCAACTAGACCTCTTGACATCTAGCTATAGGACTTATGACGAGCCTATAATACTTTAATGGGGTACCGTACTAGTAGCGTAATAGCTGCCTAGCAGGCGGATATGAAACGATCTCGCACTAGTAGCGTAATAGCTTGCCTAGTGGAGGAAAATGTGGGACTGTACTAGTAGCGTAATAGCTGCCTAGCAGGCGGATATGAAACGATCTCGCACTAGTAGCGTAATAGCTTGCCTAGTGGAGGAAAAGTGGTGGGACCGTACTAGTAGCGTAATAGCTGCCTAGCAGGCGGATATGAAACGATCTCGCACTAGTAGCGTAATAGCTTGCCTAGTGGAGGAAAAGTGGTGGGACGTACTAGTAGCGTAATAGCTGCCTAGCAGGTGGATGTGAAACGATCTCGCACTAGTAGCGTAATAGCTTGCCTAGTGGAGGAAAATGTGGGACCGTACTAGTAGCGTAATAGCTGCCTAGCAGGTGGATGTGAAACGATCTCGCACTAGTAGCGTAATAGCTTGCCTAGTGGAGGAAAAGTGGTGGGACCGTACTAGTAGCGTAATAGCTGCCTAGCAGGTGGATGTGAAACGATCTCGCACTAGTAGCGTAATAGCTTGCCTAGTGGAGGAAAATGTGGGACCGTACTAGTAGCGTAATAGCTGCCTAGCAGGTGGATGTGAAACGATCTCGCACTAGTAGCGTAATAGCTTGCCTAGTGGAGGAAAATGTGGGACCGTACTAGTAGCGTAATAGCTGCCTAGCAGGTGGATGTGAAACGATCTCGCACTAGTAGCGTAATAGCTTGCCTAGTGGAGGAAAAGTGGTGGGACCGTACTAGTAGCGTAATAGCTGCCTAGCAGGTGGATGTGAAACGATTTCGCACTAGTAGCGTAATAGCTGCCTAGTGGAGGAAAATGTGGGACCGTACTAGTAGCGTAATAGCTGCCTAGCAGGTGGATGTGAAACGATCTCGCACTAGTAGCGTAATAGCTTGCCTAGTGGAGGAAAAGTGGTGGGACCGTACTAGTAGCGTAATAGCTGCCTAGCAGGTGGATGTGAAACGATTTCGCACTAGTAGCGTAATAGCTGCCTAGTGGAGGAAAATGTGGGACCGTACTAGTAGCGTAATAGCTGCCTAGCAGGTTGTGAGTATTTGATTGTGAACGAACTTTGTGGGTACATGCAAATGATCTGCGATGTAAGATGTTCAAGAATAAATGCATTAATTAAATCAAACTCCCTGTTTGTGGATGTAGATTTCTGTGTGAGCAGATGGCTCCAGAGTTGTTTCAAATTTTGAGATGACTTTGGCATGTGGTGATGGCTCCGGTATGAACTGATGGCTCCAGATTACGTTGATGGCCCCGGTGCGGTCAGGTGGCTCCAGTTTGATATGTGACTCCCTTGTGAGCAACGACTCTGGGGTGGTTGACGGGTTTTGATTCGGTTAGAGATTTTCAGGATGGCTGGTGGGTTTTGATATGATTGACATGTTCAGATGTGGTAGGTAATTTCTTTGTGGTGATGAATGGCTTCAGCGTGGTTCCAGTACGGTCGGATGGCTCCGACATAATTCATGTCCCCATTGTGAGCAACGGCTCTGGGATGGTTGGTGAGTTTTGATTTGGATTGATGGTTTTCGGGATGGTTGGTGGGTTTTGATTTGGATTGAGATTTTGGGTCGAGTGGCGGGTCAATGTGATTTGTATACTTTGATGTGGTTGACAATTTTTTGGTTGTGGATGAATGGTTTTGATATGGATTTTGAATCGAGTGGTGGGTCGATTTGATTTACTGTGGTTGACAGTTTTTTTGTTGCAGATGAATGGCTTTGGTATGGTCAGTTACGGCTTCAGGTTCTTCGAGATGGCTCCGGGATAGCTCGGGATGGCTCCGGGGAGGATACGGAATGGCTTCATTTGATGATAGTGGTGAACAAAAAGGGAATCTTCTTTTGAGGTGGTCGCACCCTGGGCGGGCTGCCTACGTACTCAATTTCGTATTGAGATCAGACCTGACGTAGTTCGAAAATATGTAGGCAAGGTCCTGGTGATGAAATAGCTTTGACGTGGATTTGAGGTGGCTCCCGTATTGTTCTCGGACTGTTAGGATGCCCCCTGTGTAGTTCCAAGGATGGTTTCAATGTCGGATGATAGCTCCCCCATGGATCCAGTTTGGTTGTGGATATGGTGTTGATGAGGCTCGAGCATGACGCTGAATGGCTCCAGAATAGTCTTCGTACGGCCTCGGATGGCTTTAGTTTGGTTCAATGTAGCTCGAGGATAGCCTAGAATGGCTCCGAGATGGTTCGAGGTAGCTTGATGATGGTCTGGGATGGCTCCAGTTGACATCTTTTGATCAAAAATTACGCTTCAACAACTGCAACTGAAGTCGACTTTCAGCGAGACTAGGTAGAGTTCTTACCAGTCGGATGTTGAAGGTGGAATGGTTATGATGCATGCAAATACCAAGTACTATATGAGATGCAACATGCATATGTAGTTTTTTTTTTTTTTGAGAGAAGGTATGGCTCTATCTCTATTACTATGAGATTTACGAATACAAAACATCTTCGGTTCGATCTTGAGTGATTGTTGAATTGGAATGTGTGAATCACTTTCCTTTCGTGGAGGGATGCGGGT